>WKFP01013735.1:437719-572696 GCA_011057875.1 Pterocles orientalis
ATATTGATTTTTTTTCTTTTTTTTTTTTTTTTCTTTTTTTTTTGCATTTTAAACCTTTTCTGTGGGATATGTTACGTTCTCAGGTGCATTTCAGCATTGCATTTGTATGAGAGGGTGGACTACTGCTGAAGCTAAATGAAGATCTGGAAGCAAATTAACAGCACTCATGGTAAAAAGCTAGACAGTTAAGAAAAATAATTTAGAAAATTCATAGTGTAGTTGATACCACAAGTAAATAAGATTTTATTATTAGTGGTCTGCTTAGATTGTGATGGAAGTTCATATTGAAAATGTAGTAGGGAAATGAGACCGCAGACAGCTCTGCAGCTGGTATAAATAGTTACTTTTGACTCAGATGTGAGAGAGAATGGCTGAAGAACTGTTTCTGTGTATTTATTCATACAATATCCTGTATATTATGATGTTATCCAAGAAGAAGTTACTTGTTGTGTGGCACTAGAAGGCTAATTACAATTCTGTGTTCAGATACATGTGAAACAATTCTTTCACCTTGGTCTTTCTCCAACGTAAAAAGATGCACAGACTACCAAAATTAAATCACAACCAGATGTGCTGTGTCAGAAGCAGTTACAGGGAGCTCTAAATTTGCTTCAGCCTTCTAAGCTGCTTGAACAAGTGCAAGCTCAGTGCTGGAGGCTGTAGGTGGTGGGAATGCACAGATGCAAACATCCCCATAGCGTGCCCAGAATAGATTTTTCCATGGTTCTTAAGGCACCCAGATGTTGCCTTAATCTATACCATAACAGCTATGTATATATCTCCTCATATATCTGTACATATCTTAAAGATACATATATATCCTATATAACTATATATCCTCATCTGTAATAGTACAGCAGCAAATTCAGGGACTTCATGCTCACCTCGACTGGATAAGCATCAGTTAAGGATACAGGAAGAGACCCCTTTTGGGTTACAGGGCCATGTCAGGCCCTTTACCAGGACATATCAGTAGCCTGAGAGTTAGAGGGGTAGATTTGCCTCTTAGTAAAATGTATGATGACGGCCACTGATGCGTTACTTTACAGAGTGGCATTCCAACTGCTTTTTAGCAGCTGAGGCAGGCATGACTGTATGTGCAAAATGAGAAGCATGCAAATAAATATGACTCAGAGCAAGAAGTAATTTTCATTGTGTTTATTTCTTATATAATGTGATGTCTAGAAAGGTTAGAAAGTCTAGAATTAAGTGTCAGTAGAGAAAACTGATGTGAAGACTGAACAATGGTTGATCCGTCAGTAAGAAGTAACTTTGACACCAGCCCCAGTTCCCTTGTTACACACGTTCAGAGAAAACGCTCACACATAAAGTACTTTTGCTGAGGCAGGCATGACTGTATGTGCAAAATGAGAAGCATGCAAATAAATATGACTCAGAGCAAGAAGTAATTTTCATTGTGTTTATTTCTTATATAATGTGATGTCTAGAAAGGTTAGAAAGTCTAGAATTAAGTGTCAGTAGAGAAAACTGATGTGAAGACTGAACAATGGTTGATCCGTCAGTAAGAAGTAACTTTGACACCAGCCCCAGTTCCCTTGTTACACACGTTCAGAGAAAACGCTCACACATAAAGTACTTTTTGCATTTCATTACATTCAGAATTATCTTACATCAGCTGAAGACTTGAGCTTTTCAGATTGACCTCCCTCTGGAAAGAAGGAGTAGAGTCCTCGACTCTCCCCTAAAGAGAACTGGGCCTTTGCAGATTCCTTAGTAATGGAAATGGTGGACAAATGTTTTCCTGATTTTGAAGACACAGGACACTGAGGGTGCTAAGTTACATGGCTATGAAAACAACTGGGCAAATACACAGAAGAAAAATTTGTCAAAGGCTATTAAATACAAAAACCATCTTCTCTGGTGTTGGGGATTCACCAAGCTGCAAATCACGGTGAACTAGGGGAGTATTTCTGGGGAAATCTCTCCACTGACTGGTTTTCCTCTGCATCTGTTGCTGGCCACATTTGGAGAAGGATCCTGGTCTGGTCTGATCCATGATGGTTGCTCCTGGGCTGTTAACCACACAAGTGTCCCCAGCAGAGCATTCCCATAACCAGCTGTGCTCAGTTGCTTGGTTATGCCCTTTCTTTTATGCCATTTGATGTTGTGTGTCAGATAGCATCTCAGTTCTGGGCCTGTGCATCTGCTTGCTCTTTTTTTTCCAGAGCGGATGCTACCAGTTTGTGCCAGTAAACCACAACTGTGACTTCTTTCATTGGCATTTGACAGATGACAGATAGCAGCTGGTGACAGATTCATAGGTGAGAAGGGGAGAAAAGAGAAATCAAAGCTGCCAAAACATATCTGGATGATCAAAGAGAGGTGCTTTTAGCTGGTTAGGCAATTAAAAACCAGGTAGATTCAGACGGCTCCTTAGGCCAGGGTAATCCAAGCATACCAAGCCCCTGGAGCTTGGCTGCCTTCTCTCACGAAAGTAAACCACAGCTTTCTTGTGAGACTTTGCATGTTCTCAGTGAGATGGGGGAAGGAAAGAGTGGGGGAAAAACCAGATAAATTGTCACAGCTCCAGTCACCTGTACTGGTAGTTACTTGTGTCATTGCAGAATAAAATAAAGATCCAGCCATTAGCTGAAACTGCCTTTACTAAAGTCTTCTGTTTTCGTAACAGTTTACCTTTAGCTCTGTAATGATATGTGCTGCTGTTTAGGATGATTAACTTAGTCTGAAGGCAAGAAAAAATAGTGACGGTTGCAGAAAACAAATGTGATCTTTTATCAAAAAATAAACCCTTTCTACAGACCGGGCACAAGGTTAAAGAGTTTGGCAGGTTTTGTGTCTAAAACACTATTTAAGTAAGTAAAGAGGAATAGGCTGAATTCAATCCAGGCTGAAGACAGCTGCTGTGTTGGCGAGGCTGGAGGTCTCGTCACACCCGGGCTCGTGGAGCTGTCTCTGGTAGGTGCTGGCTCCTCAGAGGGATGTTTCCTCCAGGCACCGTGCCCGCTTCCCTGGCCTCCCCCCAGCGCCGTGCCCACCAGTGGTTTGCTTCTCCCATCACCTCCCTGTTAGAGCAGCCGAGCGTGCCATTGAAATGTGACTTTGGACAAAAGGAATCCCCTTGTGTTTCCAGTGTTTTAAATATAAAGGTCAAAAGCAAGCTCACTACACATGGTGTAGGTCAGAACTGCCCCAGTATTACAGGCTGTTGGTGTGACTGCAGCCACTAAGGCGATTCTTCACCAGCGGTACAGCTCTTGTGTGAGTCCTGTGCAGGAAGACATACAGACGTGTCTTGCATCCAGTGGCTCTGTATAGCTGTGGTCCTGAGGTCTTTGAACCTGGCGGCTGATGTTAATCCAGTGTGAAAGGTTGTCCTGTGTTTCTCTGTCATTCATTCGTTCTGATTTTACAAAGGTCCCTTGAGAATTCAAAGAAGGCGAAAGCTATTGGAAGCTTCCTTGCAATCTGGAATAGGTTAGTGTTGGGAAAGTTTCTGCTTTTGTCTAAACCAGATTCATCCATTTAATTATTCTCACACTAGCACATTTCTAGCAGTTCTGTTCAGGCAGGCTAACTCTGGCAGCATATGGGTGCCACGCTTGACTCTTTCATCACAACGGGATCAGAGTTTGTTCTGCACTTCTGAGAGCCTCCTCATCCCAGGTTCTGCAGGAGTAGTTTAGGAGACCAGCAAGAGACATCAAAGGTAAACACTGTGGCTCACAAGATGTTTGAAAATGCCTTCTTTAAAGCCACTAGTTGTCAGTGACATTTGCTGCACTTTGTCTCATCACTTCACACTCACATACTTTTGGCTTTGATTATGCCTCTGCAGAAAGAGCAATGAACTTTTGTTATAGAGACAATTTACAGTACTAGGTAAAAATATATTTTTGTTGCAATTCATCAATGCTAACAGCATATTAATTTAGCAGTCTGGAAAAAATACAAGTAATTTGATCCTTAGTGTTGATTAGCAGCTGATATTCTGTCTAAAATTAATTCTCAGCATGATATAGGAGGTCTCAGCTGGGGACTTAGCTGCTTGAAATTTGAGCATTATTTGGACCTAAATTAAAGTGTATTTGCAAAAACTGAGAAACAATACAATTACATCTTCTTGTCAAGCCAAGGTGTTAGAATTAATTCAGGTGCTTTGACTGCAGGCCAAACCGAAACAGTGTTTACAAAGGAATCGTGCTGCATTAGTCACTGAACATGCATAGTGTTCAGCAACTTAAAGGTCAAATATATTAATGAGAACATGTAATCTTATGTATGTTTGGTGAATGAATATGAAGAAATTATCTGTTAGAGGAGGACCAGAATATTGAAAAAACCCCTGTGGCTCGCATTTAGGTGGGCAATGTGCATGTTATTCCGATGCCAGATTTCTGCAAAGCAGTTTCAAGAACAGTAATGAAATCTAAAGGATATACTTCAGCCTTGAGAATTTAAATAGGTACTATGTCTGCCATTTGGCAGAGCTTCTTTCAAAGCAAATGCAGGGATTTTTCTCTTCTGAAAGACCAGATGGTAAAGAGGTTGGTATCTAGAAGCTGTCACACCTAGATCATGAGTAGCAGTCAGTTGTATGGGACAGAAAGTAATTGTAATCTGATAGTTTTTCAGTAGTTTATATAAAACACAAATAATGTGTGTATTCATTTCCCAAACTGGAAAATATATGTTAAAATCCTTGTGATAAATTATTCTTGTTCTTGTACAGTATCGACAAGTCAAAATTTGATGTACCGGGAATGTGAATTATTCTTTTCACAGGAAGTGGTCGTTCTGTCTTCAGGGGACTTGTAACTAGCAGTAACTACCAGAACATGGTACTACCAGTAACATATGTGTATTGTGCAAACCTTCCTGAGATGCAGGAAAACCCAGTCTCCAGCACTGCTGACCAAACACCTTCCAAAAGCATTACAGCTTCTTAAAACAAATACATTTTACATTGCTAGAGCAGGTGAGGAAGAACTGATAGCAACATAGGATATCACCCAAACCAGATGATAAATGCTGTATTTGTTACTTGTCTCCTAATTAAGGCTCCAGAACAAGCTCCCACAGAAATTCCATGACAATGTGTGACCAGACCTCAGTCAAGTTGTTAACGCATGTTTATGTCTGTGTTTTAGTTCAGAGCAGTAGTGAAGTGAGTACCCCCAGCTGTCCCCACTTACTGTGTGTTGGTTTGCATCACAGCATGCTGCCAATATACAGAATCTGAATTTCCTTTGAATGAAGACCCATTCCAGATGCCCACCTAATGAACACCAAGACCTCATGGGAATAGAAGCCTCTAAACCAGCAGGTGAATGCACTGCCATGAAATTTTATGGCACGTGTGGAATATGGATGCACCAGTACAGTGCTCTTCAAACAGATTGAGCCATCTTGTGATAACCCTGAATCCTCCTTGTGCTATGTAAAGGCATCTGCACATTCACACTTGCTGCCAGCTACCAGACCTCAACTCTTTGAGAATGGCTCTTGTTTCTGCTGCTGGGGCATCCCCTCATCAGTGTCTTTTCCTATCTTTCTGCTCCACTGACATCCCTGTGCTAATGAACTCTTGAAGGGCTTGTCTCACCCTCTTCTCTATCACTGTCCCCCTCTACTGCCTTTCCTGTTGGTGATGGCAGTTTCTTCAGCTTCCCTTCAGACACCTTTTCCACACACAAACTGTAGTAACGCAGCCTAGGGGGGGCAAAACTAAATCTGCTCTACAGTAACCCCTCGCAATGTTTTCAGGGACTCAGCTACAAAGGCTCCAGCCTGCTTATCTGTTCATATCACACTGCACTGCGTGCTAAGGCTGGTGTAGCCTGGAGTGACTGAAAATGCTTTATTTTTTAAAAAATCTTTGAGTGTATATTCCCACGGCATTTCAAGTCTAGACCAAAGGCAACTGAGTCAAGGAAGCTCTTACAGTTACATTTTGACAACTTTGTGTTTCCAGATTAAAATCTATCGCTGCAAGAATTAAGCGGAAAATAAGGCAAGGCTTTTGGATTGTCATCAATTTTTAAAAAAGAAAAAATGAAATCAATAGTAAACACAGTCACTCTGAAAATCATCACTCCAAAATCTCAGTTCCTTTTTCCTTCTTGAAACAAAATACGTTTTCTGAGGTTTCCTTTTCAGTTTTGGATTAGGCTTTCCTGTCTTGGCCATTTGACATGAGAAAAAATTATGCAAGAAAAAATTATGCAAGAAGAAAAAAAGAAAAACATCAAGCATACAGAAGCAAACAATGTTCTTAATCTTTTTCTGGAGTAAAACAAAAACATCTGGTCCAATCCGCTTCCGACAATCTTAGCTGCTAAATTTACTTTTGCTTAATTATTCTCTGTTCTTCACAGAGCTACGTCTTATATCTTGGAGAAGTTTCGGGGCTTCCTGTTTGGGTGTCTTATTTAAAACCCACACAGACAGTAGTTTCTCACAAGAACTGGTGATGGAACAATTTTTTAGTAGTTCCTAGCTCACCTGTGATTGCCGTGATACAGTAGCCATGTCAGTGCTCTTGTTGCCAGTTGGCCACATAACTACAAAAGCTAACAAGAATTAGAAGTTCCCGTCTGAAAAAGCATACTTAAACGTTGTTTTGCCAGAATAAATTTGATTACGGGTATTAAAATTACAATGAACCAGAATAAGGAGGAAAAAAACCAACCCTGTGATATGGCAAACCCAACACTTGTGCCTTTTACTCATTTAGCCATTTAGAAAGAGAAATGTTAATCAAGTGACTCTGAGGAAGAGTTTTATCAATTTCTCTTTTTCACTTTTACTCCACCCACTACAATGTATCCTTAGTCATCCTAAAAAGTCCTTCATCTTTTCATTTTTTTTGTGTTCCCTATTATTTCCTGTAATTTTATTTTCTAATGGTCTATTTATAAACTTAATCAAACACACATAAATAGTTACTGTGGATAATGCAGTTGAACTTCATTTAAAAAACTGCAGGAAATGATAATAGCATTGTCGTGCAGCAGAGTGGAAAGGAAGTCACTGCTGCTCTGTATCGCTGCTTTTCTGAAAACATAACTTATTGTCCAAAAGTACATCTTAAAATATAATATCCAATTATTATATATGGGTTTGTGTCACATTGGCCATTAATCTGTTTACATCTTTAAATTCAACCTTGTACACAGACCAAGCTCTGCATCTAAATTAACCAGAGCCTGATGTGGGAGAACGTGAGGACACGTGTGTGACTGGGGAGCCCCAGTATCCCCAGGTGAGATGTGCTGCCCAAGCACTGGGAACAAACATTGGCCACAGGCTCTGGCGTTCTTGAAATACCTGATTGAGCAAGTGCCAGCCTGGACACTAGCACAAAACCCATGGGAACGGCTGTCACTTGTGGGTAGATAGATGGGAGATAAGGAGGAGAGTGTGCTTAAATAAAGCCTTGTCTCTGCCCTGTCACTGTGCACAGGTGCAGGGTGTGAAACCAGACTACTTCGGAGACTCAGCTGTGGGGAGAGCATTGTACCTCTGTTTTCTCCAGTTCATTTGCTTGGAAAGGAGTCAGGTCCAGCTGTGGACAAAATCTCTGTCTGTGGAACAAAGTCCGAGTTCACAAATGTGTAAGTGGCCATTTTCTCTGCTTGCATTGATGGCTGCTGTGCAGAGAATGAGCACACACATTGAGACAAATAGCTGATGTCTGTAGCAGTGCAAGACACCTGAGCCAAGCTGAGCAACTTCAAAGCCATTTCAACACATTTCTTCTCTGAAAAATCAAATGTCTTCTTCAATACAGAAAAAAAATCAGCTTTGCTTGATGGGAAAAGCAAAAACTTTGAGCAAAAAATTTATTTTTTAACTACATAAAGGTCATCTCAAACTGCAGCTCAATCTGCCTGTTACATGAGGATGACATCTGTCTGTGAATGACCAAATTACCTGTATGCGGGACTGTTGCCCCTGTTAGAATCATAGAATCATTAAGGTTGGAAAAGACCTCAATGATCATCAAGTCCAGCTGTCAGCCCACACCACATAAGTCACTAAACCATGTCCCTGAGCACCACATCTACATGTTTCTTGAACACCTTCAGGGATGGTGACTTCCCTGGGCAGCCTGTTCCAATGCCTGATCACTCTTTCAGTGAAGACATTTTTCCTAATACCTAGCATAAACCTCCCCCGGTGCAACTTGAGGCCATTTCTTCTTGTTCTATCACTTGTTACTTATTACTGCTGTTGGATAACAGCTTAGTCCTGCCCAGAATGTCCCTGCTGTGGCAGGTCCTTAGAGGGTTTGAATCTATTTCCCAAGCTGGTTATGGGCTCTGTTCTTTTATTTTAGAAAAAAATGGCCATGTTTGTAATGCTGTTTTCAAACCAGCAAGTTTTTACTTTCTCGACACATTTTCCATATGATTCTCGAGACATTGCTTTCATGATATAAAAATAAAACCTCCATCTATAGCACCTTAAAACTCCCTGGAGGATGCTAGCAAATATCTACCTCTTTCTTCAAATTTCAGTACTACCTAATTTCTGGCTTTTTAAAAATAAATAAATATGAAAATAAAAGTATTGGAAAACGCTAGTTACTGTACATTCCTTCCAGCCCCTTCATGCTCTTGTCTAGCTTTAGGACTATGCCTGAAATATGAAATTAGCTTTAGCTGGTATGTTTTAAGTAGCTGGCATTTACCTATTTTTTTTAATTTGATTTAAAAACGTTCATTTACTGTGTTCAGAGCTTTCTGTAAAAGGTTGTTCTTCCTTGATCCTCTCCCTAAAAGTAAGCGGCATGGCAGTACACAGAAGAATTATTCTTCAAAACACATTCAGGCAGATACTGACATTATTCCAGGAAACGCATCCCTCCAAAACATGCCAGAGCCTCCCCAACATTTAATGCTCTCCCAGAAATCAAAGGCTCAGGGGTCCTCACAGCCTCTCTGGCCATGCTTCTGTCAAGGCAGCAAAGTTCAGATGGTGCTCTAATTCCCATGGCTTAGTCTTTACACCTGCACTAAGGGCACATTTATTCCTCCGTTTTCCACACAGGGCTAAGCAGGAGGCAGCAGAAAGCCAACTGCAACAGCCCTAGCCTCCCATTCACCTGGAGGAGGTGAAACCCTGCGAGCGGGCAGGGCAAGCAATGCCTGATACAGCAGCAACGTTCCTCTGTCTGGAAAAATAGATGGTGGTGGTGTCTGCTGGGGCAAAGGTGAAGCTGTCAGCTCAACTGGGACCTGGAAAATCATAAAACCTATAAATCTGCTGAGCATCATTGGCCGTCTAGAGATGTGGGAGCTATTTATAATGGAGCCCAGTGCAAATTGCATGATGCTGACCAGTGCGACTCATGCAGTCCTGGAGGTTTCTCATCTGCAGCCCAGGACCCTGGCAAGACTCCCAAGCTCCCTTATATTTGTACCAACATAAGGGGCCACTTCTGTGCTAAATATGTAGGAAACACAATATTGCTTTTCCCTAAATTTTGGCCCTTGTCCCTCAAATATATCTATTTTTTTTCAGGGTGACCATTGAATACTGTTCAGGGGAAATAACAGGTGTAAGACTGCTGGGTGACTGGCTGTCTTTCTTGGATCTGTCCAATTAAAATCTAATTTGTGGTGCTGTAACTACTATTTTTTTTTCATTTTATGGAGGTTTGGGGGGTATTCTAGTGTTCAAGAAAAATGTTAGAAGATAAATCTGAAGCACACCTTTCAGTAAACAGTACAGGTGCATTATTCATTCAAATTTATCAAATTAGACAGTGAGATGACAATCTTTTACAGAAATTAAATATATGGTCAAGAGTGTCTGTAAATCAGCAGCCATTCATCCTTTTTCTTCAGTGCAGTGTGCGATGTTCTGCATAAAATCAGAAGACTTGTCTTTCAGAGAGATCTGACCATTTAATTTACATTGTATAATGGTTTAAAGGAGACAAAATTTACAGTGCTTTACCATATTTTTTTATTTAATCAAGAGAAAAAGCAGTATTTTTGGAGTATATGGTATCTATTTCGTGTATATATATTGCTCTGGTTGGGTCTGGCAGAAAAGATCTCTATAAATCAACAATAAACGAGTGACATTTAGAAACTGCAAATCTGAAAGAGAAATATGTTGCTGTTCTATTAAGGAGCTATACTAACTGTCAACTCCTGCAGAAACTGGAACGTTGCCACTCCACACACTTAGTGTCATACAAGCATTGAAACAACTTATATTGCTGTTAGAAAGATCTTTGAAAGTGTCCCTCCACTCTATATTTAGCTGTGTGTAAGACCACCAAGACCTTAGGCAACGATGAGCCACACTAATCCCTTGAGACACTTTAGAAATACAAAACAGATATCAAAGGTGAAAAGTGAAAGGAGTGAACAAATCACGTAGGTGAAGCTCGCCCAAATAAATTAGGAGGTCCAGTCCTGAGCCAAGTGGCAAAATTTCCATAATGAAGAGGCTGATGGAGTCTTTACATGCCCCCGCTTTCATCTGGCATGGGAATAATTCTCCTTTTAAGTTAGCTGTGCATTCAAACTATAAAATATACTCATGGCTTTGTCATGAGGTGGTAGTCTTCTCAATGTGAGCAATATCCTTTGAGCATTTAGTAAATATCTGTTTCATGTTGATCACACTGGGCGTCTCTTTTATGTGATGGACATGGAAAAACTCTACTCTGCAGTTAAGTACATGGCTATGTAGAAAAAAATTTAACAGGCAGCAAAATAATCTGTAGTGCTCTCTCACTGCTTCCCCCCTCCTGATTTCTGCTCTCCATGGTGCTTGAGAAAATGACTCAAAGCCAAATATTTCTTTGGGCTTTGCTGCTGATCAGACTGTTCCCATCTAAGGAATCCAAACTTGACATCTGCTTTTGGTGCCATCCCTTCTTTTGCTCTCTTGGCAATCTGCTCTGCCTTGTAATATCCTGTGGAAGAAAGAAGGAAGGAAACGAGGGTTTACTCATGACTGTGGGCTAGAAAAGCAATAGCAATCCCAAAGTGCTTTTGCGTGATCAATCTATTAGACACTGCTGTTAGCGGATTTCACTTGGTTGAAAGTCAAGGCCTTATCCCAGACAGTCTTGTGAAAGTATTTTGAAGATGAAGAAAAGGGTGCAGAAATGTGGTGCTGGTCAGAGAGGAGCCCCTTCCTCAGTCCTTATACTACTGAAGTGTGCTTTGAAAAATAATTTTACATTGAGGTTACACAGATCTCCTGTTCACCACATTGTCACTAGCATTGATCAGAGCATGATAATTCTGTTTCATGACAAATGCATGAATTTTGATCCTAGAGTGAAACCAAAAGAAAAGATTTGTCTGGAGATATGTTTGTGGTACTGTGGGGGAGTGGGAGGAAAGGAGAGATAGTGAGAGTGATCATTAGTGCTATCTGAGGATATTCTTTAACATTAAAACCAGAGAAATTTCTTTGATATCAGGTTCAGAATTGAGAATTTAAAAAGCAAAACAAAACAAACCTTTGCTTTTGCATATGGGAGATCAGAAGGGGATGTGCCTGCTCTCACCATGGGACATTGATTGCATACCATCTTCTCCTGATCCTAGCCTCACAGTTAGAACTCTGAGCCCCATCATTCTCCTGCTCTCTCCAGGGAAATCTTCTCCTCAGATTTTGTTGAAAAGCTTCCTATCATTTCTGGTTGTTTCTGATGTAATTTCTTCCATGCCATATCCTGATCTGGTGCTAGCATGGATGTTGCCAGGTCATTTTTTTGCCATCAGGGGAACACAGTCTTATAAAATCTCAGGCCAACATCATCTATTTTTAGCTCTGCTATATAAGAAAAGCACAGAAGAGTTGGTGCTGTCACTTCTGTAAGATTCATGCATGGTCACCAGTTTAGCAACTTTATTTTTACCTACCCGGGGAATCACATGAAATCACGATGAAATAATTTTTCCTCCCTCTCTTTCAGTTATTTAGAGGTGAGAGCTCTGCTGCAACAGATGTACAAGCAGGAGAGGAAAGAGGGAAAGAGAGGATGGGTGTGTGCTGAAGGACACAGCTTCATGGGCACTGCTCCATACAGCACTTCTCATCCTCGGCTGTCCAGGTGCCCTTCCCCCTCCAAACACTGGGTGCAATCTTACTGAATGAGGTTCATTTTTAGAGGAACCATGCCCAATTTCCACTTTAATGGAGGCTGCAATGGCTCTGTTTGGTACTCTGGCAACATAAAGGGCCCTTGAAATGTGTGTGAATGTAAATGACACTCTTTAAGGCCCCTTTATACTGTGTAAAAGGGCTTATGTGTAAATTAGAATCAGATGTAACTGTTTTCAAACAGATACAGTATAACCTGCAGTAATAGAAAGTGAAAAGTCCTTCCACTGATTTTTATTGTCTAAATTCAGAGCCGTGGAAAAATCAATGATGAAAATGAGGGGTTTATGTTTCTTTAATGCCTAATAATTTACAGAATGATGTGTTTAGTGCAATTCAAGGAAGCTTCTTGCTGATAATGCTTCAGGCTATCTATCTTTGGGACCCTCAGACCATTGTTTTATTAATGTGAGGTCAACACCTAAGCAAGACTCTGCTATAGGCACAAATTCTGCTCAAAATGAAAGTGTTTCCTTTCCAGGATGAGAAGATAAACCAGACAACACCACAACACCACAGAGGAGCTGCCTAATCCCTGACCTGTGATCCTCTGCCCCATGAGCTCAGGACTCACGTTCCATCTCCAGCAGCAGCAGGGCTTCCTTGGGCATCCACAGAATAACAGCCTAGCACAAGCTACATGTTCCTCTTGGGAGCAGCCACAGCTCCCCAGCAGTGGGTCCTCAGCATCTTTCCCCTGACTGGGATGTTCAGCAGTGGGGTACTGCTGCCACTGTGGCATTTCGAAGCAGGTTTGTCTGCATGCTGACTCTGGTAATGTTTCTTCTGTCTGTGGAAGCCTCTGGCATGGTGCTGCTCTCCACTGGGGAGAGGCTGTCCTCAGCCTTGTTCCTGGGGCCCTGCTTATTTATGAGCCCATGTTTTTAGGAACATCTCTTATAGCAGAGACTCTTTTCAAAACCCAACCATTTTCTTTCACACGTTTTTGCAAGGAAACTTTCTGCTGTGGTGCATGGACATCTGTTGCTGTAGGTGCTGTGTTCCTCCTGTGTGTGTTCTTCCTCAGAGTATCTTTCCATTGAGGTATTTTCTGAAAATTGTCTGAGCTGTTAGTCTGACTCTGTTCCAGTTCAGTAATAAGTCTTAAAATGTATTTTTCAGGACAGAAAGATATTTTTCTAAAACATATCACTAGGAGTTTTCTTTTTATCCATCTCAAAGAGCCATGGGTAGCATTTACCTTGTCCCCAGCCCAAAAACTAGCCACTATCAGCTTTTTGGTTTAGCTGTTCACATTGGTTCAGATTGATCCTACTTTTGTTCTTCAGAGTTCACTTTTTAATACTGTCTTCCAGTCTTCCAGTGTTCCTAGCCTTGTGCATGGAAATAAGTAATCTGCGTTCCAGCCAATGCTTTTTGAGGGTAATCTGAAAACTCCACTTTTTCAGATTTTCTTCTAAAATCTCTTTGTATCTTTGCCAAATTGTCTTGCTTTGCAATGTCTTTACAGGCTTTATCTGTCACTAAGTTCTTCTGCTTATCTGGTTCAGCAGCTCTGACCTCAAAATGCTGTACCTCAGATCACTTCAGATCCATAAACTCTGTGTGCAAAGTAAACAGCCACACATATAGCACCTTCCTGGGAAACTAAATAGCTGTACAAACTGGAAATTATTTTACACCTACACAGTTAAACTGATATTTTTTTAGCTCACCCTGTATCCTCGACAGAACTAGGTTTGAGGCAAACATTTGGAAGCAGTGTGGCAATTCAGGAGATTTAAAATCCCCTTTCACAAGTAAGCCCAAGTCCCACCAGCTCCTTAATTCTTAAGTTCCTTTTGAGAACTGGCTTGACGTTTCCCAAGCCATCTGTTGGGCGTCTCCACTGCATCCCAATGTGCGTCACTCTCTAGAGATCCCAAGCTGTTTGAGAGACTGTGGGGGAAAAATAGATTATACACTGTGGTCTTCTATCTTGGCTGATGTAGGGGGCCTGGTGGAGGTAAATCCTGTTTGATGGAAAGCAGCTTTTTGGACCAGCAGAACTAGAGATGTCTATCCATGGGAAAAGCAGCTCTCCTTTCCTCTTCCAGACCTTAAAAATGTCACTGGTCATATTAGCAATAGTCTGTGCACTTTTTTATTCCTTCAATCTAGTAGTTGAAATACATACCTCCTTCAAAAGGAGATTAATGAGATCACTGCCTTTTTATTTACCTCATAGAATGGATCCCAAGGTATTTTGTTACATAGTGAAATTTTTGTGCAGCTGACTCCCACTTTTCAGCCATGACATCTTGTACTCTTTTAATCAAGGGTAACAGTCATCCAGCAGAATTATATAATTAATTTATTATTTTTCTTTGAACAAGTAATTTTTATTGATTAATATCCATTGCTGCCCACTGACACCTGGTGAAACTTAGGCAGTTGCCACTTTTTTGTTATGCTTGCCATGAAAACATTTTAATTTGGCCACTTTCCCAGTCACAGAAAGGAAGTTGTTTAAAGGAAGGTACATGTGATTTTCTAGTTTACCCTGGGAGAAAGCAAAATCTACCTCCTGCCACCAACCTGTTTTTTGAATCTATACTGTTTTCCACCTAAATGACTGCAGTGAGTTCAGGGCAGTACACCTAATCCAAAGCCAAACATTATTTTGTCTACTAATACATCTACTCATATATTTCCTCACAGAATAAGGTTAGCTTGCTCCCACTGATCCTAGTTATTTTATTTTGCTGATCCTTCCACCTTTTACCTGCTGAATATTCTGCTTGGCATTTTGATTCCCTGACACTGAATAAGAAAAGAAAGGGGGAGGCAGGATTAAGGGAGGAGGGGACAGATTTTCAACTGCATTGATGTTCTCAAAAAGAGCATTAAGTAACCCTCCTGACTTGGGTGCTGGGTGGCTTTCATGCCCTCTGGTTCAGGAGGTCCAGAACAGCTGAATTTAGAGATAAATCTAAGGGTGTTTCTGAGTGATACTGGCTTTTTACATGGTCCTGCCCTTCTGTCAGCCCAGGAGTAAGAAGAGCAGTGGTTCTGTGTCGGACCTGCAAGGCACCTTAAATTGGAGGCTAAATGAGGGAGAAAGTGGCTGGTGATGCCAGCGCTCCACCTGCTGCACTGGAGGAGTCACTGTCTGGAAGAGCCCAGTCTCTGCACAAGTGACATCCTGGAGGGTTACAGTGGGGACCTGGCATCATGTTAGCTCTTGGAGACAGGGAAGCTCTTTCTTCATGAAGGCTAATCCCAAATTTCCTTCCTCCAGGGCTAGAATTCAAAGTAAACTCATGTATACATAAACCAAGCAGGCTGCTGAAGAAGACACAAGAAAATCAATGTCAGTGTGTACTTCAGCTCTCTTCTTGAGCTTTTCCATTTTCCTTGCTCCAGCATTCTTCTCTGGCCCACTGGCTATGGCCAGAGAGGATGGTGGCAGCTAGCCAGAAGTGCAGGAGGGGATGAGCACTGGTGGACCTCCCTGCACGTGTACAGGCTTACTCTAACTGTGTAATTTTAAATACACACTGATGGTCACAAATCTTAGTCTGAGAGTATTTATTCAATTACATTCTCTTCTTGCTCCCATGAAACAATACAATGCAGTTGATTATGTAGCCTGAAAGCAAGACACTGTAGCCATGCTCTCAGAAGAGAAATACGGAAAAACTGCACAATTCACTTTTAAAGATTATACAAAACAAAGGACATTGCTACTGTCAGATCTATCCCCAGCAGAATGTTTGATATGTGATAGTGATAGAGTGATATTTAACACACTGCAAATAATAGAAGGGTCAGCAGGAAGGAATTATAGGTGTAAGGAAAACATGAACTAAACCTCCTCAGCATTTTAGAAATACATGTTGCAGTGTGTCAGCTGGATATTTTTATCTCCACCTCATCATGAGGTGAAGTCTTCCTCTGTGTGATATCTCTAGGAGCTGTCCTCTGTCTGTGAAAGAATTCACTTCACTGTCAGGTGAAGGACATTGCTGAAGGAAACCAGCAGACCCTGAACAATACTCACTGCTTAGCTTCTTATTTGGAAATACTTTTACGTCTTTGACATTTGCCTGCATTTCTACTCTGAACAAGAATAAATGTAACTGGCCAAGAAAGGATGGTCAGCATTCAAGCCACACGTTCAAGCAAGCAAGACAGTCACTGAAAAAGGCTTCCCTGAAGAATTAATTGTTCACGAGCCAAAACGATGAGTATAACAGAGTGTTTGACACAATACAACCTTGGCAAAGAGCACCCTAGCTGAGTTATATTAGAGAAAAAGCACATATCTAACAAGAAAGCAAAACTGATCTGTGCAATTTTGATATGCAGTGTTATTCATTGACTGTTGTAGTTTAATATTTCTCTAGTTTAATTCCCTTAGTGTAATTGGTTAATAGGTGACTCATATCCTCAGAAAGCTAGACCTACAGCTCTCTTGAAGCTCCTACACATACTGATGGCATTCTTCACCCTCTAGTTTGTACAGCATTTGCTTTTCTGTACTGTAAGTTAGCATCTGAGATTGTCAACACGAACCAGAAGTATGGACGCAGTTAGCCCACAAATTAAAATCAAAGTCAACATTCCCTTTGTGATCTAACCACTGGTCAAGTACTGATGTGAATCCCCTATCCAAATAATTGCAACACATGGGGGAGTGGAGAGGAGAAGGAGAAAGGAGGCAAGGAGAAAAGGTTTGTAACAAAGGCCAGTTTTGAAGCAGTTTATTATTCAGCTCACTCGTGGTATGCCTTGTCTTTGAAGTAAATGCTTTCTGTACACTCGGACTAACAGACACCTGCCTCAGGCTTCTGCCTATGTGGGTGTTCAGCTCTGACACCTCCATCAAAAGACTTTCTCATTAGTTTGTTGATCCCCTGTTGGCTCAGGTTCTGACCACACAGCTGTCAGTGAGGGAGATGCAGGCATCTGCTTAGAGCTTTTAGGAGTTTAATGTGTTTTTGATCTAAAGAACACGTGTATGTTATCAGAAGCAGTGATTAGCATTTTCAGGTTCCAAAAAATGAATTCTTATATAAAATATCTAATATAGTACAGTAACTTACCAGGTACAACTCCTTAACTAAGGCCCATGTTCTACACCAGCAGTTTTCCTTTGCCTTCTGTGTGTGTACCTGTGTTTTTCCTTTTGTTCTGCACATACACACACATTCAGATGCGCATGCTCACTGATATTTACCATCCACTTTGAAACTGAGCCGTATCAAAGCCTCAAGAACATTTTAATAGTATGGCTGTCCAGATCAGTGCACATCAGAGCATTTTGTGGACTGTTCTGAGCTCTCAGCATAGAAACACTGCTTCAGTGTGACACTAGTATCACCTTTGCTACACAAAATGAGGATTTTGTGAATTATATGCAGGTAACATATGCCACTAGAAGGTATTCAATATTATGTGGCTTCACAATTGATAAACTCCCAGTACAATGTGGCTACAATATGCAGCTGATCACAATCAGCAAAAATCAAAGATTTCTGCAAAACTGAACATTTTCACCTCCTGTTGGGAATATGATTATGCCTTTTCAATATGCTAATCTGATTCACACAAAGTTAATCTTCCCAAAGGCTTTCTACAAGCTTCTTTAGTTATTTAGAAGTATGCCTTGCTAGTTCTGCTTACGTTATGCAAAAACAACCAATACATGTTAATTAAAGCTTTTACTTGAAATGTATTTGTTGCAGGTTTTTTAAACAATTGGCTAAAACTGAAAGAGTACTGGAAGTGTTATCTACTGCCTGAATACAAGCTTAGGTCAAAATCTCGCTTAACATTATGCATCCCCTAAGTGTTCATATCTCTATCTGCTATTTTCCGTCCTAAATCTATCCATCCGTGTCAGAATTTTCCCTTAAAAATCACATTGCTTTAATTTTTTTTCTCATGTCCTCTATTGTGTGGATGTTCTCCTGCCATAGAATGTTCTGTTATTTTCTCTTTTCCTGCATTTCTGCAGCCAATTATCCCTTTCCCCATTCCCATTTACAGTTATGGATATTCCCTACACAGCACCAGAATTAGTTATGAGGTGGGAAAAGCAGGGTTTCATATTAAAAAGAAGTGAGGAAGCAGAGAGATATGCTTTTATTGTCTCTTTCCATTTCTCTTCCAATTTCTGCTCAAAAAAATGATGCCAGAAAAATCCCAATGGCAGATTAGAATGTTGAAAAAGCAGTTTGCCAGTCAGCCTGCACAATTGTTTGTTAGTTGTTAAGATGGAAAATGCATTTTAGGAGGATCAGAGTGAAGTATTCCAGCAGTGACCTGTCACTGAAGGCAGTCTGATCCTTCTCATCCTTTGAAATCTGCAAGCAAGATCATTAAAATGTTTGCCATAATTTTTTCTTTTTCTCCCATCCTCTGATTCTCTAGCTTTCACACTTGCCTTTTATGCTGACCTCTGCTTCTCTCCTTTGATGATTGTCCTCAAACCAATCTTTTTCAAGACTCTTTTATTCCTCATTGCCTACTGAAGCAAATTCCCTTTCCCCTTGCTGTCTGCTGAAAGTCACTTTCCTACTTTCCCACTTAGCTTGGGCTGTGCCAGGGGACAGTGTTGTAGAGACAAACACCAGTGGATATCTCTATTGGAACAACAAGAGTTGCCTGCTGAGAAACAGATCATGGCTCCGCTGGAAATGTGACCGGCCTCTCTGCAGCAAGTCTTAGGCCCATTGTGTCTCAAGGATGTACAAAAAAGGCCACAGCCTTTTGTAAAACCAGTGAGAAAGTTTGGGATCAGATGCTTGGATTTAAGAAGGGAACCTTTTGGTATTGTGTACTAAAACCATGCATCCCACCAGGGAAAGCCTGCAGCGTGCCCAGCTGTGGCAGTGAGCAGAATTCCTGGTATTGCTAGATTTTGAAGGCTACATTTGAAGTTGCATATTGCTTGCTCTTATTTCCTGTGAATTCCAATTGGATGTGCATTACGGCAGAGATTACATCTACGGGACAATCTGCATCAAAAACAAGCAGAACCAACGGCTTCTGTATATGTCACTGTCTTGCCTGACATTACGAGGACAAGTGTTTTTAATTTTACCATGGTTATTTAGCACAGCAGGGATTACAAAATGGTTTTTGAGTCAAAATGCTGCTATGAAACAGGCTTTCTGGTTTTGGAGTTTAAGTCAACTTTTGTTGATGTAGTTGCAAAGAGGGAAAGAGGTCCCAAATTAAGTGTACAGTGCCTAACGGATGTAACATATAACAACAAACATTTATTTTGGGTTGCAGGACTCTACACCTGTTTATGGTGCTATCGTTGATATACACTTTGGAGTACATACATTAATCTTAATTAAAAACATTCTAAAGAAAAGTTTGACTCAATGTCTGTCTTTTCCCAGTAACCATACCAGTGTACCCAACAGCTATGGCCTTAGAGAAGGGATCCCAAGAAGGGATCAGTTATGCTATGCAGATTGCAACTGGTTGTACCTCACGAATATGGGTATACCGCATACTTTTTCTCTTCTCTAAAACGGAGAATGTGCACTCCAGACCCCTTTGTTTATGCACTAGTGCTCAGCAAAGCCTTTGAAAACTGACTGGACCAAGCCTGAGGAGTCATGCAGGAGCTGAGGTTTTCGTGGGTATCAGCCCTCAAACAGCTCCCACTGTGGGTACAAAGGAGAGAGTGCACCCACAAGTGCTGAGTTAGGCTGTGCTTGCCTGTGTCACAGAGTAAGCTGCCAGCTGCCAGATCAGGACCCGTCAGCTCTCTCCATGTCTGGGGAGTCCATCCAACCACTAAAAAGAATCAGCACATGTTTTAGGGCAACATGCATCAGCGATTACAGTGGCCATGCCTGCACAGCTCAGGAGGGCACTATGGGAGCTGTGGGGACAACTGGTGCTGCATCAGGAATGCTCTGAGCACAGGGTTTAAAAACATGCTTTCCAGCCCTAGCTTTGACATAGATTTTTCCATCCAGCTTCAGGCAAGCAAGCTGACCTTGCAGGCTCAGTATCTGTGCTGCCCTCTTTCCTGGGTGGTAATGAGAATTAGCTTTTTGTAAAGAACTTGAGAGACTTACAGTGCTGAAAAGTGTCATGGCCTGAATTCCTGGTTACATCCAGGCTCTTTTTCAATGCTTCAACGTCCCTTTATGCAGCCAATGATGTAAAGGTCCTTTATCTAAGTAACAGTTGGTGCCCACTTATCTGAGACACTCTGTTGTATCCCTGACACCTGTTATTGGAAACTATCATCATTGGGGATTTGGCTTTTTTCTAATGCAAGTGTCCCTCGGCTCTCTGTGTTGGTGTGCCCCAATTACCAAATGTGGACTCTTCCCACTGATATCTTTTCTTCAGGAGATACAGTAGCACAATCCATCTTCAAAGTTAAAGCCTGTTAAATGAAAACGTCTCAAGCTCCCAGTCACAGGCTTGAAAACGTTCAGCTCAGAGTGTCCATTTCCACCTCCTACTGTAAAAACAGCACCATTTTTTCCCCAGTGACTAGATTTGCTGCCATGGTTACAGCTTCACACAGAGTGGGCTCACCTTCCCTTTCAAGAAAAATCAATGAAAGACTTCATTTTCACTAGCTCCTTTATTCAACATACCAGTCACTTTTTACACCAGTTTTTGTGGCCTTAATGTTCCATTCTCCAAAATGAAGAAGTAAACGTGACATCAACAAACAGTAGGATGGAGATGAGGGAAGCAGCTGTCAGGTTGATAATAGATATAAGCACTGATTTATTAAAGAGCTCTGAACATTAATGAAACATTCAAGTAATGTTTCCTATTCTCCTCTTCCTTTCCCTTGCACTTGTAAGCTTGCAGCTATCATGTAGTTTAGTATTTCTAAGAGGAGGAGCTTTTTTGATAATTCAAATGGAGTATTTACACTAAGAGAAACCTTTCAGAATCTGTCACTGAAATCTGCCTCTCATGTTCTTGACAGCTCTGTGCCTCCCACCACAGTTAATTAGAGGACAAACATGCAAGCCCAAAACCTCTCTATATTTTTCTAGCTTTTTTTACTGAAACAATTTCCTAATACACCAAGATAGCCCCAAAAAAGTGACCATAAAACCAGTTTTTGTAGAATTTCCCTCTGATTCAGAGGAAAGAAGAGGGCAAAATGTAGAGGTGACTGAGAAGCCACTCTTTAAAGCGTGTTTGCAAATGCTATTAACCTGAGGATGGCATTAGGGATTTCCAGTGCCCTCATGACTACACTAGCTTTCTTTCACTGAAGAATTAACTAACGAAGTGGGATCCTTTTACTACAGGTCTCAGGTGGGTTTATGTTACCTCAGCGACACAAAATGACAAAATGAGTTAGGAGCTGATTACAGTAAGCTTAGTGACTCTGTTCCCAAGGTGACATTTCTAAGTAAACCTTTGTGTCATCAGGGCAGTCACCAGTTGATGCACAAATGCTGCAGAGGAGGTTGCTAGCCTTGGACAGGCTGCAAGGTATTGGACATTTTGGAAAATCTGTCTGTTTTTAAGCATGTGTCACATGTAAGGTGCCACACAGGCACAAACAGGCTCTTTCTGCAGCAGAGCAGAGCGAGTAGGTCCCCCACATCAGCAGACATTCTGGGTCAAGGCAAAAGGGGATGTGGAAAATGGCAGAACTGCTTGTAGGCACTGAAATGCCTGTGGACCCAATGCCTATTTCACTTTGCAGATGTCCTGGAAAGCTACCGAGGGCACATGCCACTTGCTGTGAAAGGGTCATGTAGGATGGGAGGTATTGAAGGAAACAGGGAGGGGATGGGGAAAGGAGGAGGTGCAGAAGGAGAAAGAGAGAACCCAGGACCCCCCAGTTGCTGTTGACTCACCTCCCAGTTGCCTAGCAATGGCAGAAGAGGAAAATCATCTCTCCATGTCTTTTCCCCAGCTTTGGATCCTATCTCTGTCCCTTCTGCCTCCTTTGCTTCTTATGACATGAGCAATCAGGTCTCTGCTTACAATACTTCATGCTTAGCATTTCAAAATTTGTTTTTAGCCATGCTGCTGAGCAGCACTGAGTTGGTTCAGTGAGGAAAGTTCAGTCTGCAGGCCACTTCAATTCATGGCACCTCCGAGGCAGCTGACAGCAAAATGCTACCTGTGGAGGCTTTGTAACATCTCTCCACTGACAGCTGCCAGCCTATTTGTCTTGGTTTAGCTGCCACATCTGCTTGACAGAAAAGAGTTGTGGGAATACTACTCTATCACAGATTTAAAACATTAAAAAGAGGAAAAAACACAGTTTCTTAATACTATAACCCCAGGTCAGACAGCCCTTTCTACCTGCAGGAGACTTTCACAGTTGGGAGTGAAGAAACAGATTAAACTCCCAGCTGTTTTGTCACTGAAACTGAAGGGTGCCTCCCCTGGACTAAATGCTGGCATCTTCATTAGTCTTTTGTAGCTGAAGATGACGCTATAGAGCACAATGCAGAGTGACTGTAGGTTGACATTGAGATGAAAAAGAACATATAATTATCTCAGACTTGAAGAATCACATATTTTGTTTGATCTTCCAGCAGACATTTTTTAAACACTGGGTTCAGCACTGGTGTGTCTTTAAAGAATGACATCAAGTATGAGCCTATCCCAATTTTTACCTCTGTATATTCTGTATTCCTCTGGGAAGAATATCTTCTCATATCTAACAAGCTGAACTCCCAGCATGAGCCCAGAAGGCAAATCTGACTTTAAAGATAAGATGTTTCATTATGGCTTTTGCAGGTAGCAAGAGGCAATCAAGATTGCAAAAAGTTATTTAAGTTTTCTAACTGAAGACACTCCTCACTTATTATATTCCTTTTCAGATTAAATCTTCCATGCTTTGTCTCCGCCCAAGGTAACTATGGTTTGAGAGTAAGTCTTTCCTGACATTTTGCAGTTCAGGAAAGAAATCCAGGACAGCATACACTACTGCTAGTGTCAAAGAGAAAGCATTGACATGGATATAAATGCAGACAGGAATGGAGGTACTGGAATGACTTGGGAGCATTGCTCCCAGAAGCTAAAAACCAAACATGCATTTTTCCTTGTACGTTACAAACAGTATATGCCAGGAAAGTGTTGCCATTGCTAGTCACAGGCTACACACTTTATCGTGTGTTTGCATAGCCCCACAACTGAGGCTTGTTCTGTCCTAACTTGTCTTGACCTGCCTGCAGCTTTGGTTTCACTTGGTCCACTTGGATTTTTCCAATTACCAGGTCACTGTGGTTAATTTGGTTTACTTTTGCTTCTCTTTGCATGGCATAACCAAAGTTTTTATATTGATAACAGTTACAAGTAAAAATGAACATTTTATGTAGAATAAGATATTTATGACTAACATAATGATGGAGCATAGGGAAATACAGGTCCAATATGACAGGAGAGGACTTGAGCAATGGTAACACCAGATGTACTGTAGAGGAGTGTAGACGTGGGATGAGACAGGACACAGGCTGGCACTGGAGACCCCACGGCTATAAGCAACTCACCAGTAGTCATCTCTTTAAATACATACCTGAAACTGGACAAAATTTGGTTTAGGGGTAACAAAAAGACCTGAGATCCTTCAGATCTAGAGGGTACAGAAAAGGGCAGCCCTACTTCTCCTGAATGGTAATGCAAAATGATACCAGCATGGGTCTGAGCTTGCTGTTACAGATGGCTTTGAGGACTTTAATCTTAATTTGTTCTACTGGCAGGGTCACAGACAGCCCATGGTATTTCATATAGCTGTCTCTTATTATGTTTCATTGTTATTGTGTTTAAAGCCTCTAAATAATATGTGTTCCTTTCTCTGTGCTGTAGTATTTTGCCCTTGAATTCCTATGGTCCTTTGTGATATCCAAGCATCCTTAAGCATTAATATGAAACTCATACTAACTGCTCCTCAGTGCTCATGCAAACCAAAGGGAGTAGGAGAAGCAAAGCTCTGATTCAGTGGCTTGATACAGCTCTGATTTACCTCCCAATTACCGCTAACAGAAAATGGCAGTTGCTGGGAATGAAAAGCCTGTGGACCTTGACAGCATATGCACAATGCTGTTTATAGACAACAGCTACATAATGGCTGACCTTGAGGAACTCTGCTGGGTCTGTAGCTTAGCTTCTCTCCTAGTACTTCTTGTAAACAACAGCAGCTGTCAAAAACAATGCAAAGAGAGGGAGGAGGAATGGCATAACTTCATTTAAAAAAATCCACAGATAGTCAAGGCAATTTAATCTGTTAAAGAGTTGTGTTTAACTCTGAAGAGCTCTGCCTACACCCATCTCCCACTGACTTTAACCTCTTCTGTCATGAACAAGCACTGCTGATTATCAACCAACTGACCTGTGAGATGTTTTCTCCTCTGACTCAGCAAACTCAACTGTAACAACTAATTGTCATTCAGCCCATGTTAAATAGAGTTTCTTATTTATTTTTGATACAGTTTTCAGGATTTTCTGAGTGACAACTTTGGCAAATCAGCAGCTAAAACACAGCTTCTATATATCGTCAACAAAGGAGCTACACTAGCAGCAGCTATCCTATTTTTCAGAAGGATAGCCTGAGGGAGGAGAAGACAGCTGTTTCTATGGGTATCAGATTCCTGCCAGATTCTTTAAGCTTCCTCTCCTCTCACCTCCTCTCTGGCTCTGTGCCGTAGACCTGCCTCCCCAGTTCCTGGGTAGCACCTTTATTGCCATGTTCCTTTAGCCCTGCCATAGCTGTGTCTCTGATGCTTCATAATTCACTGCTAACCAGTGGCCTTGCCCAGGCCGAAACCTTTATTACAGCTACAAACAGATTTTGCTCTCTCATCCTATTTTCTCTGAGTGTTGCTTCATCCAAGTGCTCGCAACACGTTGTTTCAAGCTACACTTATTTTCCTGCTTCACTATGTGCTTTCTTATCCACCTTGCATGGGCTGAAGCACTGCTCCTAGCACTGCCAACAAGGCATTCCACAATGGATTTGTGTCCACAAACATGAAATGGTACTTTATTACCCAAGGTCAGTCTTAGGCCATCAATGATCTCTACAGGGATCTGTCTTGTCCATTTGGAGCTATGACTCCATGTGCCAAAATCTCCTTCAGCTAGATTTCTTGCATAATGAATGAGGGCTAACACTGTTCCTTTCCGTATGAGACATCATGGTTTGTAATGTAGGCTGTATATATGTATGTAGGGTCAGTATTAACCAGGATAGGCACAATATGAAAACAAGAATTTCATCTCAAAGAACTTACACTTGTTCTCCTGCTAATAATTTTCCAAATCTTACTGCTGTTAGGGGTGCAGTGTAATACCAAGAGCCACATGTGAGACTGACTACAGGAAAATCTCAGAGATTATGAAGTCTGACTAAGACAACAGGCTGGGAAGGCACTCAGCCCCTGTGCTCTGTTTTCACAAAATTAAGGAAATGTCTGTCTCCAAGACAGACAAAGCTAGCTTTTATCTGTTCAGCATTTTAAAGGTTTGAACTTCTGATAATGACTTATCTTGTGCTGCACTATGGAAGAAGATAGCCACGATGTCTACCAGTGTCCCCTGAAACTAAGTCATTAGATGATAAAAAGAAATGTCTAGCATTGCTATTACTGCTAACAACTGTATTTGAAAGGATTCTTATATCAACACAGCGGTTGATCAAGCCATGGAAAAATGTCTGCTAAATCACTATCATAGAATCATAGAATCATAGAATCACAGAATGGTTTGGGTTGGAAGGGACCTTAAAGATCATAAAGTTCCACCCCCCCTGCCATGGGCAGGGACACCCTCCACTAGACCAGGTTGCTCAAAGCCTCAACCCTTGTGATCTTCATGTTTGCTAGGATAGTAGGAGTAAAAACATATTTTAGGATATTTAATCTATATTATAGTCATAACATTGTTGCTCGTTCTAGCGACAGCCACTGAAAGGCCGTGACCTGGGAAATTTATAGTTCGCATTTTGTGACCTTTATTTCAATAGCCCTTAAAATGAAGATTAAAAAAATAATTAGACATTTGGAATTAAATGTAACTTTCAAATATTCTTGAATTCCAAAATAGCTGCTAAGGAAAGCTGTGCTGAAGTTTGGGATTGCAAGTTATTTAATGAAAGAGAATTACTTTCACCATCAGAAAAATCACCCCCCACATGGGTCTCTGTGCAGAAACTGCTTTCTTCTCCTTCCTTGTTAGAAATAGTAAATACATCTTCTTGCCTGACAAGAAAAGTGGTTCAAATCTCTGTTGGAGGGGTCGTCTTTGCAAGAGTAGGAAAATTCACAGAGCACAAAACTACAGGAAAATATTTCATCTGCTGACACAGACTTTCCTGTGGGGCCTGTCTTCAGCTTGGTTACTTGTATGAGATATGCTAAATGAGATGAGAAATGTGAGGATAATTTGGGGGGATCAGGCAGTACAGTGGTGGAGGGGCCACTGTTTCAGGATGCAAAGTAGATTCTACTGGAGAAGCTTTATGTTGGGGTCCCTTTTGCCTTGTATATCGCATGCAGTTAGTTTCCCCAGAATGCTAAATGCATGCCAGTCCTTGCAATCTTGATTTGGCAGCATTTTGTATCTCCTTTCCACTGGTTGCCAACAAACTGATAAAAACAAGTTGAAAACTATTTTAGATTCGGAACACTGCCACAAGCATGAGGGAACAAACAGCATTGGGCTTGAAAGATTCTTGGGAACAGTAAATATGTCAATTGACGGTGCTTTGCTCTGTGGAGAAGTCAAAATTGTCTTTTTCATGCTAATGGTCTGTTCCTAAGGGCAGCTATTTCAGTTAGAACATAGTTTTCAAGGGTAATATTCTCAACAGTTTCCCTCCATCTCTTCTGCTACTTTCGTACTAGCATTAACTATCTCTGATTGAAGCCCATAATACTTCAGCAGCTGCTCACTTTGAAATGACAAAAAAACCTACAGACTTGGGATGGCATAAGCATGTTTAAAGAGTTTTTATTTATAGAAAAGACTGAAAGACCTTTGTTTGTCTCATTCTTCCCCAAGTAATGCTAGCCAAAAATATTTCAATGCAATGCTTTTCAGCCAGAAAACATTATTCCAAGGAAATTACGCCATTTAGTGGAATTGAGTTCATTATTCATTCATCATTCATCACTTGTCAAACTCATACAAGAAATTATCAATGATCATGGTACACACACAGAGTACAATCCAGACAACAACATGCCTCAAACTGCCAGCCACCTGACATAACCGAAAAAACTGGGCCAGATCATGCATCTGGATAAAGCGTTATTACATCTGAGAGCCTGGATGCTAGGTGATTATCTGTCAGGGAACTAAGTGGTCCAGGTGAAGTTCATAGCATTCTGCTCAATATGGAAAGAAAAAGACAGGAAAGAAAGAGAGGTGAAGGAAACAGGAGCCCTCAACAAAACTCAGTGACTCTGTTACTTCACTTCATAAATTATTCAAGCCCACATTCAGACACCCGCATTTGGGAGTATAAAATTTAGTTGCTTTGATGTGAACAAAACATATAGGTTTCCATTGTAGTCAGTGAAGATCTAAATCTCCATACTTTTGCACGCTTATAGGTGCCTATTGCCACCTGAGATGCCCTAGGGTATTCAAGGCATCCACAGGTGGCTGATATATTTGGTACAGGACCAACATGAGACCTGCACCCTTGGGGAGCAGCAACTCGGGGCCATGCCATTGTGATGAGGAGGCATCACTGGCAATACAGTTTTCTGTCGATGCAGGCAGTTGAATCCACAGAAGTTGGCCTTTGATCAAACACAAGTATCTGCTTCAAGATAAGCTGAATAACTCTCTAGACTCCAAAACCCACAAAGAATCCTCTTTAAGTCAGGGTAGATCCATGCACACACATAGCTATCCAATTAGTGATGTCCAAGGTGGCCTTGGTTGCTGTTTTAAGAAGTGTTCCTCTTTCAGAAATGTGCAACTCTCTTCACTAAGCATTACGCATGTGAGGCTGGAGGTACGGATGCCCATTTTAGCAAGGGTTTTCTGCATCTCATTTTTTTCAGCACTCACCGGGCAATAATTTCTCTGCCATGAGGTGTGAGATCTGAGCACTCAGTCACCTGGAGATGTAAAAATGTTATCCTCTTCATAGCATCAGTATCTTTGAAGCATTTGAGATAGGCCCCTGGCTATTCTTGTTCTCCAGTTTTACATAATCCCGTAGTTAAGTTTCTTGATTTTGGTGAAGGAACAGTGAGGACAGATTGGTCTATTTTCACTCTTACACTTCAAAAGGTTGACATATCCAAAGACCCTCCACAAGCTCACATGTAACCTCATGGACATTGCTGTCCACAAAATAATCCAGACTTGTAACCATGGAGCTCCTGTGCACCAGTGTTCAAACGCAAACGTTCAGGGATACTGAAGTGCAGGAAGAGGTTCCTTCTCCCCTCTTGTTTTCTGTGAACAGCTTCCCATAACAACATAAAGACATCAGCTTACAGCTGATGCTAGTTACTCCAGACAGTCCATCCTTAGGGGTCAGTCAGATGCCGGTTTCCACATTTCCTGGCCAGTGTGTCAGGAACCAGCTGCATTAACCCCTTGTTCATTGACTTCTCATGAAGAATAAGATGTCCCCTTGTCTCCTCAGCCCCACTCTGCTTCACAAGCCCAGGTCTTAGTGACTCTTTTCCTTGCAACCTGCACCAAAGTTGCTATGTCTAGCCTGACTCTCCTTTGCCAAAGGCCCTGAATCTATCTGATGCCGGCTGCTAAAGCACTAACATAGAGTTTTCAGGAGTGTGGAATTGCTGTGAAGGATTTCCATGTTTACACAGCAAATTGAAGCACAGTCCAAGGAGCATGTACTGTACTGAATCCATTAGGAATGTAGAAAAAATTCTACCCTGCCTTTATGAATTATTAATTCGAACTGGGACAGAAAGTGATGCAATGGAGAAGAGGAAGCAGAAGAAGGGTGTGCATCACTGGGTGGGAAGGGAATAGGGAGAACAGTTTGCAGCAGTGATATTGCTTCCTGGCCTCCCCATCCCACTGGTATTTTCTCCTTCCCCAGCATATTTTTCAGACCTTTGATGTATATCTTCAGTTTAAGAAAATATTAACTATCCTTGTCCTAAATTTATAGCAACTAGATTTGGGAAAATGTCACTGGGAAAAATGTTATAAGTTAGTAAGTCTAATTATGACTTGACCAAAACTTAGCCATTTTTGAGAACTTTGGACTGAAAATACAACTTGCTAAGGAAAAACTAGCAGGTTTTAAAATGCTCCTTTCTATTTTAGAAGGGAAAAATGTAATGAGAAATTAACTCTCCGATATTATCTAAACTGAAGCGTAGAAGAGCCAGGAGACCTATTTTAGAAAGGATATAAAGACAACTTTAGAGGGACTGGGAAAGAACAAGGATAAGCCAGAAAATATAGGAAAACTATTTCTGTGCAACACAAATTTAGAATTGGCTAAAGCAACTAATGTTTGGACCTGCGAAAGAACAGCAGCTCTCCTGGGACTCACACTGAACCCAAGAAAGACACTGTGAGCCTCTGTCATAACACAGGAGGTCCTACAGATCACAGATACGTCCTTGCTTGTAGATGCTAAATGGCTCCAAGATGAAGGGAAATGTGTCACAAACACTAGGAAATGGGTTTCGTCAAAATTACTTGTTATGATCTTCAGACATGTACTGTTCTGAAATGAGTGGAGTTCCTAATTTGGTGGCACATTTACTTATGAAGAAAGCAAAATAACTACCTTAACTGAACAGGAAATATCTGACTGTAAGAGGTAGGATATTCACTCACAAGTAGTATGATGCTGTAGCATAAAAGATCTCTTCAAGCACTATTTGCAATTAAAAATCTCTTAGAATAGGTTTATGTCTTCCAGTTGAGTCCACATATAATAGAAATGAAACAGCTTTAGCTTCCCAAGAGGAACTGTCAGTCTGACATAATCACAATTCAGCATATGTCTACTGCCAACATCTGAAGCAGTGCCAGACACAGTCCCCTCGTCAGACTGGCAAAGAACAACCAGGGAAGCAGCTTCGTAGTTTTGGGGAAGTCTACCAATGGTGGGGTACAGTATAATTAAAACTAGAAATAGCAACAAATAAAATTTCTAAGTAAAGATTGTCAGTTCTTTGTGCATGCTAACATTAGACTGTCCCTGGTGGTACATCTTCTTTCCCATGGAAGTAACTCAATTCTCCTTTCCTCAGCTTCAGCAGAATGCTGCTCCCATCTGCACAGAGCACTTTATACCCAGATATGACGCTTGGACAGTTTGTACCCTTGTGAGATCTGCTGCATTTTATACAAATTAAGCATTGTCCTTGGTACTCTGGAACAGGATGGACCTCTTCCTATCTTGTTTCATTTGTAGAGAAAGCACTAAGCATGTAATTGTCACCTCTAGGAAGGACAAACAGTTTAAGAGATTAGTTTCTGCAAAACGTAGCAAAGCCTGAAGAAAACTAAATCTGTAAGCATTCATACAAGCTCACTATTAAAAAAAATAAAAAAAACCCCGAAAAAAACCCCAACAACAACAAAAAACCCCCAACCACACAACAAACCAAGAACACAAAATAAGTCAAACTCCAGCAATAAAAATGCAATAGTCACTTTTAGCTTGATAATGGCTCCCTCTGCAGGGTAACACCTTATTTGGATAAAAAGTGGTTATGTAATTGATGCACATCTTGACCTGTTTCCAAAGGAAGCTGACATATTCTTGGGACCAATGGATCCCTTATGTTCAGATATAACCATGTATTATGTACAAAATAATTGTATGGATATATTGGAATTAAAGTACATGCCAGTGCTGTCTCACTTTGCATCATTCTCTTAAAAATTTCTGTAGATATCAATTCAGTCCTTTTCCCCCACTCCTTGCAATAATGTAGATATCTCAAGTATGTTGTTCTTCCCCCTTTACTCATCAAAATCCACACATTTGAGCTTTTCTGTTAGAGAAGAATGCAATCTTGATGAAAGAATGTGATAACTGGTTGAAAAACAGAAAAAATAGGAATGAGGAAAGGCCTTCACTCAGAAAAAGCAATGCTTTGTTAGTCTAAAAATTCAATTTCAAAGAAGAATAAATGACTAGATAAAGAAAGGAATACATGGTTACCAAACTTTCCTATATTGACACTTTAGACATAATTTCTGTTGTTCATTATCTCTCCGAGAAAGACATGATCATTTATGTGCCTCTCCTTGTAGTATTTCAAGGACCAGTTATGAGGAGATGATGTTCCAAAGGTAAGGCTTGGAATGTACTGTTCCTGGGAAATGTTCTGTCCACTTCAGGCAGCAACATGTTTATTTCTAATCACTGATTTCTCATTTTATCTTGAAAATTGGCAGCGTATGTTCTCACAAATTTCTTTTAAAAGCTAAGTGCCTTTTACAACAATACCCTGATCTGGTTGTATAAAGTGTAGTTAAAGAAAGCTCAAAGTAAATATTATTATTATTCTATCACACATTATGGCAGCAATAGGTACCAATAAGCTATTTCAATACAGTTATTGAAGAAAAAGCTCCCCACTGTCAGTACATTTCATAGCAATTCTCTGGAAACCAGACACACTGTTAACTTTAATAGAAGTAGCTTCAGGGCAGGAGAGAGAGACAGCTATATCTAATCTTTTACTTAAAATTTTAAATACATCTAATATTCAGGAGTTGGGCTATTTTATGTAGCCATAAATAGCTATGTTACTTGAACTATTTATTTACTGCACATCTCTGTACTCTTAAACATCCTAAATGTTGTGTGGCTACCATCGTCTCCTCACACTAGAAGAAACATCAGGCTTTGTTCTAGTATTTTTGAAAAGAAACTAATGTCTTTATACACCTATACCTTTTTTTTTCCCTCTCCTATCCTACTGTACCCTTATTTAGAAGTTTTCAGGCAACTAAAAACTGAAAACCATAGTTCTGTGATTTGTAAAGTTTCTTTGAACACATCAGAAGACAATAAAAACACTTATTTTACAACTCTCTCTACAAAACTGCAAGTCATGATTAATAGAAGCCATCATGTGAAATGGAGCTGAAGATTGGTATTGTGTGATATACATAGATTCTGTACGAACACTGTCTACCTAAAGACCTTTTAAGCTCTGTGCTGAAAGAGGATTCAGAAGTGGACAAAAATCTTCTTCTGTATTTTACCTCCAGGAGAATAATTAGAATTCATGTTCAACAGCCCATCAAGCGTACTTTAAGCTCTCCTCATACCCAACTGGCAGACATGTTACTGAAAGGGTGTTAAAATAATTGCATATTGCCCAATTGTGTAAGGGCCTCTTTCTGAAGGTGTCAGCATGCCTTAGGAAAGAGTAATTGCAGATGGAATTTCTTACACTGTTCAAGATATCAGCCATGGCCCATCCCGTGTACTCAGTACACACCTCACACCAGCATAGAAAAAGAAATGAAAGTCACAGTGTATTAAAGACATATTGATGCAAGTCAGTAAGGGAAACCATGAAAATAATAGAATACGTGAAGACAAAGAGTATTTTCTCATTTCTGTCTCAGATCCATCCATCATAGAAACAAAAATCCCATTTTAGCTACACCTGGAAGCTCGCTAATGTAAGATAAATTCAGTTAATATAAACAAAGAAGAGGGTGGCAGCAAGCCTATTAAATAAGGTTTAATAATTCTACACTATATCCCAGCCTTGATTTCAATTATCTAGACTGGTGAAAACTAACACGGCTAGCCAGTATGCATACACTTTATTCTCCCTCAGCACAGACCTCAGGCTGCTTTGAGTATGAGCAGATGGAATTTTACCCTGACATGGGAGAAGTTTCAGCAAGGCAAAAAAAATGGATTTAGAAGCACTTTAATATGCTGCTCCAGCACCATGCTTACACAATCTATCTAACCAGACTCCTATCTGGCTGCATTCTCCAGAACGTGCAAAGACATAAGCTCCTCAAATTATCACCGTGACAGGCCAGATTTCCTATTATTTACAGATATCTATTTCCCAGAATTTTTCAGAGACAGAAGTATATGCAATATAAACAAAATATAATAGACACAAAACAGTGAATCTTCCCATATACGGGGGAAATGTATAATGAAAGCAGGTTTTCAGGAGGCCAGGCTCATTCCTATCCGCAAGCAGCGGGCTGCGCACGCCACAAGAGGGAGCGCAAACGCTGCTGAAAATGCGGCGAAAGGCGAGGCGGAGCAGCGGGGCCAGGCAGCGCCTGATGCCAAGTCTGCTGCCAATAACCTGCATTCTAATTTGTACCGAAAATCAATTTAATTTCCTCTTCAGCTTTAATGCATTACAAGTAATTCTTCAATACTAATCTGGTAAGGAGAGAGGGAGAGAGAAAGGCATTCATGTTTCAGGTTGAGCTGGATAAACGAAATGCAGAGCCAGGTCCAAGCAACAGGCAAAGCAGCCTTGGGTGTCAGACAAGTGGAACTAAAAGGCTGCAGCGCTTGCCTGTGGCAGAAGAAAGGGAGAGATCAGCTGTGCACTTCTCCCTCCTGCTTGTCATCCTGCTTTTGCTGCCACCGAGGGAGGGACTGGGGCATGTGCAATTCCCAGTCCAACTCAAACAGGGCACCTACTGCCAACCCTTAATAGCAACAGGAATGGGTATCCCCACCCTCTGGGACTGTTCCAGCCTCACCCCCTTCCTCTTCTTTTCCTCTGTGAGAGAGACAAAAAACTCCTTAACCATGGTGAAACTGACTGACAAAAGAAATACCTGACAACAGATATTTTCAAAGCGAGATATTTATATGTGGGTCAAATATGAGTTTGTGACATTTTCCACCATCATAGTCAGATTTTTCTCATCTCTTACCTCTGAATATTATACAGTCAAATTCCACTCTTGAGCTGAAGGTTGTTTATATAAGCCAAGGACAAATGTATTCTTAAAGGCTGTTCTTTCTGGATGATTGAACACAATATAGTGCTTGAATATCCATTTCATTTAGCTGTTGCAGTATTCCAGCAGGAAACAGCAGCAGGATTCCGCTGTTATGCAAAGGACATCAGCACAAAGGATAATGCTTTTGAATACCGATCTCCTGACTGAGGCAACCATTGTGATAAAACAGTGTCTTAGTAGTATAAGACCCAACTCTTCTGCATGAAGTCAGATACATTCAGCATAAATCTCACTTCTTCTGGAAGCTGAAAAAAAGAGGAAGATCACAGGGCTGTAGAGAAGATCTGCACCACACATCCCACAGTTTCTGACCTCCATGGGACCCAGGGCAGCAGCAGAAGCCCCTGCATTGCCAGGTCAGTGGACACAGCTCCAGCATTTATGACTGCCTCAAAACACAGGGTGAGAAGGGATCCTTTCCCCAGCATGAAGAAGATGCGAAAATACCTCCCAACAGAGTTCTGACACACCAGCTGCTGAGAGGGAATTTAACTGAGGCTCCTGCATTTGTAGGTTACAAATGGCATTCTAGCTAAATTGTTGTATGTATATCAGTAATGTATGACATCAAGAAAACATCCCTAAGAGAAATTAATTGCCTCTGAGGCTATCATGGTACTCACCACACCTGCCACCTCCCTTTGTATGACAGGCTCATGAAAGTTCTTACCGACTAGTTTATTTAAAATCTTAATAAATAATGTACCCTTCTCATCTCTTCTCATCCTTTTGCCCTTCACGCTTTCTCCTTCTCCTCTTTCTTAGTCTGCATTTCTGCTACTTTAGGACCAGCTAATGGTCCAAATGTTAATGCTAACCATCTTCCTCTTCTATTGTCTGTAACAGGAGAGAAAGGTCCCGCATAAGTGTCTGCATCTCCACTGTGTCAAACTAGCCAGTTGCAACATCCCCAGAATAGACTGAAGACAGATTTAAAATTTAAAAAATATAGCAAATCTGTAAATAACCTGGTGGTACTCAAAGACTGATTGCTATGATACTTACATTCTGTAGCAGGGTTTGAATTTGCATCAGTGCTGCAGTTACCCACAGAAAATAGTTGAGCTTAAAAGATGAGCAAATAGGACTGCAGCATGCTGACTTCGCATGGCCATGCTTACAGAGCTAGTGACACTTTTCAGGCTATAAGAACAAGTTGCCTCAAACAGTTCACAAAATGTACCATTTTAGGCCACCAATTTACACAAAGTAGCCAAGATAACAAATGCATAACAATTTTTAGTGTTTAGTTTTCATATATTGTTACATAACTGATAGTGTGCTATGTACTGTAGTGGTAAATATGCTGCACATCAATTATTAGAAGTCATATACTGTTATTGTTAATTACTCTAATTTTTCCCTCCTAAATCTGAACAGTGGAGAGTTCCTCTTTACAGACCCTACACTTGTTCTTTACAAAGGTCAATTGGAATCCTGAAATGCTAGTTTTCTCAAGACCTAATGCTACCCTTCAAGCTGTATCCAACAAGTGACGATATAGAACCATCTCCCTCTCAGGGGGGAAAAAAATATTTCACCAAGAACACATTGATAAAAATGAGGTATATTTAATCACTCATTGAAGGCTCAATATACAGAAAACACTAGAATGCCAAACATTTGGTTAAAAGGATGGAATCATTACATGGAATCCTAATGTACATCTAATGTACATCTTTCTCTTTGTAAATATAAATGTGCAAATGTGCATAGATGTAGTGATCACTGGCTGAAAACATAGTTTTTGACATTGCAATGAATATGCTTTAGTAGGGCAGACATTTTACACAGTTAAGACAATTTATCCATGCATTTGTAGCAAAACAAAAATAACAAATACAAAAGACAAGTATTTTTCATCTGTTTTCTCTCATATTATATGATTTAATCTAGAAACCAGAGTGGACTCCAGATGCACTTCTAAACATGACACAGAGCCACTTTACCAGTGCTAAAGCTCTAGACGGGTGCACATACAAGGAATCATCCTTTTCAAAAGTACGGTCACAAGCACAAAACATCAGTCACTAGTTCTGAGTTGAGGTCACTCCCTGCTCTCAGGAACTAGATGAAAGTTTCTACATTTAGACCCTGATTTTTTCTGTTTATTTCTGAAACTTTATTCTTGACTGCAGGACCAACGGCTACAGTGCCAACAGTTATTCAGCATATTCCCTTTATAACTTTCAGAAGATTTATCCCCAGAAGAAGCAAGTAGTTTCTTAATTGCTTTTCTTACAGCTTTCACAGAGATGGAAAAGCTGCATGTTGCAGATCCACACTGCCCATTTAGCAGACTGAGGCAGAAAAATTATACCAGTGCGGTGGATGTGCTGGAGAACCAGCTGCCATGATTCAAGGTTAGTTGTCTAACTTACTCACCCAATGCTGGCTGAAAGCTGTGTCTGGGGCAGAGTCCTGTCACCATTTTGTACTAGCAACCATTAAAAAGGTGAGGGGACAAAAAATAAAAACCTGCATGTGTTCTTCTCCTTACTGAGTGCCAAGTAAGACAATCATTATTCACACCGCAACTTAAGCAAAAGTTACCCTACTCTTCTCTGTTATTTTCAGCAGGGTGCCAGAGCAAGTTAAGGATTCATATAGGATGATGCCCCTGGTCCATGTGCATAATAAATGGATGCAAGATAAAGACACATAAAGCACATATTGTAACCAAAAACCCCTATCCAATTCTCCCTTTTCACTGAGCTTTTTTCGTTGGTGCTTTGATTTGCATGACCTTCTTCACTATGTAGCTCAGGGGTGCTATCAGGTTGTACCAGGAGAATGGCTTGCTGAGTATAGAGGGACAGCTTTCTGGAGATTTCTAGTTTAACCGTAAGCCCAGTCATTGTTGACATCACTTTTCCTAACCCCCACCCTGTAGAGCGCCCATTCAGACCAACTAAGCTGCAGCCAAGTTCAAACGTTCATCCTTCTTCCCTGATAACTCTGTGCATTGGGAATGAGGGCAGTTCAGGGATCACAGGGCAACTGGAGCTTGAAGGAACCTCAGGAAATCTCTAGTCTGACTTGTTCCACTGCTTTGCTGTCCTTGGAGTGAAAAATCTTTTCCTTATATCCCATCCAAATCTCTCTTGTTTCAGTTCATGCTCATTGTCTGCCATCCTTCCGCTATGAATTGCCCTGAAGAGCTTGGCTCCATCTTGTTGAAGACTTCCCCATCCTTATTGGAAGGCTGCTATTAGGTTCCCCTGAAGATGTTTCATCTCCAGGCTGATCAAGTGCAGCTCACACAGCCTCTCCTCACAGGCCAGGTTCTATAATACTTGACAATCTTGGGGGACTCCACTGAACTCACCCTGGTTTACAGATGTCTTTTTTGTATTGGGGTCCCAAAACTGGATGCAGTATCCAGATGTGGTCTGTTGAGGACTGAATCAAGGGCATAATCACTTCAGATGACTGGCTCTGATCCTGTCAGTACAGCCTGGGATGCTGGTGCCCTTCCTTGCTGCCGGGGCACGCTGCAGGCTCATGCCCTGCTCATCAAGCAACAGGACTCCATATCCTTTTCCACAGAGTTGCGTCCCAGGCAGCCAGGGCCTGGCCCACTGTGCTGCAGCACTGTTCTTCCTTCCCAAGTGCAGGACTTTGCACTTGCCCATGCTGAACTTTGTAACATTTCTGTCAGTGCATTCCTCTAGCCTGACCCAGTTGCCCTGAACAGAAATCCTACAATATGCTTTAAAAAAATCCACAGTAAGGACATCCATCAGACATTTTGTCAAAGATGCAGAGATTTCAGTACTGTGACCAAATCTGAACTGCCTGCAGAGCTTCAGATGCAGAATCCCTTCAGTATTTCACAGCTTAAGAATGTGGTTTCCTTTTGCAGCCCACAGACACTGCCACTGAAACTGGTCTCCAACCTAAACAGTCTACTGGCTGAAGTCCATCTCCTTCTCACATCACTTTAGTTCATTCCTATAGTGGCTTTACTTGGATGACATTTACTTTTGTCCCATCGTGTTTATTGTTGTCATCTATTTGCTGAGTGTCATCACTGGTAATAATAAAAATTATAGAGGAAGAGCTGAAAGTCACTTTCTTCTTTGGCCTGTCCCCTGCTTTCTGAGACAGAACTATTGGTCGTATTGGTTTGTCATTCCGTGTTGCTGGTGTCTCTTTCACGGTTCTCTGGAATCTCATCAGGCGAAAGCACAGGAGTTGCAAAAGGCATCGTCGAAACTGTAAGGCAGAATAAATAGAATGAAGTGACAACTACCTAAGCATTCACTTCCTAAGTGTTCACTATCATGTACGATCCAGTGAAGACAGCAGTACAGTAAATGACTCAAAACAACCAATTTCTGCATATCTCCACCTTGTTCCAAGTTAGTTTCACTGCTGTAACAAACATGGTGGCTTTTTAGTGGATATTTTTTCCTCTGTGCCAAAGAGCTGAATTGGATCACCTAGCCAGTAGAGGGCACTGAAATGCAATTTAATATTTTAACAGCAGCAAGATCTGCAGTCACAATCTGCAAAGAAGAGGACTGGGCTGCAAAGTGTGCTATGGGTATTGTTCTGTATTCAAAAATCACACATTTTATCTAGCACAGGAAGAATACTCTCAGAAGCACTTCACAGGAGGACACAGTTGGAAGGAACAAGGGGAGGAAGGGGATACAAAGTCATGTTTTCTTCCTTTTAAGTAACTCCAGGGTCTGGAATTTTAACAAAAGCATTGAATGTCACAGATATAAAATGAAATTTCAGTGGTTGGTAACACAGAACTAAATTTTCCCATTGAGTATGGAAGGAACAGAAGTCTTTCAGCTAACTAGAAGCCACTTGTGACACAGGAAGTCTGCTCTACCTTGTGACTAAATAATGCAAGATATTCAGTGAAAGCTCACATAGGTATACACAATGATATTTCCGGTAGTAGCACTGTTTTACATGCTTCAGTTATGGTCTCCCCTTCACAAAGCAAAGCATTCAGGTATGGGGGTTAAACGATGCACTCTTTCAGTAGTTCCATGTCTGTACACGTCTAAAGTTCAAATATGATCCTTTGGGGAAATTCTCTGGTTTTACAAGAATTAAGTGGACATCTTCCTCTTCTTTTAACAACCCATAACAAGACATGACTGGCCAGTATGAAGAGATCTTTAAAAACAAATTAACAAAAAAACCCCAAACCCCACAACAAAAAAACCCCACACAACGATAAACAGGGTGGGCAGCAAAACAACCCACCTTTTCTCTTAAAAGGGAGTGGGACATCTTTCCCAATGGTCTTCCATTTTGTGTTAAGGATTGTTGTGTATTATCCTGCATGGCCAGTGACTGTTTTTCCAGCTATTATGCAAGAAGCTCTCTAACATGCCAGTTTGGAACAAGGTTTTATTCATACTCTGACACAGGGAGGCAATAGGTCCTGTTGGGAAGGGGACCTAGGAAGTTCCAAGATGGTAAAGAAAAGTTATCTGGTGCAAGAGAATGGTCATGTGGAGGCCTTGAAGATTTCAGAGATACTGTGGTACCTCTGAGTAGCGCAGAAGTGAGAAGAAACAAGCGTGTTAGAACAGGTCAGATAGAGGAAGGATGTTACAGAGAAGAACTGGTTTTAGAATTCCTTCTGAAGGAAAAAGAACCCAGAGGATGAGCAAAAATATTATTGTTTTGGTCTTAATCTGGAATAAGTGGTGAGTGAGAAGTACTTCACAATGCATCTCCAACAAGCGTGTTCAGCTGATTCGTTCTTATCCTGGCTATGACTTTACTGGCATTATGCCTGGAACCAGTTTCATTTGCTTATGGGTATCAGAACATACAAAATCTTTTCAAGATAAACTACTCAGCCTGACATCCAGGTACAGTCAGTGCCACTGTATTAAAAAAATCACTCTGTTGATAAATACTCTTTTTGAAAATGATTGTCAGCTTCCAATATCCAGGTCAGCTCAGATATTACGCAGCTGTGCAACCTTGGATCTGCCTGCTGTGAAACGAGCTGTGCGGAAAGAGCTGCAAGATACCATATCAGGGGCCTCCTGCCTTCACTTAGAGACAGCATTTAAGCTCACCCTTGCTCTCAATCCTGGCCTGAGCTGCACTGCAGCCTTCGCCTGGCTGCCCACCTGACTGATTGGACCCACTGACTTGGCTGCCTTGTCCCTACAGACAGCTGGCTGGCCCAGGCTGCTGCATGGCAATTGCAAATCAGTGCAGGAAATCACAGAAAATTCCATCTCTATAATGAGCTAAAGGTATTGAAAACCCAGGGAAATCCTTCTAGCAATCATTCAGGGGGTTTTTTGCCCTTTGTCAAGTGATTTTTTTTTTTAAACTCCAGATATCTTTAACACTGTACAATCGTGTTTTCAGAAGCTTACAATGTACATTACACTTTCAGTTACTGTTCTGGGTTAGAGTGAAACTATTTTAGTGTTTAAATAAATTCACCAACACTGCTTAACTGCATTCAGTGGTTATCTTCACAGTACTGATGATTTACAGAAAATCATCAAGATTTATATTTTTCTAGTTTCCATGTATTTGACATGCAACTGACAACTCCAAATAGTTCCATTCTCTCTTTGCTCTGTAAAGCACTGAAATGAGCTAGTTACCACCATTAAATCAGCACTCTACTTTTCATAATGAAGACTACAAAAGCAGAAAAAAAAAATTGTTTTTCATAAGTATGATTTCTTAACAGTATATAATTTGACTCCAAAAAAACATTTCACTGTCATCTGCATGAGATTCTGGCTTTGAATACAATGAAGCTCTGAGAAATGTTACTGTGTAATATTTGAAATACTATGCTCAGTTGTTCAATCCTTGTGTTGCCATAACAGAAAACTCAGAGCTTCCTAAAAGACACCAGATATACTGAGTTTTCTCTTATGGAGTTCTGCTGTGGCTATGGAGTGATTAAGATGAGGTTTTCTAGTTGTAATCAATTTCATGGTTAAACTGTCAAAACTAGACACTTAAATTTTGACATGCCTTCCCTTCCCTTTCATATGAGTGCTCATGCGTGAATCTAAAATCCAATTTCTGATAAAACAGTATTTTAAGCACCATGAGAGATTTTAATTCTACTAGATCTTTACCATTTATCCTAGCTGTTCAAATTAAAACAAAAAATCAGCTTTACAGATTAAAGTAAATCAGATCTAAACTCTACAACTGTAGTATTGGGTACTAATTATTCAAATAAGAAAATATTTAATGTACCTACCTTTCTACTCATGAAGATATAGATGACTGGATTATACGCAGTGCTTGACTTGGCAAAGAAAGATGGGATGATGGCTACTGTTGGAGTTACAAGGTTGCTGTAGCCATATGTCGCCAGGAGGGAGACCACTGCATAGGGCATCCAACAAATAAGGAATGTGGAGATCATTAAGAAACACATTTTAGCCACCTTCTTTTCATATTTTAGAAGTTTGATCACTTGAACAGTCTGGAAATCTTCCACACAGCGAAGCTGTAGAAGAAAATGATAAAACGGTAAGCTAAAAAAGCTCCATATTTTACTTGAAACTAAATAGTTCTACAATTATTTATAAAGAACTAATTCGCTAATTTAGTTTTAGGCACAAAATCTGTACACATTGTCTTGTGAACCACAATTCTCCTGGAAGTTTACATCATGCTTCCCAGACTTTTATTGTGTATATTAAGTATAAAAACATAATTTGAGGAAAAACAGAATAGCAAATATACTAGACAACAAAACAACCAGAGATGTAACAAAACATGCTGCACTTATCATTGTAAGTATTTTAGAAAAATAATTTTCCCTCATCCACTGACATAAGCAAGTTCACTTTACATTTAATGGCCCTTTGTCTGACTAGTTAGGGAAGCCTGTAGATTTGTGTCATTGGGAATCTTTAGAGAGAAAAAAAAATCATAAATAGATTTCTCTGTATTACTCTGCCACTTAGTTTGCTACGCTAAAAATATGAAATCTCTATTTAAAGCAGAGTATTAGACAGCAGGTTCCCAGTTTGTCTGAGCCACAAAATGAGTAAAAGATGGGACAAGTACATGAGTGTTCTCGGTAACAGTTATCAGTTGTGCCAATACTGTTGACCACAAACTTGAATGGGTCCAGCCTAATTACCGACAGAATATGAAACATTAACACTTTCTAACACTAAAGATCTGGACTGAATTAAAATAGGTTGCCTTAACGTGGAAAACTGTCCTAACAGAGCTTAATCTCCACTTGGAAGAGTTTTACAAGGTTATCTTCTCAAGAGTGGGGAGGAAGAGAGAGTTCTTTAATCAAGAGAAATGCAGTTTTCTTTTTCAAGGGAGGATCTGATGTGGATTAGTGAGCATGAACAGTTCCCTAACCTGCCTCCTAGTAAAACTACAAAAATAGACCTCGGTTGCTCTAGGTTGGTTCTCCTCCAAACCTACATCCTTTCTAGTAGTGCCCGATGTGGATGAATATTAAACATTCCAAAGTTTGAATAGGAAGCAAGAGTGCAAATTTAAGCTCTGATCCAAGTTTAACGCCAACATCAACATTTTTTACTGAAAATATTGCATTAAGAGAAGTCTTATTTGAATTTCCTTACCATTCTTACTGCATACAGAATATGGCCATAGCAATAGGCCATGATCCCAACAGGTGCTACTAGGCAGCCAAGGAAAAAAAGGAGCACAAAGGAGGTATCATTGGGGTCTTTTGACTTCCAGTCCACTGAGCAACCTAATCCATGAATTTCCAGTGTGTATCTGTTCCAGCCCAAAAGAGGTGCTCCAGTCCAGGCTAATGAGTAGAGCCAGATGTATGTGATAGCCCGCCAAGACCAAGAGAAGTCAATCACTTTTGCATGGACTACTCGAATGTAGCGTTCATAGGCAAGAACAGTGAGAGTCATAATTGAAACAATTCCTGTAAGAAAAATAAAGAAAATCACTGAAATCATTCACGAACATTGCAAATTGGACTGAGGTCCTCTTGATTAATGTTTCCTTTGTTATCAGGTTAACTCAAAATTCGCTATCTCATATTATGAACTTAACACCAGTAAGCTTTTTGGGTAATACCCCATCACTCACTAACTCAAACAGTTATCACTAACTTCAGAACTACTCAGCACAGGGTGCTGGCATCTGACCTATCATGTGCAATGGCCAAGAGGTAGGACAAGAGAAAAAGAGACCAAGCAAATACATCTTGCTAAATGTTACTTCATTGAGTGAAAGACCATGCTCCAAGGGTTGTCAGTTTTTGTTAGAAATTGTTGTGGGCTTTTTGTTGTTGGGGTTTCGGGGGGTTGAGGGCATGGTTGTGTTTCTTTTTTTAAAAAAAAAAATAAAAGCTGCCTGTGGCGGGTTGGCCCTTGGCTGGGGGCCAAACCACACACCCGCTCACACAGTCCCTGCCCCCACCCAATAGTAGGGGAGAGAATTAAGGAGGTAAATGGCAAAGAGGACTCGTGAGTTGAGATAAGGACAATTTAATAACTAAACTACAATAATACTGGAAATAATACTATATCCTAGCAATAACTATAAATGTTCTTTTGTTATCAATTTTCTCCTGAGCAGGAATCCAAAACATAGCTTTTTGCTAGCTATTTATGAAGAGAAGGGAGAAGGAGGAAAAAAAAAAATTAACTCTCCTCTGCTTAACCCACGACACTGCCATATAAAAATGAGATAATCAGCAATAACAAAATCTGTCAGAAAGCTAGGGAATTCAGAATTGAGACTGAAGTCAAAGAAAGCTGTCAACAACTGATATGCACCTTTAATGTGAACAAAATGACTAGAAGAGTTCCAGCTTCTTTCAATATTTCCTGGAAGTCTTTGCATTCCAAAGAACAACCAGGGAAGCAAAGTGTTATGTTGCTGAAGGAGTCCCATCTGGAAGACACTGGGTTATTTTAAGTGTCCTTTCCTATCTTGCTGCTATCATAAAAATATCACAGTCTTCATCTCAATTATTTGTGCACTCTCTTCCTTTTCTGTACACCTCAACCCCACTCCACACTTATTAAAGTGTTACAACAGAAATCACTGTTTATTTTCAGCTCTCAGAGTTACCCTATCCAGATACTTTTATAATTTAATGAAGTGAAGGCAAATCTGTCTTGATTAGGATATAAGGATTTTTGATCAGTGGAGAGAAAGAGCAGCTCCTCAGGATGGTGAGTCAGAATCCCTAAATTAACCTCTTGCTCTTTACCACCTTACAGGGGTACTCAATGACTAATGTCCCTGTGTACTCTTAATATTTCCCCATCAATTTTATGTATGAGTACTGAATTCTGGCCATGACAAAGTAATCAAAAGCACACATTTGGTTGAAAGTCCAAGTGCTTAGAAGCAATAATTTACTGAGTCCTTGACATTCTCAAGGAAGTTGTTGGAAGCTCAATATCTCAAAAAATTGGTACTTACACATAGATCTTTGAACAGTTTTAGATTAAGCCCCTTTCAGTCTGAAACCAGTGCTCTTTAAAGGGATATTTGTTTTCTACCTGAACCGTAAAAGTGACCTTGGTTAGCCCATTGGGCAGTAGGTACTGAAAAGCAAACCCCTGTTATGTTGGTATTCAAGAAGTGCCTGGCAGCATTCAGGCATGCAAGATACGCAGGTCACAGTAAATTGCAGTAATTCCTCTTTGATGCAGGATCTCTACTGTAACAAGGTCACAGCTGTAAGAGTAGAGATTGAAGTAGTTAATCATAAAAGTAGAAATTGGAAACAAAATGCCTTTGCAGTATAAGACAAAATGTAGGGAATGTTGTCCAAAAAAAAAAAGCCCCTTGTGTGCTGTGGAGCCATTATCCAAGGATAATAAAACTTGAAACATGTAATACATATGCCCATTGAGATATCTGTCACTACTCCTACATGCCACTTTCTGGTGCCAGTCCTTTCAATAAATTGGCCTATTACTACCCCTGTGAAGCAACCATTAATTTTTTATTTCAAGCCGTTATAAGTTAAAGAGGACTCTGCCCACAGAAATGCAGTGCTTTGCATAAAATGCCATACGCTTTGGTGGCAGTGCTCACCTGGAAGAACCTTGCCTTTTTTAGCCTACTACATATCACATCATGCATGTTCTTACATTGCTTCCAACTACCTCATATATGAGTTATGCATGTGGATGGCTCGATTTTCCACATACGATTCAGTTTTTGTGGCCTAGCACAGAGGAAAGCACTGAATTTTAATTCTTTCCCCCCACCCTCAAGCAGCTTTTCTGGAAATTATTTTGATTTCATTCTGAGTGAGTTGCACATTTTAATATGATGAAATATGTGCTGATTAAAAAAAAAATCTGTTACAGAAAGCCATTGTGGTTATTGTTTGGATATTAACCCCTGAAATAGGAATCTGTACTTTTCTTCAAGCAAGGGAGAGGCAAATATTGGAATTCATTATTTTGACTCTTAGGAAAAATATGCACTTCAACATAATTTTTAGTTTTTACCTGAAACCATTTTTTTATGCTTAAAGCTTCTTGAGATACTCAAGATTGATGTTGATTCAAGACTAAGGCCCAAGATTCTGAGGGTGCATTTACTCTACTGGCAAATCAGTCTTCCTCACTCTTTCTGAAAGACTTGACTGCTCAGTGTTTACAGATAATACTTGTCTGATCTATAGATTTTCATCTTAGAGAATACTTCTATCTGTAAGTTCTGATTAGAAACACAAACACTCTTTGTGTTTAGGAACTTCAGGTGTTAGTTTTAGCTCCGATTTAAGCCTGGGCAATTACCCTAGTGTGAATGGGGACATTCCCTTTTAAGCTGTGTAGGTCAAACATAGCAAAAGAAAAGTGTCTTCTTGTTTAGCTACTGGCATGTAACTGTGTTGCAACTCTTCCTTTTCTCCAGTAGCCAGGCACCTAGAATCGGGGAGAAATTATAAACTACTTCTTGTTGTTTAGTTTTTTGGTTGTTTTTTATTTTTTTAAGAACATTCTCATTTTTTGGCCTTTTTTTTATTATTTTTCTACTGAATTTCTCCATTTGTTGTAGATTTGATTGTGTCCCATATGTGATAATTATTTCTTACGTACTCTGGGTTTTCCCAGGAGTCATATTAATCTGGATACATCACTGAATACTTCAGCCTGCACAGTGCAGGTCACCATGGAAAAGAGTGCAAAGCACATCTGAGCTGCAGTGCATTGTCCCGTACCATGTGTGTATTCCGAATTTATAATCCTTAATCAGAACAAAAATATTTCAATGCCTTCTGAACAAAAGTGTTAGTTTCAACTAGCTCTAACAACCATAGCTGCTTCTGCCCTCTCCATGCAATATATAATTTACTTGCATGGTTTGCCATACTGTCCCCCCAAAACATGGCTTGTCATTTGGACAGAGAGGGTATCAGATATGTATTCCTGAAGACTGAGCATCTCTACAGAGCAACTACAGCATAATGTAGCAAATGTGATTCAACTCTCAGACCATGACATCTGTCAAAAGACATATTATTTTCTATATGAATTAATCCCTGACCTACATCCAAGTGCTGAATTATTATTTTGCATACCTAATCAGAGGGGAAAGCCACTCTTCTGCAATCCTTCCTCACCTCCTTCACAGTTGAAAAGCTAGACAGCAGCAATTTAGTAAAAGCAACTTCGTGACCATGGCAAGACAAGATGCCACTGCACTTTGTAGTTTTGTATTAAAAATATATTACCAGTCTTTTTTAATTCAGCGGTTAGGTGTTACAATACATTTTAGGCAACAGTTTAGGATCACTTCTAATTTTTCAACAAACTTTAGCAGCCAAGGTTAAATTTAGGTAGATGAAAATCACTTCTCCTAGACACAATAGGCTTCAAGTATACTCTATATACACCTGTCCTATAAAACTACAGTGGAATTAATCACCTCTTCTATGTTCAATCCTGCAAGTGATTAATTCACTTAAAAAAATTGCTAAATCTGGAAGCATGCTGATTGAGTCTCCAGCTGTCTATACCACAAGATCCTAAAACTGCCTGCCGAGTAATCATAGAAAACGCTTTTAGTGAGATTAAATCAGTGCATATAACATACATTGGTAATGCAAGAGGGTGGCACAGGATATCATTCTTTCAGTGTACAGAGAAGAGCCTTAGATGAAGTAGCTAACAGTTATATACAGATAAATGTTTTTGCTTTGTCTTAAAATAAGCTGTAGTATAAGCCAGGTCCACGGGACAGTCTCTGGCAATCAATCCGTACTTCAGTATCTCATGTGTGTGTGAGAGGGGGGAGGAAGGAAGTCAGGTTGCCTTAAAACAAATAAAATAACCTCAGCTGCACACTCGGCAGCTTTTTTGCAGGAAAGTACAGTCTGTAAAACTGCTTTGAAATATTCCCATTCTCCAGTCCACATTACTGGAAGGAAGTATACACCTGGATCCCAACAGTTACTTGGTAGCCCATCAAAATCTAGCTGCTGTATACCAATTGGTGACTTGTTGTCTTGGTTTCAGCTGGGACAGAGTTAACATTCTTCATAGTAGTTAGTAAGAGGCTGTGTTTCAGATTTGTGCTAAGAAGGCTGATAACATACTGATGTTTAGAGTTGCTGCCAGGACAGTCAAGGACTTTTCAGCTTCTCTGCTGTGCCAGTGTCTGCAGGGGCAGGAGAAGCTGGGAGGGAGCACAGCCCCAGTTACTAGCCTAGGATTCAACCTTAGGTTTAGGATTGAGACCCAAATCAATCATCCAATGTTATAATCCATATTATGCATGTCATGCCCAGTCTACAGATGAAGATCTGTCTGTAAATTCTCTTTCTCTCTGGGTCATCTCACTCTATCGGCTGACTCTTGGGCTCTCAGACACTTGGGCTCTTATGTCTTTTCCGAGATTGTGGTTTTGGGACTCTCCCTGCTCCAGGATCGGTAGCTGGGAATGGGCTCAGCCTTGGTCATTGGGTGGTGAACAGTTTCACTGAGTATCACTTATTTGTATATATTACTATTATAATTATTATTTTCGTTATTATTTCCAATATTATTGTAGTTTAGCTATTAAATTGTTCTTATCTCAACCCATTACTCTCTTTTGCCTTTACCCCTCTAATTCTCTCTCCCATTCCCTGCGAGGGAGGGGATGAATGAACAGCTGTGTGGTGTTTGCATGCCAGCCAGGTTCAAACTACAACACTTGTCCAGAAGGGTCCTAATACTTTCAATTAATTTGACATTAAAACCTGGCAAATTTATTCACCCTTACAAGAACAGCTTACAGTTAGGAAAGACAGAGGTCTCTAATCACACTTCAGTAACACTAGCCTTTTCATCACAAAAAAAGTAAGATTTAATAATATAAAGCCTACTCCAGAGTACACCATTACTATGCAATCTTCTATGAAGAGACTGCCTCACACACATGATTTTGGTTCCTGTTATGAACTATTTTTTCCACTCCTTTCTTCCCTTGCTCAATTAAACATATCAAAAAATGTTAGAACACTACTGGCAGATGATTTAGTTTCCATTACTTGAAGCTGAAGTGATTTATGCTTCAGAGGTATGTATGTATGTTCCACATGATCAGACTAGCTTACTTCTGAACCCTCAGGGCCTAATCCCATGTACAGAAGGCATCGAAGCAGACACCCACTGCCTGTGGAGGGGCAGGGTACAAACTTCTCTTGCTCATATCACGTTCTGCAATAGTCACTGTTATTTTAAACAATCTTGTTTGTCAGTGAAAAGCCAGCATATGCACATAAAGGTTATTATACCCTGAGCCCATGTTCCACAATTAAACAAATTCTTACTTCAGGTAAGAGGCTAACTGTGTCTATTAATGAAGATATTTGTGTATGTTTAGCTGCCAGGTATCTTCTCTAGCAAGTATACCCAAAAACCTATGCTCTCAGTGATAGACAGCAAACCTCCCAGGCATGAGTTGTATTGCTAAATTGGATAAAGGGATCACACAGATCTCTACTACTTGCAGCTTGTCTGACTACAGCCAGGGAAAGATTTACAAGCTTTTACATAAGGAGAGGGTGACAGACTCAGTGGGACCAGCATAGAGGCGGTCATAGAAACTGCACATGTCCGTGGAAAGGTGACCCTCAGGGTTTACATACGTCACTTAATTGAAGTAGCTATTGTATTCCATCAGTATAACTAAATTAAAAGGCAACTACTGTCTCAGACAACTGTTTTAGAGATGACAACCAAGCTTAGACTAAGAATCGTCAGTCATCTGTGTCCTTTTTCCCACACTAGCATACGGAATGCTATGAATTACTTTGTAATAGCAAAGACAAGCTCTTTTCATGCCCTCTGTTGTGTACCTAAACTATATCTCATCTTCAGAATCTAATGAGTGAAACAAAATTGAGATTGTTACTTGTATTACAAGGACAGTTGTTCAGTAGTCAAAATGATCAGCTTTGCCTGGTAGCAAGCAGATCTCTATACATTCTAAAGGCTCAATGGAAAGCTTTCAAGGCCCAGGAAAAATATCCAGAAGTAGGACAAACAGCAAGTTCTGAGCTATACAATGCAACAAAAGAAGCAGATATTACTACATGGGCTTGCTTAATGATAAAGTTATGATAATGCAGAAGCAGACTATTGCAAAGAATACAGAAAATAGCCCTTTATTCCTGAACAGACAATCTGTAGTTCTGTTGCCACCTCTAAAGTGAAAAGTTTCAGAATGTGAACACCTACTTGCAGTGTCTAAATTCTGAATCTCATGTGCCTCCAAACTGCTAGACTGGCTAGTAAACGGAAAAGCACTTTTACAAAGGAAATTTTCAGATACTCCAATCCAAAACTCCTAGGAGACATGTAGAGAGGGTCCCCCTTGTTGTTGTGGGGTAAAAGTTGTCATTATGTGACAAAGATTTCTGAAAATGTAGATGCTACTAGTTTATTTTAAGCACACTTTCCACCTATGTGTTTAAGCATATTGACATTCTTAAGAGGAACACAGCAATACCTTGATCTTGGCTTTCAAAACAGTATGAGCAAAAACCTCGCAATAACACATGTAACAATTTTTTAAAAAGCTGCGTGATCGTGATTTTCAAAGTGATTCCTGATTATTAACTACAGTAATCAAAAAGAATCTGATTTTTAAAACTTGCTGAGAATTAACTCTGAATTTAAAGTGAAAATCATATTTTTTTTAAAAAAAAGTAGCTTTAATCATGTGTCCCAAACTTCTTTACTGTCAGGGGAACCTCTCATTTATAGGTCAACAAATGCAGAAGACAGCTGACACAAAGTGTTGGGGCTTTGGAGCTGTTCTTCCAAGAAAACAAAAATCACATAAGAATTCTCTTATTTTAACTTAAGATTGAACAGCCTTTGAACCTGAACGTCTGGTACAGAAAGCTCACATAGCAATGTCCAAGTTCATACTTAAGAATGTAATTGCAGAGCTGTAAATAAACAGCTCTGTAATAAATGTAAAATGAGCTGAACTGGGTCCAATCCCAGCAGATATCCACAGCAGTAAAGTACCCTCAAAGTATCTGTGAGTAGGCTTCATATCCATGGCATCAGTACCATCACCACTCTATTCTAGAAATTTCTTTATTAGATTACTCTGGTTCACTGAACATCTGAAAACTGCAAAGCTGTAACTACTCTGCTTAGTTAATGAGAACTTTGCTTTTAAGAGCTGCCAATTTTGTATGTCTTCTGATCAATTAATGTACTTTTTATTCCCAGAAGTTCCTGGGGAGGAGAGGGTGAGGGGATTGTTTTGTTTAAGAAGCACTGATAGGTAATACACATACAAGACTTCCATTACATGACCTTCCCCATCACCCCAACCACCCTTCCAAAAAATAATAGCTCACTTTGCCTTTTATGTACAAAAAAAGTGTATTTATAAATAGAATACTTGCTTAATCAGCACCTTTACCACCACCAGGGGAAAACAAACAACAAACAAAATCCTTTCAAACTACTGCTGTCTTCACAGACACACTACAAAATGAAAATAGAAGCTGTGGTGGCAATAGTCCAGATGGCAAACACAGTATGATGTTACCTGCAGGGCATGTTGGGTTTTTTTCCCTTCAGTATTGACATGCCCTTGCTATCCTACTCAGTTTCATAGGCAACCACTTATCCTCACAAACAGGAAAGAATAATCTTTATTTCCATCTGAGAGTACGAAAAAAATTACTATGTATGAAAGGAAAGCTGAAGATTAGACATAACTTTATCAGGTTAGCATCAAGTAATAATAACAAAGTTAAATATTTTCTATTACTTTACATGGCAGCTGAACAAAGTAAATTCAGGCGTCAGATTTTCCTGAACATCAGGTTGTATATTTGCTTTCCACTTCTACACGACAAACTACACACAAATGTACACTTTTCTAATACACCATAAAAAAAAAATTCTTCCCACTGAAACACAGTATGGAAGAGGAAAATAACGTGACCAAGCACAGGAAGATGTAATTTTGCAAACCAGTGATCCTACCTTGACTACTCTGTAGATAAAGCTGATGAATTTGCTTACGTTTCTTTGGGAACAAATTTATTAAATAAAGGGATACAGGAAAGCATCAACACTGAATACGTTTATAGTGACAAATTAGGTAGCAGACTCCAAAATAGACAGAAATTAAAAATCACCTGTGATCAAGCAATTTGCTTGCCAATTTATACCTCATTGTTTCTATTTGTTCTATCTTTGGAAGATGGTAAGAGATTATTATTGTCTGTTTTTTAACTTTACCCTTACTATGCATCTTAATTTTTGACCCTATATGGAAAATGCCTTAATCAAACATAGTAAGTATAATTTATAAGGGATAAAGATAGGAACAAAACTATTCTTCACTTCTCCTGTGTAAGCTTAATGTTCAGCTGCCTGGCAGAATCTGGTTGGCAGACACTTCCGAGATTCTCAAGTATTTGAATTGGCTGAGTGATGTAGACAGCCTTACACCTAGGTTCTCTACTACTTTCCCTGATGACCCTACCAGCACCAAATGTCTGAGAGCTGTGCACCACAGAAATCATCCAACACCAAACCTTGTACAAATGGCTAACTACATTCTGCATGCACTGAAGCTTCCAAGACATCAGCTTTTTGCTACACTATGCAGCAGCAGGCAAATCAATGACGAGCAACCACACACCTTCATCCCAGCAACCCACAAAAGGCAGACTGTAGTGCCGTGTGAAACAAAGATTATGCAGGGAAGCTACAAAGTTTACTAAAGACTTGACTTTGCCTTATTAGAGCCAGTTTTCCGTACATATATATTGCCTTGGTGCACTGTGATCCACCTCTACGTTGTACACCTCTGCCAGAAAAAAAGGATACGACATGAGCTTTAGATTTGGCTACTGATTAGCCAAACACTTACTTTCACCATTAGAAACACAAGCATCCTTTTGCAGCATCCTTTATCAGTAAAAACAAAGCCATATTCCTTTCAAAAAGCTGCACGTACATAGCTGGACTGCAACCTATTCTTCTGCAGGTTTCTGTAAAGGATAAGTATGAATTTCAGGCACAGTAGCAAAAGTACTTCTGCAGGGCTAAAACACCCATTTCACGGGAACCAGTGGTTTCCCCGGTGCCACTGTTACGACTGAAAGATAGTACTTGAATTTCACACATGGACAAGGAAACTCAAGGCATTGCCACCCGCTGGGTAACTTTTATAGACGGACAAGCCGAGGAGAGGCAGGGGGGCAGCACCCCTGGGGGCCGGGGGCAACACAGGACGCGGGGGCGGTTCCGCCTGTCCCACCGGGGCGGGACACTGCTGACCCTACACCCAGAGCCGTACGTGTTCCTTACCCACAGATTCCTCATATAAAACACAAGCTTTTATGCTCATGAAGTCTGCGCGGCACTCGGTCAGCTCGGAGACCCCCTTTAACAACGCCGCTGTCTTTTCCCATCAGTTAGTTCCCCGTCACACGGGAACGGGCGGGAGGCCGAGAAACAGATTTCCGACGAATTTACTGTTTGCTCCGGATCGTTTTCCTCAGCCCTGTCAACTTTCTTACCGAAACTCCGCCGTGCTGCGGCTCCGGGAGGGAGACCCCCAACCCCGGCCTCTGCCAGCTCCACGGCGGCGGCTGCTCACCCTCCGCAGCGCCCCGCGGCCGCCCGCCGGGCCCCGGCCACCCCCGGCGGGGACAGCGCTGCGACTCTGGGACGAAGGGCTGATGAAGGGAAGAAACTCCTGGGACGAAGCCGTGAGGGACTCGGCGGCCGCTTGAGGGATGGGGGGAGGCGACCTTTGGGGCGGAGGGACTTGCCCGTTGGGGACAGGCGGCTAGAGGGGACAGGGCGCGGGACCCCCGGGGAAAGCGGGCACGGAGAGCGAGGGCAGCCGAGAGGAGGGACCCAGCGGGACAGGGAGGGACAGGAGGCGACCGCGGCCCTGTCACCCACCGAAGAGGCTGTTGCTGAAGCCGTCCCAGACGCAGCCGGCGGCGTCCCACACCCAGCGGCTCCTCAGGCAGGACATGAAGGTGAGGCTCACGCCGAAGACGGACACCAGTAGGTCGCTGAGGCTGATGTTGACGAGGAAGAGGTTGGTGGGCGTGCGGAGCCGCTTGAACTTGTAGTAGAGCACCAGCACCAGCAAGTTGTTGCACAAGCCCAGCATGCCGATGGTGGCGACGAGCAGCGCCAGCAGCTCGTAGGTGCCGGCGCTGAAGAGGGGCCGCTCGCCCGGCACCTCCTGCTCCGCCGCCGCGGACTCCGGGCGGCTCGTCGTGCCCGTGCTGTTCCCCGAGTGCATGGCTCGCCGCTCATAGCCCGGCCGGAGCGGGGCTAAACCTCTGCGCCCGCTCCCAGCCCCATCGCAGACCGCTAGCGAGGGCAGGAGGAGGAGCCCCCTCCGCCTTCCCGCCCACGGAGGGCGCGCCCTCGGGTGGCTTCGCCCTCGGCTGCCCTAGGCCGAGCCCTGCCGCTGCCGGGCGGACAGCGCCCGTTTACCGCCACACAACGGCCGTGCGCGTGCCGCATGGCACCTTCCCAAGTACCTCAGCCCGGCCTGAGCAGCGCGGCCCGGGGGCGGCTGTCTCCTCCTCTGCCTTCAAACCCTCTGTGCTCTCTGGCGCTGTCCGGCTGCCGTCGGTAGCGCTCCTTCTGGGGAGCCGCCTCAGCACCTTGTTCAGGGAACAGGGAGGAACTGCTGGCTCGATTTCAGACTCCTTCTCCAGATATCCTGCCAATGAAAAATCCTGTTACGGTGATAATTTCTTCTAAGGTACTTCCCCTCAGAGGTGGCTCTAGTAGTTGCATCCTCACAAAGTGACCAGCCGCATCGTGGCCCAGGCAAACCTGAGGTGCAAGTGAACACCTTTTGGCAGCCACGGAGCAAGTAAGACACCAAAGTGCACACTGTACCTTTATACCATTGTCTCCACTGTGCTTTGTGTGAAAATGGCACAGGAATGCCCAAGCTGCCTGCGTACAGCTCGAGCTGGTTTCAGTCAGGGTGCCGTGCTGACCCCCAGCTGCACTAGGACAGCTGTACTGTCTCCAAACCCAGCCTCTCCCTGAACGCATCACTGTGATCACTGAAACACCCTGCCAGAGCAAACATCATTCTTCCTCACAGGAAGACCTCTAGGTTTTTTCCTTTACCCACATGTATGCTGATGTGTGACAGCCTTCACAAGGGCCCAAATAAAACTTTCAGTTATGTCAGCTGTGGAAGCAAGAGAATTTTCATGGAAATGTGTCTTGGCAAACGATACCTGGCTTTTTCCCCTTCTCTTATACACATAGTGGTATCAAAAGAGCTAGACTGAGGGTGTGATTCTTTGTGGACTGAGACTGAAAGCATGGGTAGTTGAGGTAGGTTTGATATCTTTCAAAACACGTATCTATGTACAAATTATGGGCTTGTCATGGCAATTTTATATGACAAACTACTGCTGTAACACAAGAGTTAGGAATAGAGAAAGTCATGGGTCAGACAGTCACTGATTAAAGTAACTATTCTTATCAATTTTAACTTTATTTACAATCTAGGTTTTCAAATCCATCAAATATGATTTAATCAGTAACTGAAACCTACTTAAAAAAGCTAGTTCAGTCTTTTTCTTGTCACTGGTCTCCCTTTTTTTCTCATTACAAAGGCAGCAGGAACAGCAGCTTTTCTCAAATCAGTTATGTTTTTTTTCCCCCCTAAAAGCTCAATTAATAGAGCACATGACCCTCTAAAGTTTCCAATAACAGACCACTCGTACTTCAGCATGGACTTTAGGGAAGGCATAATTTTTTTATCTTTCCTTGTCCATAAAGAGATTTACCTGTGTATGACAGTACATCTGCAATATAATGTCAATACACCATCATGGGTTGGTTTAGGACCAGTTGCTGCACAATGAAAATCTAACAATAACAATTAATGGTACACCTCACTGAAAGTAATACATCTCTATCTTCAGCCTTCAAAGGAAAATCTTAAATTTTGTGCCTTTCTTATCCCTGCAAAATGAAAGAAGCTAAAATCTGTTAAGGAGGAACAGGGGAGAAATGTAATTTAGTGAGTTGTACATGTTAGCGTCCTGTCCCTTTGCAGATTCCATTATATACTCAGGGTTTCCAAGTAGTTTTTCACTAGCACATCTATCAAAAATACTTCCTCTAAGCGTCTTTTAGATTTCTTCTAGATGTCTTTGGTTATCTTGGGATTTTTCATAGAAAAATTAAATAGATACATAAATATACAGTCTCTTCAATGCTTGATTTAATAGTGTCCCATTATTAATATTGTCAAATTGCTAACATTATTTGAGTGATCTCAAATACTTCATGAGCTTCCATTTGTCTTCCATGCAGTGTCACTGTTCATGAGGCACAACAAAAAGAAATATGTTATTTGTCATCAGGTCAAAGGCAAAGCTGGAAACAGAATCCTGACTCCTAATTCTAGTCTAGCACCTGTTTTACCTAACACAGCCTACATCCAATGCAGCTATGGTTTTGGTAATTTAATTAGTGCATTAGCCAATCCTTTTCTATTTTTTCATGCAAATAAAAAGCTGAAGCATTTACAAGACCCAGACATCTGCTTTGTGATGCTTCATGTTTGCACTATTTTATATTTGGACCAGACTCTGCTCATCAGACATGTACGCATGTTAATGGAAATGCTGCAAAAATGATTTTACCTTTACTTTTATGGTTGCATGAAAGGAGAAACCCTAACTCAGTATTTGCATTTCTGGAAGTGTATGTGTGTGGCTTACTGGAAGTGTATCTCAACTAAAAGTACTAAATATGTATGCAGCTGAGCTCATGGGTTTAATACAGTAGAACAAGAAGCTGGAATACAAGGTCCCTAGTCCTGTACAACAAAAACAATCTTTGAAACTCTCTAGGACTTCCTAGATCTAAAAGGACTTCTGCAACAGTCCTTTTAATGTGTTGTCTGTTATGCATAATTTACATAGGACGGAAGAATGCATTGCCTATAAATTTTCAGGTGACCAAAGTGTATGTGTGTGTAGATATATGCTTACATATGTATAAGAAAAAACTTAAAAGCCAGCTATGGAACTGATAATTCACAACTGGAAAGTCTGCAGATGTCTGCGTCTGTCTTCAAAGGTTCCCTGCCTTTACTGTACTTAGTAATTTGAAATCTCTCAGAACATCAGAGCACTGAGTGTCATTCACATGTTAGAGCTGGGGAATCTGAAGCAAAGTAAATAAAGTGGCAAAGTCCCTGCCACTCTCTAAACTTGTGTACAAACACGAGCCACAAACCATGACTCAGAATTCTAATTACACCATTAAAAATATCAGGGCTTTCGCAGTGAGAATATTGTGGTGCAGAAGAAGAGTGTTTTAAGGCGTTTAAGAGACCTATTTAATTTCCCATTTTTTTATTCACTTATATGTTGTTTTCACTTTTTTTTTTTTTTTTTTTTTTTTTTTTTTTTTTTTTGCTCTTCTTTCTTTATCTTCTGCTAACATGCCTTTCAAATCACGGCTCTCTCTCATCTTTCCTGACAAGCAGAAAGTGAGTAGAAAAGAGAGGCTTTTGTCCATATTCAATATGACAGTTTCAGAAACCAGATGATGAGGTTTTACTGCCCATTTTGAACTTTGTAAAACATTATTTCAAGGGGCATCGTAGACAACCAGACTGCTGTCCTCTGAAAGAAAAAACAAAACAAAACAAAACAAAACAAAACAAAACAAAACTAAACTAAACCCCAGGAAACCTCTGACTACCTGGCTTCAGCTTTTTAATTTGGATTTTTACAGCCTTCTTCTGGCATTTGTTTTCTTACATGTTCTCTTTGCTATTCTTTAGCCTTAAAGGTAGATGAAGGCCAAATGATTATTCACTGTATCTATATATAGCTGCAGTGTATATCTATAGATCAAGGGAGAGTTTATGGACAGAAGAAACCATTCATCTTTTCCCAACCACTTGGCACTAAAAGAAAGCTTTTGCTGTAGGTCTACATCTGTTATTAATGCAATATTTAAGGAAAAAAATTCCACAAGTTTAATAGCAAGAGTTCAAAATTAGGGCTTGATCTTGCACAATTTGTAATCCTAGCTATATAATCTGGTCCATATTGGGATGTGAACTTTAAATCATAAAGCAGGCTAAGCGGAAAAGTTGCAAGAATCTGAGAATATTCTGAACTGAGAAAAGTGTTTGGCTCAAACTCGGTTCACTGAAGCAAGCACAAGTGTTTGCAATAGGGCGGGGACCCAAATGAGCAATCCTGGGAGGTGAGGAGATGCTGTCAGAACATCTGTGCTGCAGCTGAAAATTGGCTGCAGCATGTACCATGGCATCTGAGCTCTAGTATATCTGGCGTGTGTTCAAATAGCTGTACTGGCTGCAGGTGTGATTCATCTCACCTAAATAACCTATTTAAAAGTTAAGCACCTAAGATCAGTACAGTGATCACTCTCTGAAAATGTTTGTTGTTTTTGACTGGCATATAAGGTGACTTGAATGATTAATATTTAAATGCCTGAGTTAGGTGAGATGAACTTCATCTTGGCTTGTACAGACCTGTGTGGGACTGTGGTACGTGCTCAGGTGGCAGATGCATGTTAATGCCTCTGTGGCACCTGTTTCTTGATAAGCAGATTAAAACAAGTGGTGATATATACATGTACCTGCTGGCATCATACCTCCCTTGGATGTATAAGCACAGGTCTTAGGGCAGCTTGAACCCTAAACACTAACATTGTAAAATCAATATGAGAGCGGTAACACCAGGTTCTGCAACAAGCTGCAGCTTATTGTTAGTGTGACAAACGTAAAGTGAAAGTGATTACAAAATTACTGGCCTCTTGTCATTTTCCAAAGTCCAACATATAAATCAATAAATAGTGCATAGGAGATGGGATTTATGATTTTTTAAATTATCACTTGGTCATTTCAGCTGTTTTTAGGGACACAGAAGAGCAAATGCACTTTAGAGAAAATGCACTTTATAGCAAGGAGTGTGAGACTGCTTCTCGGGAGACAAAAAGTCAAAAGCAAAGTGAAGAATGAAGTCAGTAGAACAGAGAGTGAGCTCCTGTAAATGTGAACTTGATAGCACTCCAGCATTTCATGGGGGAACTTTAATTTTTATATTACTAAAGTTAATGAAGAGATTACTTTTCCAAACCTGTACTGGTCAGAGAGGAGTTCAGCTGTTCTGAACTCAAGCAGCTCTATCCTGATTCACCTGCAAACACAGCCAGGCTTAAGGGAATGTTTAAAAGGATGAAATAGCAAAGGTTAGGTAGCTTAGTTCATCAAAAAAAAAAAAGGCAGCTTAAGGGACTGATTTCTTTTTTTTAATGACTGGGCTTGATCTGGATGAAAATCTGAGTCTGAACCAAAGTCTCTTAAGTGCCAGAGCCTCTTTAAGGACAACCAGATCTGCTATGTTTTCTTTGGGCTATTCTGAACCACCATTTTACTTGCAGACAAATTGTCTTTGAATGGGACTGCCAGAAAGGGTGACTGGTAACCTGGTAGAGGCAGGAAAGAAGTTCTATTTCCTTTTGCTGGCTGCAGAAGCGGTAGCTTTGGGTTATTTGTTATGAGCTGTCAAATGACATGGTCAGAATTTTAAAACCAGCATAGAATTTCATAGACTTCTGATAGTTCTTCGGATTAAGATTGAAAAAAATATTTTCTTCAAATGAGCTGCCAAACCTGTAATGAGCTTGCTGTAGCTGTTATTCACACCTGTGCAGAATATAATTAACTTTGTACTGGTCTGAGAATTTCCCATAACTGAGACCAATATGATTACATAGTAAGAAGAAGAGGGTTGGGAGGTTTGACTTCTGAATAAACATTAACTTTACCATATTCCATACCCAATGCTTTCCACACTATCAGCCAGTGAGACAGGAAAGAAAATGCTTTTCATCCAGTTAATGCTACTGTAGACTTACTAATGCAAGGACTTCCTGTTCCTCATCAATTTAATACTGAATTTCCCTTTTAGACTTCATTTATCTTCTAATGCATTTTATATCTTCTCCACTGTTGTTTGTCAGTCTACTTAGTCATCACATCTTCTTTTAAAATTGTACTGTACTTTTTTTTTTTAGTTTAAACATCAAAGACAGCAGAATCAGCCAGTACTGAAAGCAGTGGTTCCTTATTTGGGGTTTCCATGTATTTTTATTATAACATGAAGCTTCTTCATGGGTGATTGCCAGAGAACAAATCCTAGCTATCTGTTCTTAACCTTTCTGTTCCAAGGATGGATGTTAATACTTTTTATAAAACTTAAACCACTGTTGCTAATTGTGAAATGAGAATATAGCCTCATGTCATACAAGCTTAGATGATGCAGACTGGAAAAGTTAATCAACAGGAAACACTGCCTAACAAGGATCCATCTGGAAACAAGGTGTCAAATACACTGTAACTGACCAAGATGCAGCATCTGACCAACCACTGAGTACCTTGACACGCAAGGGAAATGTTTTCCTGGAGAATTACTGTTGGAATTAGCAAAAATGCATCCTCAAGCAATCCCTCCATTTTCTGCTGCCTTTCTTTGCCCAAGTCTCTTCCTTATTCTAATCGAAAGACACACTCATTGCTGTTGAGGAGGAGTACCCAGAAACTTTTGTGCTCTTCCCAGTGGAAATGACAGAACTTCAAGCAGTTGCTTGTAATAGAAAATTAAGTAGCATATTGTGAAACACTTTCCCTGAACTAGCTATTTCATGCAGAGACAATTACATGTGTTTTTTTTAGTAAATTTGTTGAATACCGAATCATTGTGTTCCCTATTATTTTTCAAAACTGTAGTTCAGTTCAGTTTCCCCAGTGTGTGTGAAGACTATGGTCTTTATCTGTTTTGTTTTTTTTAAGTGATTTTGTTATTGAAACATGCTTGACTGATGTAAATTCTTTAGATAGCCACAAAAAAAAATAGAATATAAATTCTCCTTTCAACTACAGATTCTCTATGGAGCAGAGGTTCCATTCACAGCAATTCAAGAAAGCCTTGACCTGTGAGCCTGTCATCAGCCTTGGGTAAAGTAATAAAAAGGCTTATCTGGAGATCAATAGCTAAAGAACAATACAAAGGAATTGATCAAGGTGGTCTAGTGGAATGTGAGTTTAACAAATAGACTGAAATTCATTATCAGACCAGAGGACTAATTTGCTCATTATGGTATAGCACAGCAACATGGCATCAGCATTCTTTAAATATATTGAAAAGCTGGAAAATGTGGAAAAGAATCACAATCACATTATTTTGAGGCATGAAGGAAAGTGTTGCGGTAGGAGGCAGAGGGTTCAATCTGATTTAATAAACAAGAGAAAAAAATGGCGAAGTAATTCAAGTACAAAGGCCCCTGATAGGACAAGATACCAACTATTACTCAGAATAAGTGAAGACATTCCAACAACTGCTGAAATGAAGCTGAAGCCACACAAATTCAAATAGGAGGCTCAAATTTTAACAACATGAGCAATTAACCTTTGAAACAAACATGATGGATTCTCCATGTCTCAGTGTTTACAGATTGAAACTTGACACCTTTCTGCAAGTTATGCTTTAGAACAAAGTTGTTGGGCTCATTATAGTGATAAATGGCTGATATTTAATGATCTGTAACATAGAGGAGGTTGAAGCAGAAGATCTCAAGGTCTCTTCTGGATTTAAACTTTATGAATTCATGATGCCTCTGTTAAATTTAGGAGCAGGACATTAGTTAGGGTCAAAGGGGATATTTCGGCCTGCCTGTTCTAGTAGAATTTTCTCATCCAAAACTTCATGTTCGTGCTAATGCCATGAACACTTTTGTTCACCTTCAATTACAGTTCAGTTATATTTATTATGCTAATAATATTAATTTAAATTTGCAGCGGACATGAGAGTAGTGTCATAAACAGAAAGGTACCAGAATTTCGTGTCAGCATAGTGTAGTGATAAAGAGCAACTGCAGATATGGCACACATGAAATGTGGACATCAATTTATAAGGATTAGTAATACTTTAAAGGAACTAATTCAGGGTCGGGATGTTGTTCATGTTTTACAGGTAGATTCTAGCAACCTGACAAGGTTACTAAGAAAGAAGAAATGACAGAACCATTGCAAGAACACAGTTCTTCTGACTTCATGGTAGAACACACTGCCTCACATGGCAGCATCAAAAAATTGTAAGCCTTTACGATTTGCAAAATGTTATCAAGCATAAGGGCTCAGATTCAGTAAAAGGTTATAGGAACTTAAAGCTGATCATCTAAGGTGCTGCTCAGGATCCAGAACCCTGCGCAAGATTACTAGCTCCCATATGCAGTTCACTGAGTAGGGATTTTGACTACAATAAAGAGGTCAACAATGCATATGTTCAAGAAATAGAGACTTACTAAAGAATGAACATACAATGTTATTCCCAAGAACTAACTGTCAAAAAGTGCTTTTCTAGTTCTTTTCTGTTTGAATTGGATGCCTTCGGCCTCTTTGTGCTATGTGAATAATTATCCATAACTTAACATCCCTGGTAAAATGATCTTATTGCTGCTGTAAAACCAGGCATCACCACCTAGACTGAGACCCCTGGCTGAGCCTTGCAGCAGTAGCACATGCTAGAATGTCATCAGGCTAGTCTCAGTTCTCCTGTAACAGAGCAAACAGGAATAGAGTACTGGCTCTGTCATTCTTCACCAAATTATGTATAGATCTGAGGGAATCCACAATTGAGCTGTTCTTAATTGTGTTAGCTGGTGTGTAGCCTGTGGCAGAAAACTTGAAAATAATCCAAAGGGTAAGAAGACAATATGAAGCTTAGAGATGACTGGTACCATCTTCCTTCCTCCTCACTCAGTAAAAAAAATCTGAAAGATACAATGAACTTGCAACAGCTAGTCTCAAAGTTGTATTTTTACTGGAGAATATGATCTCATATTGCTATAGGGTCACCAACTGTAGCAGAATTGGACCCTGATGAAATCCTTGTCTGGCTCTGGAGGTTAGAAAGTTCATGCCTGTTCAACCACCAATTGCGTGAGATACCATGAAATAATCTCTTATGCCAGGTTATTAGTGATCCTGGTTCGTGACCTAGGGCCACTCAGTGAGCAGGATTCTGTGATGTAATGGAGAGTGGTGACATCAACAGTTAACTAGTATGTTTTCCAGCTTGAGATGCTAAGCCAGAGTCACCTCTTGCAGCTGCATCTCATATGAACTCTTGTGGGGGTTTAAGATTTAAGTGGTAAAATAAAGCTTGGACCAGGCTGCAAGAAGACCTCTCCCTCTTACCTTGTCCTCTGTTAATAAAGGATGTCTGGAAAGAAGGACTGTGATAATGAGAGATTCTCTGCTCCTGAAGTGCCAGATTTCAAGAATTCTTTGAAGCAGTTCCAGAAACTAGTTGAAAAAACAGTAACTCAGAAGACAAAGGAGAAATTAGGCTTGTGTACTGAAGATGATGGTAAGAGATACTCTTGCTGAGGAAAAAGTGTAATTTTCATACGGAGAGGAGGTGTCATAGAGACAAAGCTATAAGAAGGGCTTCAAATTAATGTTCAGACTGTGACTTGATTTTTACAGAAAATAGGCAGATTGTTCTATGAGAGTGCTTTTCTTTGTCTGTCAGGACTTCTGGTCAAATTATAATGCTATGGTGATCGCTCACAAAATATAATTGGCAAAGTTACCACATACACAAGTTAGCACAATGCAATGTTTCTAGTGATCTTTAAAAACACGAACCCATGAATTACGCAAATCCAGTTGCTTAATTGTAAATAATCAGGGTGAAGTTTTGCTTTTATCAATGCAAGTGGCTGTTGTTGCATAAAAGGACAAACTTTTATCCCGGGACACCATTCAGGTTCAGATCAACAAACCAGAATTTTGGTGTGAGGGTAAGGGAAGAAAGAAGAGGTGAGAATTTTTCACCTAGTTTTTTATCTATCTGTTTCCTGTCATGTATTGCATATCAGGTGGTTTTGAAAAGGCTGAACATTAAGACGGAATTTTTTTGTTTGTTTTTCAAAATGCTTTAGTGAATACAGTGTTAGGAGCTGGAAGCTGCATGCTATTGATATTGAAGGAGAAATAAAACAGGAGGTAGGGGGGATAAGGAAGGAAGCTATACCTTGGCAGTTTTTAACTCTGTAGATGTTTTTCCCCCCATACAGATGAGATAGACTATGATAAGTTCTCTACAACCACAAAGACACTTTTTGGTCCAGAAGTCAAGGATCATAACATTAAGGCCTTTTTCAGGAAGATTAGCAACAACCTTGATGCAACGACAGAATGGTCTGAGGTAAGGATTTATAAAACTTTATTAAACATAAACAACTAATTGGAATCTTAAAAGTTAACAGTATTAAGCTGTTGATTATGAGTTGTTCATGAGTCTGTTGTTCATGGCTTCGTGGCATAATGGGGCACTTTCATGTTGTTATTTATCCTGGCCATCATTCATTTCCTGAAAAAAAAATTATTTGGAAAACAGATATGCCTTTGAAGCTATAAATTAGATAAAATGTATTGTTTTTGCTGATGTAGACAAAAGCTAAATTGAAGAACTAGCTTAGAGTACCTTACTTGTTGTTGTGTTATCCTATTCAAGAACCAATGTTTAATTTTAACAAGTTGAGAAGGAAAGAGGTTCCACGTTTAGTTTTGTAGTAAACAGTTTAGAAACTTGCATGTGTCCATTTGTTGAGTAAATTCAAGTTTCCAATGAAGACATTTGAAGACTGGAGGGTAAAATCTGTCTTTGGAATATCTCTCATGAGATTTGAATGGTGACATCCATTCTGGTGTGTGCCTTGAGAGATGAAGGAGTGTGTGTTATTGTAAAATTAAGCTGTTTCTAGCTTGTGTTATTCTGTGCCCTATGCTACTATAATTTTAGTTTAAGTAAGAAAAATCCTACCCTCCTAGTGCCAAAACCTGGCAGGAGAAGCTTGAGCATCAGAAGACCAGTATTCAGTGTAAATGGAAGTTGTAAATATCAAAATAATCCCTGGAGGCATCCCCAACCTGTTTCACTAGAGTGAGGACTAGTTCTTTCAGGCCATCACGTCAGTTAAAGATTAAGTATAGAGGACCTTTGCTGAGCCCTGCCTTCCCCCCTCTTTTCATGTGGGTAAACAGGAGGGTATTTTGCAATTGACACCATTATATGTACAAGCTTTTTGCTAAGAGATTCCCTCTACTGGACTTTCTGCTGGCTATCTCTGGCTAATTTCAGACTTCTAAATATATCATGTAAAACAGCTTAACACATAGGAGAGTCCTTGCTGCTAATTCTAGCAGACTCTTAAGAGCAAGATTTGCTCATACTATGCTGGTTACGAAATCAGCCCAATAATTTCAGCAAGTGAGACTATTTTTTATTCCAAATATGTATGATTTTTCTTATTCCACTCTTTCCAACTCTGAGGGGTATCTGTCCTTATAAAGGCATGCCGTTGGAGGTCTGAAAAGACAGGTTAATTAGAATGAATCCAGTAAAGCCTGAGTAGGTTACATTTTTATTTGTAAGTGAACTATTTTTCTTTCTGTTTGGTTCATCAGCTGAACTTGGAAATCAAAATTTTTATTCAACATTAATTATGCTACACTGGTATACATGAGTTGAGGAAATTTGCCTCTGTTCTCTCTGAACCGAGATCCTTGAGCCTATTATGTAGATGTACATGAATACATGTTAAAGCATGACCTAAATAAATAAAAACACTTTTCCTGCTTGTTTTGTGAAAGACTACTGAGTTGTCTACCAGAACTGCTTATCCTCAAGCTAAGTTTGATAAACTAGATTCCTGACAAGGCAGCAGGATCTGGAGAATGGAGCCTGAGTATGTCCAGGTCTTCTGAACTGTTTCACTGATACGCATTGGCCTCAGGCTTCTTGACAAAAATACAAAATCTCTTATGACTACAGTATACAATTTATGCTCTGAGGATACGTCTATCTTTAGCTAAATTGTCAGAAATGCTTCCTCTCTTTTCTTTCCTCTCGTTTCCCTCTGCATCCTCTCCTTCCTCTTCTCCCTTTCACAGGGATAAATCTTCCCTTTACTTTAAATGTGAAGAATTAGAGGTAAGGCAGCATTTATTAGAGAATTTTTTAACCAGAGAATTTTGTAGGCCTTATTTGTGTCTGTAGATGGATGAGATGTAACCCATTTTTCTGTCTCTAATGGTGGTACAAAGCAAATCTTCAGGTAAGAATGAGGTAACTATGAAATAGTAGATCTGGTTTACCCTCCTAGTCTCTGGCTGCGTATAACTTAAGTATTTTCTGTGCCAGAGTTGCAACTGCACTTTATGTTTAGTATCCCTTGATGGACTTTTAATCTATCCATTTGTAAATTACTTTTGAACTCACCCAAAAAGGATACTTCTATTGCATCCACAGTTGTCTTGCTTCTTTCAAACATGGTGCCTTTTTTTCATATGAACTCTTGCTCTAGAGAAGTATCTTTTATTAAGGTATTTCCCATGGATAGTGTTTCAACTTCTATAAAAATGACTGATTTTTACATCGTGAGAGCCAGTCTTTATCAAGAGCATCCATGATCATATATTACAACAAGATTTTGTTTGTTTGTTTTCTACCTGAAGACAGAATCGTGCAGGTGGGACATAACTTCCAGCACACAGTAACTTTCCTGTGATAGCATAGGTGGCATTGCATATATGGCAAGTCCTTGCTGGACTTAAAGCCATAACGCAAAGTATGAATAAGTGGCATGAACTATAAATTCATTAGCATATTTCCATTTTACATTACACTGGAACATTACGTTATTATTTGAAGCTTGAAGATACCTGGCACTTGTTCTTTACGTGATATTAACAATTTCTATCAAGTAATTTCCTAATACCATCCTAAAAACAGTGTATTCAGTCCTTTCAACTTAATAAGCTTCTATAGGGGAACACTTCTGGTTAATACCTCTCGTAACGTTGTTTTTACTGAAAATGTCACATTACTCACAAACTTTGCTTATGTCAGGCATTAAAGACTTTCTTCAAGAAGTCCCTGGGGGAAATCTGCGAAATAGCTGCAGAGGACATCAAATAACATGTAACAGCTTTCTAGTGAGTTTGCCTATAACCCCCCTTTATCAGATAGAACACTAGGCCACATCCAGTTCCTCTATTATTAAATTTAACTTGTGAGCAACAAATTTGAAATTTTTCATCTTTGCATGTATCCTACTTGCATTTCACCCTTCTTCCTTACTTCCCCTTTCAACATGAGAGTATACTTAAAGGTGAAATCCTGGCTTTGCTCACCATTTCTTTGAAACTCCCTAAAAAAGTGGAGGCAACAGGTGGTGAAGAGATTTCTGGATTTGCTGGTGCATGGTATACAAGCTAAGTTCTTGAAATGGCCAGCTGCCATCAGACACACTGGAGTACTGTGCCATTACAGCACCAGTCAAATTCTTGTACTATTCAAAACTCTCTACCTCATTTCAAACTTCTTACTGCTCTTTGCAGGGGACTGGAGAGAGGTGACATAATCTCTTGTGTAGATGTGGCAAGCCAGACACATATCCTATATAGAGTATGCTCCATGGGTACTGAGTAGGGTCTAGTTGAGAAAAGTGCTTCTGAATTCTCGGTGACTGTCAGACTGACTCCTTTGTTTAGGGAAGAAGAACAGAAGAAAATAATTTTCAGGCTCCTTAGTTTATATGATAAGTGAAGGAAGCTGTGTTTGTTTACTGGAGCGAGTATTTTTTACTCCAAATTCTTACTCGATTTTCCAATCCCATCAGACTAGTTACCTGGGTTACATAATTACACAAGCAAGCACAGTATGGGGTATAATAAAAGAGGTGAAGCCCCTTTAGTGTCTTTATGAAATCTGTGTGGGATTTGCCTGAAATAAAAGTCTGCAGAACCCTTTCTACAAGCATTCCTCAAATTTTACCATGTGTGAGCTGACTGCTGACAGCCTTTTAAAATGCCCTATGTACAAACTTACTCTAAAAAAGCATGCATTTCATGTAGAAGATGGATAACAGTGAGACTATATTGACTGCTGTAGGGAGTGAAATAGAAATATGTTATTTCTCCATTTAAAAGAATCTTGATTATAATGTTAATGTGCTTTTTTATTTATTTTCTCTTGTGGGGAGAAATCTTTAACATAATGTAAATGGAAATTCAGCTGTGATGGAAGTGGCAGTTGAGCTATGAAATAGACTAAGATCAGACTATTTGAATCAGCTTCAGTCTGACATTGATTTCTTTACCTTGACAGAGGCTTATCTAGCACAGTTTGAAATATAACACAGGATTTAAAAGCTGCAGTGAGTTTTTCACAGGTTTTTTTTTGTTTCTTTGGTTTTTTGTTTGGCGGGGAATCTGATGGTGATATGTGTTACGAGTTATCTATACACTACAGAACACAAATCTAAGCTTCTTCCAGGACAAAAGGATAAAATTTGTTTTACAAGTAGGCTGGGTATAGAGAAAGAGGTGAAAACTGAATTAAGAAAACTGATGACTCCTGAAATTCTACAGATTTAGCTTACACTGAAACAGAATAATCATTTGCACTGTAGATTTAGATTAGATATTAGGAAGAAATTCTTTACTGTGAGGGTGGTGAGGCACTGGAACAAGTTGCCCAGAGGAGTTGTGGATGCCCCATCCCTGGAGGTGTACAAGGCCAGGCTGGATGGGGCTTTGAGCAACCTGGGCTAGTGGAGGGTGTCCCTGAGCGTGGCAGGGGGGTTGGAACTAGATGATCTTTAAGGTCCCTTCCTACCCGAACCATTCTATGAGTCTATGATCTGATTGTTGTCTAAGCCAAATTTACATCAACCATAACTTCAATATCTGCTTTTGATATATTTGATTTTTTTTATTAGAGCCACAAAGATGATGAAGGGAATGGAGCATCTCCCTTATGAGGAAAGGCTGAGGGAGCTTGGTCTCTTCAGCTTGGAAAAGAGGAGACTGAGGGGTGACCTAATCAATGTTTATAAATACATAAAGGGTGAGTGTCAGGAGGATGGAGCCAGGCTCTTCTCTGTGACATCCAGTGATAGGACAAGGGGCAATGGGTTCAAGCTGGAACATAGGAGGTTCCACTTGAATATGAGAAAAAACTTCTTTACAGTGAGGGTGACAGAGCACTGGAACAGGCTGCCCAGAGAGGTTGTGGAGTCTCCTTCTCTGGAGACATTCAAAGCCCGCCTGGATGCGTTCCTGTGTGATCTGATCTAGGTGTTCCTGCTCCGGCAGGGGGATTGGACTAGATGATCTTTCGAGGTCCCTTCCAATCCCTAACATTCTGTGATTCTGTGTGATTCTGTGATTCTGTGATATTGTAATTGTGGCAACATTCTATCTGTAATGATTGGATCAAACCAGATATTTCCAGGCTTATTTGAATGTGTTCTAATGAAATAAAATGGGATTGGTTTGTGTCCTACATATTACGTGGTGGTGGTCTTTTAGAGTTACTAATGGCAGGAATGAAGCCAGTGTTCTGACTATGCCACAGACTTACAAGTGTAGCTGTACTACAGCTCTAAAGTCTCATCATCTCTTTCACATCTTGACATTCAAAGATGTACACATTTACTCATGGGTGAGGATCATGGACCTTTTTTTTCTTCCACCCATATCAGTAGCTCTTCCTCTTTTTTTTTTTTTTAAAAGTTGACTGTATTTAACATTTGACCAGACTACATCCCACTTACTTTTCTCATCCTCTTTAGCTGTTTCAGTTCTTTTAAGTCAAAATTTATTTTTTTCTGGGGGTAGGGGGGAAAGAAAAAAGCAAATCTGCTCCTTTACATTCTCGAAAACTATTGAAATAGTAACTGGCCTTTTAAGGCTGGAAGGTATTCCAGGTATTTTAGTTGAGACTAGTTGAGAGAGATGGTGAAAGAGACAGATATGCCTCCCTTACCTGATACATTGATTCTCATTATGTTCATTAACCTACTGGTTATATTAGACAAATCACATTTATAAACTGCAGCTCAGATATATCATTAATTAGCCCCTGTGAACAATGTAAGTAGCCTTGATCTTGCTTCAGCTTCCTTTTCATCACTTAATTTTTTGAATGTATCATTGAGAACTGTTACTTTCTGTAACATCTTAAATAGCCCTCAGGGTTTCTGCTCTCTGTGCTCCAGTTTTCTAATGATTTTTTTTTTTTGAAAGGACTATATTTCATCCCTGTTCTTCTGAGTTCCCCTGCTGCTTTTGTCACTGCTGAGCGCGCCTTCAATCTTGAAAGTCAAGGAAGAGGGATACATGTCATTTTTTTTCTTTGATATTTCTCTTTTAGCGTCTGTCTCTCCACTGCCCCACTTTCCCAGAACTCTATCCCTGACCCTTTGTTCCTCTCTTCCTGCTCTCACAGATCTAATTTTTTCAAATTTACCTCTCCACATCTGGCCTCTCTTTAGCTTGACAAAATCTTCCAAATATATTTCCATTACCTAAAAGATCATGGCCTTGTGTGAGTGTTCCCATTTCTTTATCTTCCTGATTTTTCTCTTTTTTTTCAAGTTCCTCCATGTTCAAGGGTTTTCTAAGTTTCCAGCAGTCTCTACAAAAATATACCCATACTCAAAGGACAGGTTTTTTTTATTTAAGAAAAAAAAAAAAAAGAAAGCAATTGAAAATCCTCTCTTTAGTTAAATTAGGATCTACTTTTAGTCATTTACTGGCTTCAAAATTTAAAAGACCTATCTTGGACAGTTTTTCAGATATCTTCTGTTTAATACTAAATGATGGGGGATCCAGATGGAACTTACAACAGTGAGAATCAACTGTGAAAATGATATAGCATGAAAAACAGTCCATATGTAGGAATTGCTAATATTAACACTTTTTCATTCATGCTGGCTATTGTGAAGATTTTGTTATTATGACTGTGTAGAAGGAGCATACCTCTGGAATTTAGGATACTAAATCCTGTACCCTGTTTGAATACAGGATGGAAAGACAAGGTGATATTATAGGAAACTAGAAAGAGGAATGTTAGGGGCTATAATAGACAGGTGATGTATTGACTGGTGATGTATGATAGATAATAATTGTATGCATTATGTGAAGTGAAAGATGAAAAGTAATGTTGTGTAAGAAGATTTTTCTTGAACAATGTACATCTGAATCTCCCAAAGTAATAAAATTGGAGTTCTATTGCATGTCATAAAAAATGCAGGACTAGAAAAAAGTGCAACTTGTTGTCTTGCATCCAAAGGGGCATTGCTTTTAGAACTCAGGAAAGAGAATGGGTACATATAATATCCATAATATGAGAAAGAAGATTAAAAAATATCTGTACAGCTGAGTGGGGCTGAACGGGTTTCCTAAGGAAGTTATTAACCTACTCTTGAGAACAGATCTTGAGGCTTGGAGAGCATTTCAGCTGAAGAATTGTCACAACCTGGAACAGAAATGAGCTACTTACCTAAATATCCTTTCTGGGGATCTCCATCAGGATCAGTATATATGGAACATTGCCAGGTTTAGGGAGATGGCTGAAAAAGAATTTTATAAACAGACTTTATATTCAATTTTTTTCAAGCAAATAGGAATCTACATATCTTCATAGAAAAGCTCTTCTTCTGTATAGACTAAATTTCTCAGTTTATAAATATAGAGAAATCTGGTTTGTCCACTCTTTACTGTTTTTTCTTCTAGCTGAGGTCTAGCTGAGGAAGCACAAGTAGATAAAACTGGAAAAAGGAAATTGAAGATGAGTATTTACAGTCATTACAAGACAAAACTATACTAACAGCTGTATCAAATACATGTTTTTTATTCCTAGAAGCTCTGTGTGTTGTGGCTTTTTCCAAACATTGAAGAAATGTTGTGCCTGAATAGCAGATCTCAGCAATCTAAAGCCCTATTGACAGCTAATGGTTAAGGCAAATAACACTAGGAAACTTATTCAAGGAATATTAAATTATAAAAATGTCAGATAAAAATTTCACTTTATACATACAAATATGTATTCCGGAAGTAGATTTGTCATAAATTGCTTGTTTTCTATTCATTTTGCTTAGATTTTTGGCTATTTCGTAGAAGAAAGTGATGCCACATCTTCCCAGCCAAAAGAAGAAAACACAGTTTTCCTTGTATCTGAAAAAAAGCAGATCACTCATTCAGGTGACATACTTCATCTTGTATCCAAAACTTTTGTTAATGCCACGTGTTGCACACTTTATTGAAAGTACAGTAATAGGATCTCACATCTGTCTTGGCTTATTATTCATGCTGCTGCTTCTTATGTGTTCCAGAACATGTTTTTCTACTAAACCCATTGTGTTTGAACACTCCACTGTTGTCTTGCCCAGTTCTCCATTTTCCTAAATTATTTTGAAATTATAAATTTGTCTGACTCAGACTATTTATTTATGCAGTTATTCTTTGCCTTTCTGTAATTTTAAATATTGTAGAAAGAACTAGCACATCCATAATGCATAATGACATTTAAAAATGGAACATCATTATTTAAATCAAGTATAGGATAATCTATGACATAATGTATTGCTGCCTTGGTTTTGGCACAAATATGCATTTTAGGAAGAGAAAATGTTCTTGATATTATAATATAGTGATATTATGATATATTGTGATGTGGTTCTATTTGTTTAGATTTTTTTGTGCCTGTAAGTTGAAAAGTAATATTTTGTCATTTCCAGTTGTCAAGAGACAAGATGCGATTACAGGTATAGTGAAGGTGCCCCATTTGGATTTCATAGTAACATCCTCTCAGAAAGGAGTGCTAACTATTTTTAACAACCAGGTAATTCTGATTCAAACACATTTTTTTATTATTCCATTAGTCAATGTGTATGGGAACCAAATGAACTGTGATCTAACATGCAAACTTACCCATAAAAAAAGCTGGATATCTTTTTTTTTTAATTAAAGTTAACTTTTTCTATATTTTTAAGTACAGTAGGAAATACACTTTGCTATTTTAAATTATAAACATACTGAACAGTGCACAGAAGTTGATAGAAAATACAGATGGCTAATAAGATACATTTTTAACAAAATACAGTTTAACAGAAAATAATCTGCATTTCTTTTTAGAAAAAGCTTCCCTTAATACAAAATATGCTATTGCGATTAAATTTTAAATAGACAGTGGAAACTAGAGAATTAACTGTTTTCTACAGCTACTGAAAATATCTAAAATGAACCGAAACATTTAGCAGTTGCTTGCAAACATGAGTTATTTAATACAGCAACATATAGAAGCTTGAAAGTCTCTAATTTTCTGACAGTCTGCATGACACCACTTCACAGTTACTCCCTCATCAGCAAAGTGTAAGGACATCTGTACCGTTTTAAGCAGAACTTCAGGCTCAAGATGCTGTTAAGTAGAATTTGTAAATGGGTCTCTCAGAAGATTATATTACTACTTAGAGGTATGCACTTCTAGATGCTATGAGGTACATCACACATGTATGCTCATTGTCATGTACATCTGTACAATTTTAATACAACCAGTTTATTAAAAGCTGTTTCAGACAATGCAGTAAAGCTTTAAAACAGCAGTAATGCTTTCTAGGGGTTTCAGCACATGCTTACAACAGGAGCATGTTAAGCAAGAAAGGACTCCTACAGATGATTCAACAACAAAGCAACACTGCAGTTTTGGTAAATGCTGAAATAATTTATTTGAAAGGCTAGATCTGCATCCTCCAGAGCACTATCCCTCTCACAAACCTATGAAAAATAATTTCACAAAGTATAATGTTAAAAATAGCTCTATTCCCCACCCCCCCACCTCCCCATGCCATTTTCAGGTTGAATTACTGTCTCCTCATAGACTGGACTGATGTCACTTTGACATCAGTGACTGCAGCATAAATGATTTTACACCCAACCGCTTAACACAGTGAATCAGAGACCTCAAATCTCACTTACAAAACTGCACATTCTGAAAATTACTGAGGCATTAATGACTGCAGTTGTTTACTCATGATGTGATATGAGCTCAGCTGATCTGAAAGAATGAATTTTGACTTCATTAAAATTGCTTTGATACATCTTGATGCAAGGAAAAGAAAACTCTATTTCTTTAGTATTGCGGTCATTTGAGTCCTGTCGCTAGAATATCATTTCACGTCACAAAGGGGAATATAGAATTGGCACCTTTTGCATCACTCTTCTCTCAAAGACCAAGGATTTAAAGAGACCTGGCCTTAAAATCTCAGCTAGTGAGTTGTTTTCTCCATTTTGGCTTTACAGCATATTGGTAACAGAATACGAAGATGCTTGCCCTGAAGATGCTGCTTGGTGGGACTTGTGCTCTGGATGGAGGGGCCAAAATATGAGTTCATGAGCAGTGCCCTTACAAATAGACAGAGAGGCTTATTTTTGTATAACTGTTGCATTTTTAAAGCAGAGCTTATTAAACATACGGTGTTCTTGGATGCACATATATCCCATAGAAGTCAGTGTGTTCCATGTACATGAATGAATCTGATATTTGGTCTGATGTAATTTGTGAATCTAACATAATACAGAATTTAATTCTGTCAGTTCTGGGGCATTTGACTAGTAAGAAACATACATGGGGGGAAATAGAAAGGGCCATTTTCTATCATTCATGCTGGTGTAAATCAATCTCTAGTGCAACCAAGCTTTCCACAAAATTGTCTTGGTATATTCTTTTTGCTCTTTGGAAAGCAAAACAGAACTTGACAATTTCCTTAATGGCTGTGTTTTATCCTTGCAGTCAGTTGACAATCTAGATGAATTTTTATTTGATACTGGTTAGAAACTGAGAATAGTAAAAAACTTCAAAAAAACCCCTAATTTACAAATAAGAATAGGAACAATAGAGGTTGCAAACCACCACGCAGCTTGTCAATCTATTAAAATTCAGTTAAATAAGAATCGATCAGATTTTTCAACAGCAAATAATTAGCGTCAGTGATGTTTGATGGTATTAAGAATGCTTAATTTAGGCTGTATACATCAGGATAGCTTTCAGAATAATCTCCTATTTCACCAGTGACAGGTTGCCATTATCTTGGAATGCCTGTCACTCTGTGACTTTAAACAGTTTAGTTTTTGAGACATGTGCTACACTGCCCACTAATAGTTAACTTTGATGAAAGATGCTGTACCAATATGGGTATTCCTAATTGCAGTCTAATGTGCTGCCTCTACCTGAGATTTTGCTGGCAGTAGTTGACATATCACCTGATGCCAATGGCATCCTGGCTTGTATCAGAAACAGTGTTGCCAGCAGGAGCAGAGAGGTGATTGTTCCCCTGTACTCAGCACTAGTGAGGCCGCACCTGGAGTACTGTGTCCAGTTTTGGGCCCCTCACTGCAAGAAAGACATTGAGGCCCTGGAGCGTGTTCAGAGGAGGGCAACAAAACTGGTGAGGGGTCTGGAGCACAGGCCTTATGAGGAGAGGCTGAAGGAGCTGGGAATGTTCAGCCTGGAGAAGAGGAGGCTCAGGGGAGACCTCATTGCACTCTATAACTTCCTGAAGGGAGGTTGTAGTTAGCTGGAGGTTGGCCTCTTCTCTCGTGTCACTAGGGATAGGACCAGAGGGAATGGTTTCAACCTATGGCAGGGGAGATTCAAGCTGGACATTAGGAAGTATTACTTCTCAGAAAGGGTGGTCAGGCACTGGAATGGACTGCCCAGGGAGGTGGTGGAGTCACCAACCCTGGGTGTGTTCAAGGAAAGACTGGATGTTGTGTTGAGGGACATGGTTTAGTGGGAGCTATTGATAATAGGTGAACGGTTGGACTGGATGATCTTTTAGGTCTTTTCCAACCTTGGTGATTCTATGATTCTATGATCTGGGCCAACATTAGCTTGGATTTCTGTATGCCACGTCCTACCTCTTACAGGAGTTGAAGCTGTTCTAGCTGTTAAGGACCACTAGAAGCACAATTCAATGAGAACAGCTGATCTGTACTCTGCTGTTAAAAATGGGTATTGTTTTACTTACTTGATCACTCCAACATCTCAATAAAAACCAAACAACAAAAAAACCCAAAAAAAACCCCCAAATAAACCATGAAACAATTCTGAGAGAAAGAGGAAGTTTAAGTTCCTCAGTATATTGGGGAACAGACAATAGACAGGTTAAACATCTTTCTCAGAAGATCTTAACTACAAACTCTTTCTGTTGCCTATTATTGTTCTGATACAAGAGAGCTGGCTGTGTTCAGACCTTTAATTTAATTGTTAACTTGTTATTGCAACAATATATTTTTGTTTTTTCAGATGAGGGTTCTGGCAACCACCAATGTTGAAGTAAGTTAAGCTAATTTTCCTCCTTCTCTTAAATCATTTGAATTAAAAATCGGCAGGTAATAAAGTGAAATAATTAGAAACTGAGCATTATTCTAACGCTAATTCCAGGCTTGAGACTTCTATATAATTTAGCGTAGGGTGCCATAGGTCAAATAGATTCAATTCATTCCTTGCAATTATAAAAACAATTAGGTATCTTGATTTCTTTCCTCTGACAAAACAAAACCTCAGATAAATGCTGTTTTTTCTACCAAGTTGTCATGTATGCATTACCTTTCCAGAATTTTTTCTTCTAAGTTCCGACACTACAACTGTCCTCATAAAATTTAAATAAGAAAAATTATAAGTTTCTTGTTGACAAACAGTTCTACATCTTGCTAGGTAGAGTGCTTGGCTACACAGTATATACTTTAAAAGCTCGTTTTTACCCTGTAGATTTTAGGTAATTAGCATCCTTCAGGTGACCTGGAGAAAAGAGAACTGTCATCATCCTTAACAAAGTGACACGACCGCTTGCCCTAAAAGTCCATGTCAGATTTTGTGCCAGGGGGCAGTGCATTTTGTTGATTCTCTCTCACGTATTGTGAATGTACTAAAATCCGATAGAAATACTCCAGACCACAGCTCCTACTACTCCAACTCAGAAAAGAGCTCTGGGCCTGGGTTGCATTTAGTTTGTTGCAAGGACTAAACTGACCTGTGGAATCAATGCAGAGAGTTATCTGGGAGAAATGTTATTGGCACCTATTGACATTTGGAAACTTTTCCTAGAATCACCTTAGAGCTTTTCCTACAGCTGTATTACAGGAGTGAATTTTAGTAGTTTGTTCCTGTTTTGATTGCAGGAACAATTTCCGCAGCTCAAATACACCAAGGTAGTATGTGAGCAATGTTGCTTGTACCCAGACATGCCAAAGGGAAGAAGCTGGAGCCCCAGCCTGATGCTGGAGTAGGCACTATGTGGCTGCAGGGCCTTCTTCCTCTCTGAGCGCTATGAACTGATCTTAGAATGATTCCTCAATGGATATGGAGGTTCTTTTGCTGTGGCTGCAGGACAACACTTTGCAGCCGTGGCAGAATTAGGCACCATTGAAGTACATCTCTGCCATTAAAAATGTGAAAGAAGGATATGTTTAACATAAAGGTATCTCTTAGGATTGTGATTCCAAACAGATTCAGTACCAAAACTCGTAGTTTTAGTATCCACAGATAACACTGTTTAGTGTCTGTGAGCACCCACTTCTGTTCAGCTCTGCACCAGATCTATGTGGCCTAGTCTGATCTGCTGCTGTGTTGTCATGTGCCACTCTCTCATCCTTTCCCAGATGAGGTGTTTCCCCCTTTTCAGCCTTCCCTAGGAAAAGGAAGAAGTAGGTTAGAAATAGTTTGGATTCCTCCCCCTTGGAATGAAGGATCATTGCTGCTGGGGGGTCACTGGATCAGTGGAGATCACTACTGCTGAACATGGCAGTCTCTACCACAGAGCATAAAGACTTTTAGGGGAAAATCCTTGGCTTCCCAGGGACATTTATTGAGTGGGGAGCTGACGGTTAGTGAAAAGAAAAGAGAAACCCATGCCCACAAGCTTATGAAATCCTTCTGGCTCTGTGCCTGAAAGATTTAATAGTATATGGTGATGCTGTGTTACTTTGTTGTTGATATACTCTCGTTTTTTGGTATCACAATTATGAAATTTTCAGGTGGTCTAGTTAAAAATTACTCTATTCTGCTTCCTGCTCTGGCTTGTCTTAGGGAACAGGCAATCTTATTTAACATATTTAAGTCTTTGTACTGCACAATCCTGTCTACTCAGTTTACTTCTCATCCCTCCTCTAACTACTGCACTGAAAGAAAAATTAAAATGGCCATTACTGGCTTTGAGGTTGAACTTTTTGATAGTTGTTAAAATATTTTGAATTTTGTGGAACACGATATTTTAAGCTATTTAGTTCTTAAAATGGAAACTCTATATACTTATACCAAATCACAATGAAATAAAACTGGATTGTTTTGAGAGAATAAATTCCACTTTCTAGGCAGTTGTAATATATGATGCTATTAAATTTATTAACTTGGGAATTCTTTGAGAGCTGCATCTCTAGAATTGGGCTGGGTTTTTTTATTTCAAAGTATGTTTATTAAAACAGAAATTTTGCATTTTAATAGCTTTTATCTCAACACATTAAAAATCAAAGGCCAATATCTTACGTGAGTGTAAATCATCACCCACCATTTCCTTATATATGGTGAACTATACTAAATGAAGACCTTGGCACCAAATGGTTGTACTGTACAACTATGAATTATACCTCATTATTAATTTCTGAATAGCTAAAGAGAGAAAGTTGTCTTTGTCTTGCAGGGCTTACATTTCACTTTTTCAGATCTGCAGAAATAACAGTCCATTCATTTCTCACTGCAATTATTATGCCATTTTCATCTGTTTTAACATCATCTTCAATCCTGGCACTAGCTAATCCATCAAGCTAGGTATTTCTAGGCATCTTTGTGCAAATGAAGTAAGGTACTGAATTCAGAGATAGGTTATCAGACTCTAAACTTACCATCTATTGATAAACAATGATGCATGTAGAGGGTGGCTAACAACCTGCAGAATAATCCCTAGGTTCTTCTACCCTCTACCTGTCAGTGTTCTCATTCTTAAGGTGTTTCAGAACAGACACCTACTCAACGAGAGCAACTGAGGTCTAGGCCCTGAGGATACTGAGCCAGAAAGGCTGTGAAACACAGTAGGTCTAGGAATCCCTTGGATTGCAGACATCAGAACTTTCCCATCATCATGGTAGTGTAAACAGAACATGAACTGTGAGTACAGATCATTTACTACTTCGTTCCAGGGATGTTATGGGGAACAGGTCACTTAAAAAAAACCCAGATTTCATTTCTTGATGAGATTATGTGACTGAGTGAAAAAAATAGAGGCATAAATGTAAGACACTTAAAACTCTGTATAGTATTCAACCTCGTACCATATGACTTTCTGTTTTAAAATATGACCACTGAAAAAAAACACTAGAGTGCATGTTAAATGGATGAAGAATTTTCCAGCTCACAGGTCCCAAAAATAGCAGTCAGCATAGAATTATTATTGAATGATGACAGGAATACTGTTAGTGAACAAGTCACTTCTCTTGAAGAATAGGAATGAAATTACTTTTAAATATAGCATAGAAAAACATAAACAGACACAGCAGATGAGTCAGACAAGCTGAAACAGAAACTGTATTGGAAATGAGGGAATGAAGATAGAGCCCTTGAGTGACAAGATAGAACAAGGAAATAATGAAAACGTTGATCTGGTGCAGCTGCCTGGTTTGTCTGTCAAGTACTGCAGTGCCAAGAAGATAAATTCTTAGAGCCTTTGATCTAAACCTGGAATTATTTGCTTATAGTCTCTGGTAGACTATCTTTCAGCCACTTCTCAGTATAATTAATCTATTAACTAATTTCTGTCACGACTTTCATACTATTAGTTTCTGAGTAGTCTCAAGCCACACTAGGAGCCTGTTTTGGTCAAGAACCTCCATTTTGGATCTTAACAATAGAGCACCATGCTCTGCTATTTACACAGCTTGTTTATTCCACAGGCCGATGTCCTTGAACAAGAATTGGCGTGGAAGGCAGTGCTAGCTAAATTGAGGAATCTGCCTCTGTTAGGTTCTCAGCTTCACAGCAGACATTCTCTGGACCACGCTACACAGGAAGCCAAACTTGATTATAGTGGTCTCTCCAGGCATTTATATCTAGTGATCTCTGGTGTAATTTAAGTAATTACACCAGAATTAGTAAAGACAAATTTAGTGCAAATATCTTCAGATGAGAATCTTTCAGTCATATACATGAAAACACTTCTATTACTGCCTCTTCCAGGAAACTTCTGTTTCTCTATGCTGGATCTTTCTGACTGGCAACTTCTAATAAACTGGTGCTATAAACATTTTTTTCCTACTTTGGCTGTTATATTATCAAATATTAATAAATATGTGCCTAGAAATAATGAAAAAGGAAAAAAGGCTATATACCTGGAGTATGTTTTACTAATTCTTGCTTTCAGCTGGCATATACAAAGTGCATGTCGTGTTGAAACCTGATTTTTTCAGATAGTTTTTTAAACTGCCAGTCAGTAATTAGAAATATTCGCCTTCTACTGAAAGGAGAATCCTTCAAGATAAATTCTGTCTTTGTTGAAGTCTTTGGCCAACGTTTTCCACCTTTTGGACTCTTCATTGCTTCTCTTCCTGTGTCTCCTTTCATCCGATGTTCACTGCAGTTCAGACACTGCAAGGAAAATTTGAATGTGTACACCGTATGGTTTTATTTGTATGTGTATTAGAGACAAGTTGACATATGTAGGCTTTGTATAGATCTTGTAAAAAAAATTCAAATGAACACATTCTTGTTTACTCTTCAAACCAGAAATTATTTTAATACTTCTTATGTTGTTATTTCTGTCAGTTTTTCTCTCCTTTTTAGTGAAATATTATCTTAATCATGTCTCTAAGCAAGTGGATGCTAATATACAATGACTAGGATGCTTCACTGTGAAAGAAAGATCAAGCTCAATTTTACATGACTGATTTTTAGATGTTTACTTAACTGCAGACAGACCTTTCCGTTGATGAATTAGAGCATATGCTTTACCATGGATGTTGCAGTTTAAATTTCCCCTGCTCAGAATGCTTTTTCAGAGTCTCATCACAGTTCAGCTAACAGTATAGATGTATTGTGTCCTCTCATGTGCAACATCTGTACAGGTGAAGTGAGTCACTGATAACCGAAGTTGAGCCTGGCACCTCTGTAATTTCATGTATGAGCTGTTCCTGGAGTTAGAACTCCCGATTCCATTAGCTGGGACTGAATCTAGCAGCCGCTAATGCAGAGTACATAGGATTTATGTGGAGATGGTTTAAAATTATGCACTTAAATAACAGAGGGTTACAAAATTACAGAGAAGATACTTCTTTAGCTACCCTTTCTATTTTCATCAGGATACTGCTTGGATCACTGGCTGTGATTTCCTGCCTCAGCTGAAATGTGTTGTGGCTGTAACTGAAAGGACAGTCATCGTCTGGGACTATAAATCAAAAGAGGGTCAGGTAGTATGTTGGATCAAGCAAATGTTAACGAGGAAGCCTGAAAAAAAATTAGTCTTTATTTTCAGTGTACATTCACATTCCTTTTGTCTAACAGGATAAAGGCATCAACTTTTGTCTTTGTAGGAACTCAATGAAACAGTAGAATTTATACTAAAGAAGGAATACCCTTTCCATACCAAATGGGATTATTAGACTGGTTTAAAAACTTGAAAGAAAGAGGAAAATTTTGTACTATGTTGCAAAAAAACCCCAAATAATGGATTTTCTATGTCTATCTAATGCATTTGTTTACAATATATACCTAAAGTGTGTGCATGTCTCTATATATATATATCTCAGAATCCATTAAGGATCAAGGGACAGGTTTCCCAACAAATTTAACACAGACTTTGAGGTGACTTCCTGGTTTAAAGAAAATATTTCTTCATATCCTGCATTTTGTTCAGGGCTTTCCAAGAACAAAAGCATCTTAATGTTGACAGTGTATGTTCAAAGTTTTCTTGAATGCCTTATTACAAAATATGATTTTTGCAAGGATTCTGACCCACACCTTACCTTTTTTCCTCCTGTTTCTGGGGCTTTTGTCAGCAATTCTGAGTTGGTTGAGAAGATTAGAGGAAGCAAAGTAAATATTTTAGGATAAGATCAAGACTTAGGATTTTTTTTTTTATTATTCTCAATATACAAGGCCTCTCCCCAAGATCAGACAAGTCAATGGATGTATTTTTGTCAATCCAACTGGACTCCTGGGAAGTAAGGCTCAAAAATGTATTCTACAGTCATTATTCTCCAGGTTTCCTCCAGACATTACATTAGTGAGAGCTGAAACTGTCCTACGGCTGAATAGAACCAGTTCTTTTTTGAGACCAGAGGAATAATATATAGACAGTTCTATATCTGTGTTATGTCTCTTTAATGTTTCTGTGCTACACAGACAACACTGAAGCAGTTAATTCCTACAGCATGAGAACAGTTGCCAGTTCAGATTGGCAAGGATGCTTTAATAAAATAGCAGATGGAGTCAGGCAGTAGAACCACTAAACTGTGTAATGCAGATGACCCTAAATCCCATTCTCAGGACCTCTCAGTCTAGCAAAATACCACAATGGCTTGCATCTGTATTTATTCCAGCTATCTCAATTCCTGAAAATTCAAACACCTGCCCACATAAGTACACTTGGTACTCCTAGGCTGTATTGATAATTAGGACTCTGATATAATTTCTCTCTGTGTTACTGCGGCATTTTGCCATTTAATAATTCTTTAGTTTGGCTGTTTCCCATTTTTTTGTAGACAGCATCTTATTTCTGAACAGGAAACCATATACAGTCTTAGCAAATATGCCATCCCACATAGCATGGTGAGGTCCTCCCTAAAATTTGTAGTTAGTATTTCCTTACTGAAATGGAAAAGGCTATCTATGAAATAAAACCCCAATGAAATTCTTAAAGTTTGCATTTAACTTCACTTGGTGATGATCTTCCATGAGTTTCTAATACAAGGAAATACCTATCACAGGGGGAGCTTGAAAGTCAAGAACTGAATGCTGACGTAAGTAGCATGATGTTAAGCCAACTTAAGGGCTTGTGTGCAATGTGTAATAAACTATGTACCATATTCCACAGAATAATTGCTTTATCATCAAACCAACGAAAAATGCTCTGCTCTGTGTTTGCACGGTGACTATGTCAGATAACCCGGCTAAGGATAATATCCTAATGGGAGATGATAAGGGTTATGTTCAACTGCTTACTGTGACCAGTGATCGCCTTGGATTGAAACAACGTAAAGACAAAAAAGAATCACAACTTCAGGTGTTGGACTTCAAAACTTTTAACATGTAAGTGGTTTATGATAAAATATTATCAGCTTAGCATTTTTTTTTTAAATTTGGGTTTTCTCTAGGCTAAATAGAGGATTAGGGTTTTTGTATAAATTAATCCTACCTAACAAAGAAAATTTTTCAAACTTCAGTAAGTATGATTTAGTTGTTGTCATGTGAAGGAAATGTCATCACTTTCAGCAGAAGATCTTACAATACATCTTACAATGAAGAGGCTGCAGAATAGAATTGCAGGGATAAATTTACAATGCTGTTATCCAGTTTGACATAGGCACAGCTTTATAGTGCCCAATTAAATGGAACCATAATTGCTACTAGAGAAGAGTATGATTCAACCCTACTATAGCTCTGCTTGCTTCTGAGCTGGAAGAGTAGTTCTGTATTTGCCCTGGGTATTAAATGCTATCACTGGTTATGTATGATCTCACTGACAAAATCCCTATCCACCTATAAGCATATTGCAGTAGATGCTAGTGTATCCTAACAACATCTTAATTTATATCCCCAGTGTTAAACGCAAGATACATGATGACTGGGTTGTGAAAGTGAAGTATATCTCTGAACTAAATTGTTTTGGATCCTGCTCCTCAGATAGCATTCATTCATTTGTTTTGGATGACATAAAGCGATTAGAGGACAATTTGTAAGTATACGACATCTGAAAAAAATAGAACTTCTCCATTATAACTCTGTGTGAGATCAGTGCCTTGCGAGATGCCACCCTGTTGTATTGAAGCTGTATCTTCTATAAGCATTGTTAATACAAACAAAAATACAACTACTTAAATACTTGAACATTTTTGTTTGTTAGCTTTTGATGTATGAGAGGACTCTCCGTATATGTTCGTTACTCACAACCCCTAAAGGTAAGTTACACTGGCAGTGTTGTCTGCTCCAACCTCTCCTCAGCAGGCAAATTTCCATTAGAAAATTGATTGCTTTGTTACATGTATATCACGTAACCCTTCATTTCAAATTTATATCCACACAAAAATATATTCCACTGAGTTTCATTTACAGTTTCAGATTCACAAGTTTCAGTTACACAAGCTTAAACCAAGGAAGCAGTTTATTCTGAGGGCTGTGTAAGGGAGTTACTATGCAGCAGGAAAGGGGTGGTAGCCTCCTTATTTGTGCTGTATCATCCATATGGCCTATCAGTGCTATAGCTGTTTCCAAGCCTTACTAGTCTGTGATTTTAGAAGAGTCTATAGCCCAATTAAAAAACAAATAATACAAACACAAATTTATGCAAAAAGGAACTATAAATAACATATAGGTAGAAACTATCATTCAAATATCTCAAAGCATTATAAATGTTAGATCAGCTTCACAATTCCTCTGTGAGGTACATCTAGAGATTAATAGATTTTTAAAATTAGGAGCAACAATTATGATAATCTGTTTTATTGGTGTAATTCTTGCACCAATCCAACAACTGTAGGTTTTATGAGTATTACATGTCTGCTGTGGATGAGGAAAGTGAAACAAGAAAAAATTATAGCTTGTCCAAGGTCACATATGGTATCAGGAGAAAAGCTGAGAAATCCTATTTGATTTTGCTGGGAGTTTTGGGGAAATAGAAACAAAAAACAAAGACTGCAGAGCCAAAAGTATAGCCAAAGGAGTATATGCTACCACCATACACTGTTTGTTATAGAGAACATTAACTGCAAATATCTTGGTAGATCTTTTTTTATTTAACACTGACTATAATGGTGTCTCCAGTTCCAATAAACAAATTTCTCTAAGCAGCTTCATGCAGCAGCTAAATGCTGCTGAATGAAATTATATTTAGACAACTGAAAAATTACACAGATGTTAAAATTAAATTAATAGCCCTAAAAATAGCTATGGATCAAATCACTTTGAAATGCCAATTCCATAATTATAGTTGAAATATATGATTTACTAGTGCTAGCAAAATAAATTTCCTCAATTAACATTGCGGCAAACAATTGTTATTGTGCTTGAAGAGGGATGAAGTGTATCTCGTCTCCTATGTGACCATTTAGTTTATTTGTGGATAATGGCTGATGAGCAGATATAATCTCTTCTTGTAAAGTATCTGAAAAATGGGAGGTGTGAATGGGATCACTGGGTGCTTCCATTGCAAGGCCATAACTTGGAAAGAACTTTACATTGCTGAAACTTCTTATTCACTCTGATGTTAGAAGAGTATCAAGACCATTCATTAAAGAGGCAATAGTTATACAGAAGTATCAAATTTAAGAAACAAAGGAAAAATATCAGAAATCCTAATGAAATCTTCAAATCACATTTTTAAATTAATCACTTGCTATTTTTTACCATCAAGAGAATTAAGACTCCTCTGTTAGAGCTCTGGAAAGAAAGCTTTGCTCCATCTAAGCAATAGGGTGTGAACAGCCTTTCATTTACACCTGCCTAGAAAGAGCAGGCTCTTTCACTAATGCTCAAAGTCTCCAGAGTCTTTTGTCAAATTTATTGTCATCCCCAGTTATGGTTTTAATATCCATGGTTACTCTCTAGCCCAGAATAAATGAACTACCCACTTGTCTGGCTTTCAAAGAAAAAAATTAAACATGTACACATTTAATTCTGTATAACTCAAGTTGCACCAGGGGAGGTTTAGGCTAGACATTAGAAAAAATGTCTTCTCTGAAAGAATGATTGGGCATTGGAACAGGCTGCCCAGGGAAGTGGTGGAGTCACCATCCCTGGAGGTGTTCAAGAAATGTGTAGATGTGGTGCTTAGGGACATGGTTTAGTCAGTTAGGTGGTGATTGGTTGCGCTTGATGATCCTTGAGGTCTTTTCCAACCTTAATGATTCTATGATTCTATGAAACATGAACTGAATTACACCGGCAGCTATTGTTTCCTGGGAGAGATGGGTGTTAGACATGCTATTGCTGGCTACAAAAATTAAGAAAATATTCATTCACTAGTAGCAATGTATGAAACAGAGAGAGACAAGCAGATGTTCCTTAAAGGATGGGTTTAGAAGGGACACTGAGTTAATCTCTGTGTTTGTTTTTTGAATTCCTGTGCTTTTGCAGTGAATGCAACAGAATAATTCAGTTGGAGTTTCAGAAATTCACAGTCTCTTCATGTTATTATACAACACAAAATAGATAAAAGAGACTATGCATTATACAATATGTTATATGTAAGCAGCAGAAAAGTAACTGCACTTACTTTATGCAAAATAGAGGCCACATTAGACTTCTCTGTCCAAAACAGTCAAAGGCAGTTGGTTTGATACTTTTCTTCAGTGAGGATCTGCTTTAAGCACACAGACTTGTGTGAAGGCTTACGTTGGCAGCAGCTACCATTTTAGGATTCTGTTTGGAGTATGACTGATAAAGGATTCAGGTGTTCATATCAGAGATTTATTACTTAAATGGAAAGGGTACCCCATTCCCATTTTATTGATGCTAGTATTTGCTTAGAAATCAATTTGCATTTCACAGAAGACTGTATGCTATGCAAATAGCTATTCTATATATTACAAAAAAAAGTGGAATGACTGTAGACTCTGTTTTCCTAATGTTTCTTACCTGATTAGCTGTTTTATTAATGATTACAGACCTATAAGGGAATTTTCTGTCCCAAGAGGGGTCAATGCCTTCACATACTGTGGAAAAGAAAAAGTCATTGTCACTGGGGGTAAGTGTCGGGTTTTTTTCCTAAGAGATCGTTCTGTTGTGAATTTTTTCCCAGTTAAATAAGATCAAATAAAGCTGATTTAGTAACTTAGGAATTTAAATAAATGTTTCTGTCTTCAACAATAGGAAACAGAGGTTTTGCTTTTAATTGCTGGGAGCCTCACTCTGAAAAGATATAGTTACTGACAGGAATCTACCAAGGGCTCAGTCTGGGTTTGATTCAAGTATCAGGTTATTTATATAACAAAACCGGAGAAACAGTATGTTGAACTGCTTACTCTAAGGTACCTTTCCAAGCCATGGTGGTGACCGTTTTAGCTAGATTGTACACTTTACTCCTTGAAGTACCAGCAGGGCTTCCCTCCTTTCCTATTACTCTTTGGCCATCCTTTCCTGTCGTAAGCAATCACACTGGCCCATCTTAATACTTTCTGTTGCTCTTCAGTTTGATTACATCTCCCCAAAGCTCATTCTTTCTCCCAAAGCAGACTTCAGAAATTACACTCTTACATCCATTTCTTCCCTGTTACCCAATAATTTTATGAGGCTTTCTGTTGCAGTGGTCATGTTTCATGCTACAGAAATGTGACTGGGGTATGGCAGCAGTCAGTTTGTGTATTCTGTCTGACAGGGTGGTGCCCTGGAGTGACATCAATGCTGCCCATCTCCAAGTCTTCAGTACAAGAGCCTTGCTTAAAATTTTGTTAAAAATTGTTTTGAACAATGTATCACATAGGAATTCTTATGTCTGTGTTTAACAAGAAGGAAAAAATGGCCAAGGCTCTGCTGTCCAGCCTTGATAATATGCAAGACAGTAAAATGAATTGGGGAAAAAAAAGACACTGGAAACGATGCAATTCAAGTTGAATTATAGCAGGAAAAACTGTGACAGATATCAAAATAAATATCAGACAGTTCTATCGATATTCTAGACACAAGATTTAAAGGAAAAGCAATGGGGCTACAGGAAAGTTATTAGTGACAATTCTGAAGTTGAACCTTGGGGGAGATCTTATTTACATTGATTACCTTGTCACAAAAAGTAGTCTGGAGAAATTTACTGGTGACATTAAGTAGAGAGGCCCTATAAAATAGAATGTGGTTAGTATTTCCTGCAGGTAGAAATGGAGGATTTTACTGTAGTAATAAAAACAAGGCGAAGTGTCTGAATAGAACAAAAGGTCAATCACACAGGAACTAATAAAAGTTTTTGTTACACACTGAAAATTCTTGTTACAGAAATAGCAGAAAAAGAGAACAAATATTAGAGCAAAAATTAGAGCAGTGATGTTCTGGAAGAGTTTTCTGAAAAGTGGCAGTTACAGAAAGAAATACCCTCCTCAGTTTAAAATGGAGCTTGAAATTTTTGAAAAGGATAGGTTGCATATTTGTCTGTGATGGGTGGAGGCTAGACTTGGAACACAGGACCTCCTATCCCATCTAAACTACTACCTAATCAGAATATTGTAGAAGGAGACGGGCATTCTCAACACTACATTTTAATTTGTCTTGGCTTTCACTGAACAAAATTACAGAAAGCATAACCAACATGACAAAAGTTTAATAATATTGTGTTCAAGGACTCTGCAATGATCATTTAGAGTTCAGTGCTCATTTATAGAATACACTGCTCACAATGGCACAGCAGTCAGTCAGTCAGACTAGAACACACTACGTTTGCCTCTGTATCTTGAAAGCCATCCCTCTGTCTTGTCTGGCTGAGAAACGCATGTTAATGGTCCAGTTAATGAGAGAATTAAACTATTTGATTATCAAGTCTGCAATTTTACCTGTAATATACTGTAAAAATCAAAGAGTGGAGCAGTTAAATAATTCAGGAATCATAATATATAGATGTTTTGGTGACATGTGCAAACATTTGTAAAAACTATGTTTATGTGTCACATTCAGCAATTCAAAGAAAAAAAAATCCAACCTTTGATTGCAGACTAGCTTATAAAGTATTCAGTGGGGATTAATCTGCTAACCGCTTTGCTAACCCCAATCTACTGTTATTTATCCAGGTGTTTATAGCACAAATAGTATGCAAAATACCACAACGTATTATTACACAAGAAAGTGACTACTAAAAAAGTCATGATTTAACACCCTTACTTTTCCATAATTTATTTGTTGTATTTGATATGGTCATGAGTTTGCCAGTACTGTGTCACAACCTAATTTTGTCATCCAGACATTTGACATGATAATAATGAACAAGAAAGGTACAAGCAAACCTGGTACAGAGTTTACTTTGATGCTAAAAGCTAGACTTCTTCAATCAGTAAAATTATAGAAGCCTGATAGTGACCTAAAATATGAAGCCCATAGTCATTTAGAATAACTTTTCCGTGCAGGATTTTGCATTAATATTATGTCGAATGGTAGAGTGATATGATTTTCCTCTTAGTCTGTATCCATTTTAGTTCCAACCATGTCTTAATCATCACCTCAGGGAACAGCTACAGTTACAAATCAGATTATGAATGCATATAAAAGCAGGAGATGATCAGTTTTAAATTTTATGCTATATCAACTTCTAACCCTATTATTTCCTCAAATCCATCTATTGTTCTGTGAACAATAAAGTAGAAGAAAAGCTATTATTGATTTTTAAATCTAGCAGCAGCAGCAGCTTAAGACTGATAAAATGAAGTCCTCTGTGCCTACTTAGTATTCTTTGTGTATGGCTGGAACAAGTGAAGTAACTGGTAACATATTTTTTATATTTTTTTTAATTTTTTCTTTTACTGGCATTATACATTGGTATTGACATTTTCAGCAATTTTCAGGAATGCTCGATATAGAAATCGTATCCCAGGACCCCACTAATACTAGCCCTCACAAGCATAAGCAGAATCTTTTCTATGATGCAGTCGAATGACCTTGTGTTAGTTTACCAGATATCTAACTGTTCTGAAAAGGTTTTTCAGACATTATAACACAAGATTATGTGATTATTTAAAAGGCCGGCTTGAAAGAATAAGGGGTCCTTCTGTGTGCAAGGAAGGAACAGCATAAAAAGAAACCAGGAGTTATAGTTTTCTTTTCTGGTTTATCAGAGGATGCCAAGCTAAGCCTAGCATTTTTTTCCATCCAAAAATGCTATTGTTTGTCAAGAGGGTTTCAACACCACTGAAATGCAGACATCCCAGCAGGCTTTTAATACCACACAACTTACAAAACTGTGTGAGCAAGGGACACCATTTGACAAAGGATCATATGTTCAAAGAATGCATTGGAATCCGTAGCATCTAGCTAGAATAGAGTTGTGGTCAAAAAATCTGACTTTTCAAAAACTCTAAACACATGCTTTCATAATTATTTATCTTGGAATGGAGAACACTGAACCAGTGCATTATGATTCAAATAATTGATTTTACAGAATCTTAAAAAACTGCTGTCTGATATTTAGACAGATAATTCATTTTCAAACTTTTCTTGAATGTGCTCAGTACCCATGCTTTCTGTGTCAGGATTCTGAATCCTGGAGGCATATTTGGAGCACAGAGAGAATAAATGTTCCAGCAAATTTTCCAGTGAAGCAGCAAATGTTAGGGCCAATCTGGCACTAGTCCAGAAAAAGGGGAGAGAACACGTCTTCTATAACCATTATCTCAACATCAATAAAAGGAAAAAAAAAAACTAATCCACTATTACACATAAGAAGCAAACAGGATTTTTAATGTAGGGAAAGGTTTTCTTCCTTAATGACACTTCTCCTTCCTGTTAATTCTATTCTTAAAAAAAACTCCCTGTGCCACAGTTAAAGGGCCCTATCCTCCCCTCCCTTCTTCTGCCATCACCTCATGAATACAAAGAACAAAGCAATTAGGAAGGCTGAGAAAGATCCTCTTCCTCAAAAACACAGGAAGTATGTGGTTGAGTTGGTCAGATTACTGTCAACATCTTCTACCTGGTTCACTGTCATTTTAAGACATGACAGTTTCCATGTGGGGTTGCTAAAGGACACATTGTTGAAGCAGTGTCTGTTCACTCTGACTGTAACTGATCTCACCAGTCTCACTGGAGGCTCCTGTCTACCATATTGCATATTCTCCTGTTGACCTCATGGAAAGCCTGCAAGCTGGGTTTTACTCCTATTTTCTTCTCAGTAATTTATACGGGCCCGGTCACAAGGGTTCTGCTAATTTACAGCACATGTGTATGACAGCCTAACACACCACCTGGGGAAGGGAGCAGGGACCCATTATGTTTTGCAGTTTTGCCATTCAAAAGGACTTCACAAGCCTTTTAAATCTACTTCCTGCCATGCTTACAGCACAGACAACTAATCTAGAATAGTTTTGCCTGATAGTGCCCCTGAAAAAAAACTGGTTCCCATTGAAGTTGCTGCTGGTCAGCTATTTATCCATGGCTCCCATTTCCTGTGCAGAAGTTATCCCTTCATTGTGCCAGTGCAGCTATTTGCATGGTTGCTTTCTCAGTTACACATGTGAAATGATCTGGTAGAAAACAAAATTACCTTCTGTTGTAGCTATTTTAAGAGTAGATAATTTCTCCAATGAATCTCCCTCACTTAAAGAGAGGCTACATAAACACTGCAATAAATTTAACTGAGAGGACAAGAATGTTTAATGGAGGAAAAAGGGAGATGGGGTGCTCTTAAATGAATCACATATTATTGTATTAAGAAGGAAAAGAACAGAGTTCTGTAGGGAGAGAGGGAGGGACTGACCAATGACAGTAGGGTGAACAAGCTTAAGGAAGATCCTTGGAGAGTAGACTGCAAGAGCTGACCGTTAACTGTTCTCTTTGTTAACAAAACTGAGATGAACTTCACAGTCATGAGCTTTCATGAATGCTCTTTTAGGGCATGTACTTCCTAGTCTATTTTTTTGGCTTTCTGTACTTCATTTTAAGCCAAGACAAAACTACAACTGAAACTGAAATCTAGATAAAATGTGGTTGTTTCATTGTTTCTGTGTCAAAATAGAGTGTTCAGCTAACTGCATACAATTCATACAATTGCAATGTTTTCCAATAATTGAAAATTAAAATATAAATGAATTAATGTTAAATTTAAACTAGGCTCATGTTCTCTTGAAACTCGTGAAAAATTTGAAACTTCTCAGAGCACTAGTTTCGGTTGTGTTTACGTCAGTATGTAAATCCACAAGTTTACTAATATATTTTTAACACCTTTGTGTTTTAAAATATTTATGGAAACTATTATAAAAATAGTACCAAAAGATCTATCCATAATGCAATCAAGGATTATTCCCTAAATTGTAGGTAAATTTAATGTCTGAGCATACAAAATAAATATGAAAGAATTCTCATTTACTTCAAGACACAAAATCACTCATCAGCAGTTATAGTTTCCTATCTGCCCTCAGCTTTCATGTCTGCTCCCCTTCCTGTTCTGCATGCCTACCCTTTCCCGTAGAGTTGCTCATCCCTTCATTTCCTGGCTAAGTGGACACAAATATTTGACATTTTTGTAAATTAGATCTCTGAAAGAGAAAAATCTGAGCCTCAGATCTGTTTCTAATAAAGTATTCTTCTCCTATGGAACTAGCACATGTAATCTCATCCAGTGTCCCTGACATTCCTCTGTCAAAATGAAAAGGCTTTGAAAGGCAAATCGGTTATATGGTTTTCATACAAATTTGGGGCTAAGCTGGAATCCAGCCCTTAAAATGAAAAATTCACATCCTTATGTTGGAGTTGCTTCCATAGTGAAAGCAGAGACTTATCAACACTGCACTTTCCATTACAAAGCTTATTTGTAATACCAGTGACTATTCAGTCTTTCTGTCTATAGATAGATTTTTTTTTTCTTTCAGGTCGTGACAAACTGCTTCGTTTGTGGCATCCTGCTACTAATAGTAGGCCTAAAGCAAAGCTATCTGGACACCAATATAGTATTGTGGAAATTGTGACAAATGAAAAAGATCAACATGTCATCAGCCTTTCCTCTGCAAAGGTAAAAACACTTATTCTTAACTTCATGGAAATCAATGCTATAAATGCAAGTAGGAATCTATTTTTAAGTACTTCTGATAGTATCTTGTCCTAATCTCATTGCTTATCAGTTCATTTATTTTAATAAAAAGGTGGAGGTTTAGTTTACAATTTCCAAATTATTTTATATTGAGAAGCAAGACTGGAATGGAACTATTTGACATATTTTCTTTCTGAGTATGACAAAAGAGTATATATAATAGTAGATATTAACATTCTGGTAATTTCTGTATTACTTTAGCAACTTTCATAATTTTAACATAACCTGTACCTGAATTCTTCATTCAGTGGTGATCACCTGCAAAAAGTTCCTACCCTTCATTTACCCTGTGTTGGCCCTGTCAGCGTACTAAATCCATAGATGGAGTTTTGCTTATACTGGTGACTCTATACATCATGTTCAACTATTGACCTGTTTCCGAAGAGTGTCTTTTACACGGCTTACTGATCCAAAACATTGTTCATGAACAGGAATGTTGATAAAATCAGTAATAAAACTTCAACCAAATATTGCAAGATTCTGCTGGAAATGGATGGTTTTCCTTTAAGTCATCAGTGAAATCATGGCATCAGTTTATCTAATTTGCCAAAATGAGACTTTTCAGGAGAGAATAAAAGCTTCTAAAAATATTTGCAAAAATAAGTGAGAATCCCCTGAAGGGGTAGTTAGGAATGGCTATGGAGCTCTTTCAAGAGTCATCCTGTGCAATATTTTCAATATTCAGCAGTATTCAATATTTTCATCAACATCTGCAATGATGGAATAGAGAGCATACATACTAAATTAACCAGTTGCCCCAAACTGGTTAAGGCTGTAGGCCCTGGTCAGCAGCATTAGAGTTCAGAATGGTCATTAAATTGAAGGTATGATCTGTGGAAAAGACTTCCTATAAAGCAATAACGACCTAATATAGTTAGTCCATTGAGATATCCATCTATGTCAAAGGTTTCCAGCTTTTTGTTGGGTTATGCGGGAAATATTACTGAGCTATTTATTCTGTCCATGCTGCTCTTCTGCCACAATTGCTTACCATTGTTCATTGAGGTGCCAGTAAATACCATGTTTTCATGTCTTTAATCCTATTCTTAAAATAACCCCTCACCCTTCTAAAAGTAGCTAGCTGAAAATAAGCCATCAGAAATCTCCCATCTTCACATAATCCTAGAGCCATAAGCATTTCCCCTTCCTCAATCCTATAAATCTATACCTGTCTGTTCTGTAGGTAACTCTGTACATTTACTACAGGCATACATTACTGCTGAATTAAGGAGGGTTTTGACAGCTTGCAAGCTGTACATGCAGGAAAAATTGAATAAGACATAAGACATAACTTAAGGGGAATGAATGCACATGAAGATATTTATAGAAAAGCAACTAAAAATAAAGCCCCTGGGGCAGTAAATGACTAGAAGATCTCTTGACGTCCCTTGTGGGCCTTTCTGTGATTCAGTATGCTCACTTAGAGGGAAGAAAAATCTATTTTACCTGTCTCCAAGTATGTGGACACTTGATCTTAACTAAATGAAAATTAACTTGTGAAAGTATGTTTTAATTTAAAACTCTGTGTCTTTAAACAGTGCTGTGAGTCGTAAGGCTGAAATTACACTTCTCAAAAATAAATAAAGATAAATTCCTAGACTTTCAAAAGTCAAGTAAGTCTTGTGGTCATAGCTGAAAATTATATCAAAAAGGAAGTGGGCATAGGGAATATTCCTGTGAAATATTTAGGAGCCTTTTAAAGAAAAATTTCCCCAAATCATTTCCTTGTTTAAGTAAGTTAGAATGAATATATTGCACTTACGACTTTCACTCCCTAGAATTGCAACATATAATTTCCTATGATCTGAGATATTATTTTATAAAGAACAACAAGAGTTAATGTTGGACGGATGGCCTTTAAGATATTATGTGAGCTACATTCCCAGGGACTAATATCCATGGAAGTAGAAAGCCAGAAAGCATATCCTTCCTGACTGCATTTAAGAAAATCAGTCAGTCTTTTGGTAGCCAGTTTTCTTTGGTGCATTTTGTACACAGTATTAACTTTCTAGGCTAACAAAGTGTAACCATGTTTTAAAACAAGGATTCAAAAAGAATTTTACTACCTTGCTTTGCCCTCATTTGACCTCAGAGGACTTTTAACACAGAGAAACCATATGCAAATGTACTCATAAGACTATCTCCAGAGCCCATATGTAATTACAGAGTTCAAAAGTAAGGGATCACACTGGCTAGAAGGCTGGTTGTTAAATATGCCAAGGATCAATTGGAGCTACACAATGTTTGTTTCATTCGTGTTATTTTTAAGATGCACGTGCTTTATTTTAGAGGACTGTTCTGCTTGCTTTTCATCTGTTGCTGGATGGTCTGACTGGATTTCAGTTGACCTCTTCTGACACTGCCCAAGTCTGTTCACACAACTTAACTTTGTGGGTTACACAGGTGATTCCAAAAGTTCAGATTATGAAGCAGGTCACTTGTGCCTACAGAGTAGTTCCATGTGCATGTGATAGAGGGGAGGGAGGGAGGGAGGAAGGAAAAGGGTGGACCAGAGCTCTGAAAGGGTTGAGGGTTATAACGTATGTTTAGGTAGCCCTTAGTAAATGCAGATCTCCGGTATAAAGAGGCTTAGTGTCTTGGACAGTCTACTTAAAAACCTCACCTTTCTAAGTAGAAGAATAATCTCTATTTGCAGTGAACTTGTGCTCGATCCCACTAAACGATACACAAGCTGAAAGTCTCTAATTCTGTAAGTTAGTAATCACAAAAACAAGGTTTAAGAATACTGCAGAAACTGCATGAGTTACATTCATTCAGCAGAGTATGATAAATGTGCAGTCCACCTCCTGAATGAACTGGAGAATTTGACTGGTAATTGTTTTAACATGAGCCTTGCTACACTGCTTGGTGAAATTACTTTGCTGAAAAGTAAAATGCAAGTATTATGTGGGTTATTTTCTTTAAATCAGATTCTTACACACCACAGTCTTCATCATGATAGCTTGTAATTTCAGGCTGTGTTTAAATTGTAAATTTCAGGAACTCTGTGCAGCTTCCTCATCTTGGTGCAAAACTTGGCTGCATCCCCACTTAGTATTAGCATAAGGATCAGTGTGCACACCATTCTCTTGCACGCTACATCCCAGCAGTTATCTCCACTGAAATGAACCTAGGCACGAAAAAAAGAGAGATTCACAGCACAGTTTGTCAAGGTTCCCATCCAGATTATCAGGGAACAAGGACTCTGGGATGAGCTGCAGCACACCATTAGTTTCAGTGCATTGTACAGTTCAGATATAGTGGTAAAATCTACGTGTACCATTGTGGCACTTGACATGGGTACTCTAGTCAAGCTTAGCTATAGACACTGTGCTCTCAGCACTGCCTGTGGTAAAACAAAAAAAAAACCTGAGGCTCATGCATTTGAAATCAATTAGTCTTTTTTCTGTCAGCCCCCTGTATATAAGGTAATCTTAAAGGAAATACTAATTATTTATCTAGTGCTGTGAACTAAGTATAAAAATCTGAAGTACAGATCTGCTCTAATAGAATTAATCTGGATGGTCTTGATATAGATATTCTTCAAGAAACAACAGATAAGATCACTTCAGCCATCCTTCATTCTTAACCAGACAAAGTGGTGTTATGCCATCTAATGCACAGACAGCTGGACGTAAGTCCAGATCTTTCTACAATCTCTTCTAAAAGGAGAGGTGGTGCCAAAATCTAAAATGTATATGCGTGGTGTCTTGGTTTGCAAGGAGAAAAATAGTCACCACCAGTGCTGAATTAGTTGCTAGTTCTCACGTCTTGCTAGAATCATGAGATGATGTGAAACAAGCATCAGTCAAATACATCCAGTGAAAGAAAAATGTCAAAGGTTTTCCTTATTTTTCCCTAGATCTATTCTGTTTGTCAGCATGGGAGACATCTGCTGTCCGAGCAGTGCTCTCTTCTTGCAGCACTTTCGGGTTTTTTTTGTAGTAGATCTCAATAGACCGGCAGAGAGAGCACACCCACGTGAGTGTCAAAAATCAGTGCTGTATTTTGTGGCAGACAAGCCAAGGACACATTGCATTAAAACCTGGAATTCATGTGAGTTGTTTTGAGCAGACTTCTTTATTTACACTGCGGTATTTTGGCCAGTGTGCAATACAGCTTTCTGGAACACACTGAAGAAACCTTCTGTGATATTTAATTTAACCAAAAACAGATTGCTCTGAGCCAGTAATAACAAAACAAACTTCTAATTATGACAACAATTAAGAAACTATTTTGGAATTTGAACTCAAATGATGGTTCTATTTAAGAAAATTACAGTTTCTTAAACTAGTCCAGTACATGAGGACGTTGTTTGCTCCAATATTATAAGGATTTCTTGATGGAACAAATTATTAGTAAAAATCTGTATATGATGTATATATTGAATTCTCTTATCACAAAAGTTAAACTTACTTTCTTGGTTTTATAACATAAGAATATCTACAAATTATGCAGAGCCATAGATGCTATGGGCTGCTATGATTCATGCTATGATTCTATTTGTGAATTATTTCTGTATTTCCTTTAGTCATATGAATTAGTATTTCCACAGTAGAGTCAATGAGGAAGAAGGGAGGGCACTGGCAGGGATTGTCATAATTCTGTGCTGCTGGACTTGCTTCACAATACAATATTCCTGGAAATAAATTTGTTCCTGGTCTTACAGGTTGTGAAATCCTTAAAGTTAATGGTGTGCATAACTGCAATTACAGTTGTAGTCCACAAGCATGTCTTTTTCTTCAGGTATTCAGTTAAGTGAATTTACTAGGAGATCTGAAATATCAATGTGATCTATTTGTTCCTAATCATAGGAACACGTTCCAAATCTTCTGTTGAGATTTCCCATTAACACAAACTATTCTCTGTTATCAAGAGCTGGCCGGAATCAAGACAACACTCAATATGAGTTAAGCTTCTTGTTCACTTTATCCAGGGTTCAGGGGTAATATATAGCATTCCAAGCCTTGCATGCGTTTACTTTTCTAACGTGATTGGTCTGCTACCTGCATGCATGCAGTGTGCACGCGGCAGCAGAGCATAGACATTGGCTCTTGCCCTCTTGGCAGGTCCACCTCCCACTGGGCTCTCCCCCCCCCCTTCTGCTGTTTACCAGTTCTCCTACTTCTTTTCCCTTGCTTTTTTTTCCCAGGAGAGCTCAAGGACTCTCAGGCCTCTTTATCGAAGTTTGGATTGTGCACATACTTACGTCCCTGCTCACTGAGCCATTCTTCTACAATTCTCTATGTTAAATTATATACCACAGACCAACAGGAACCACATTCATCACAAATACACCTACAGTGTGTCTGCCTTCACTTACGTTTTGGTCAAAAATATTTCCAAAAAATAAATACTGTTAATTTTTTCTGAAGGTATTAACTTGTTCTTTGTGTCAATGAACCCAAACAAAGACTCAGGTTTTCACATAACACGTGGACTCTTTGCTAAAGTGTCAGTATGTTGCAGTCATAGATTAGGTTATTGGTATGAAAGTGAAAGGGTACATATTTAACTATAAGTACAAATGTATATAACAGATTGGAATTATTCTGCATAAGCCACTAACCCAGTTTTCATGAAACATTTTTTCCAAAATGGCTGCAACAGCCTGTTCTCTTCATTTATGGTTGTAATTTCACCAATACATATCATTTGGGAGTTATAAAAAGATGTATGAGTGATGTATTCCCCACTGTTACAACCATTTTACAGTTTTTCTCTTAGGTCTGAGGGAATACAAAGCAAAATAATATGGCTTATTCAAGCACTGAAGCAATATCTCTGTTATTGAAAGAAATCCTGGTAGAATATGTAAGTCCTTTAAAAAGTGCTGTCTTGGACTTGGAATTACAGCTAAGCAGCACCCTCGGATGCTTCAGGATACACTAGATAGACAATGAACCATGACATGACTTGGATGTTTCAAGCCAGGCAAGGCAAGACTATCCTTTGTAAAGGTAGTTGATCTGCTTGGTTACTACATTGGCACTACAGCATTTTTCTACAAATACCAGTATTCTAAGTTAGTAGAAAATTCCTTTTTTTTTTTCTAATGGGCCCAAGCAGCTGAATAATTAGTTCTATGGAGTGTATGGTAACATGAGAGCAATCTGTGGACTAGAGAAATAGTGAAAACTGACCTGACACTCCAGCCTAAACAGAAGAATGATGCATAGGAAATCTCTGCTGTGTTTATTTTTTTCCTCTCCTTCATGTCACTCAGCTCTTCATTGCCCCTTCCTCTCTATAGTTAGTTTGCACATTCTTATTCTTGTCCTGCAGCCTGAAGCATTTATTACTTCATTTTTTTCATATTACAGAACTCTTTGAATGCATTCAGGAAGCATTGAGGGAAAAAAAAAAGCAGTCATAGAGACAGGGGCTGTTAAACATGGAGATGTGGCAGGAAGCAGGTCATTATCTGAAAGATGCTCTCAACATCAGACTCACAACAGTCTGTGGAAACAAGAAGGTTAAGGCCAATGGCAGTGACCAGAGCAGACTGCGTAGCCCTTGTACTGAAAGGCTGTGAAGGCTCTCCCTCACTGACTACAGAGTGGGGATTCACAACTAAAACAGTGGAGGCTACAGCTTCATGTCTTGCCTACTTGAGTGGTCAGTGGAAGTCAGTAAGCCAAAATTTGCTGCACCAGTTAATTTTACTAGAAGGCCTCCAGTGGTGGGTTTGGTTGAACTAGAATACTTGAGTCAGGTGAGCAAGATTTGACCCTACAGGCTTCAGTGTATAAAAACAATCTCAGTTTTGTTTGATGAAGAGTAGGGCTGGGGTAAGGAGCATATTCCCAGCCTTCATACCACTGTACAGTATCATTTGTAAACAACACAAACCCTTTGTTTTAAATCAGTGAAGGGAAGGGAATGTTCTTTGGTCGTTTTCTCTTTAAAAGTAACTTCATTTTTAGCAGCTAATACCAAAAGACCAATGCACACATTTACACATGGCAGGAGAGTAGTGCAATAAATGGTGATTTCTCGTATCTTCATTCTGGGGCGTGGTGGAGTTTCATTCTGTTCATAATTGCTTCAAAATCTGATGCAACCAACTTGATGCAAGCACATAAACACTTCCTTGCTGAAATTTGCCCATACTAAATTAACTCTGTTATATACACGTTAGTTTTATTCTTACAGAACTCAAGGGCAGAGTTTTAGTGTTTCAGGGATGATAAACAGAGGTAAGATACGTTATCAATCTTTGTATTTTTTGATTTTTGCAAATTTACTCAAGCCTTAATGTTATCAGTCTCCAGTCCCCTCTCTTAATGACAAACTGTCTGTGCAATATTCCCATGGGAAGTCATAAATGTCTTTCGCCTGTCTGGAACTCAGCAGGTGATTGTGTCAATGCCCGTGGAGGTTAATGTGGATGTTTATCTAACCTATTTTGAAAGCACATGACATTGTTTTAAGGATATGGTTATAATACAGTAATTTCTCTTCCCGAAAAATGGGAGTAGCTGAGCTGGAAACATAATGTTTTATTTATGTCAAACCATTGCTAATCGCGGCTGTTACTGAAATGTGCTCTATATCAACAATATTTAATTTAATCTATATAATTTGAAAAAGAGGCATTTGGGAAATCTGCTCCAGTCATCCTTCACAGAAATTATGTGGCCACATCTGTATCAGATACATTTTTTTTATACTGCTTTGGAAGTCATAGCTAATCCTTCCCTTTTTGCTGTGCTTTGATTCTCTTTGGTTTACTTGCTCCTCCCAGATATTAGAATTTTATTCTCCTCTTATATTGAGTAATCTTTCAAGAACTTTTTTGGCTCACACGTACATTTTCCTTCTCTAGCTCTTAGACTTACATGGTGCGTAACCTACATGCTTGCGTACAACCAGCATGCAGCTGGACTGTTTGAGGAAAATATCTGTCCTAGCTGTGGTTGTATCTTTGCAAAATTATGTTTTGTTTCTCAGCATATCTAAGAATGCACAAATTTCCTTCATGAATGGATTGTCCTCATGTATTCTCAGCATACATGAAGGAAATGGTCCATTAGATGTTCTGTTTCTGGGTAAGCATTTGATGGTTAAAGTATTAAATAACCTGCATTTGCTGCATCTGGAAACAGAGTGAGATCTACATTTAGCCTGTCTTGATAGTTCTTCTACCAGAAAATGAAAATCTAGGGTTTAAGCTATATTAAAAATTAATTTCCAAATCTGTAGTGTTCTGGTTGCTTATTTTTCTATGGTGAAATGAAGAAAAAGGAGATCTACAAAATGTAAATCAAGGGTTGTATACCTGAAAATTACTTCAAACACTATGTCTAAGGTGAGTGCATGATTCTAAGATTGGCTGAAGATTGACAGGAGGAACCTGACTGTTTTTTGAGCTCTTCTGATCCAGGTGTTCATGGGCAGTCACCTCTGTCCTACACTTCTGCCTTCCTGTTTCTGACCCACACATCATCTAAATGTCCACCGAAACTGTTCTCCAGAAGTATCAAGGGTTATTTTGTCTTTGTATTAGGGATCAAGTAGGTCTATTGTCAGCACACCAAGCGCACAGTACAGAGACAGACGTACGGAGCCTTCACACACTCCCGGTCACTGCATAGCACCCAGTAAATATCCTGCAGGCTCATTACTATACAATTAGACTCACTATTGCATATAACCCAGTTTATTTTTTTTCCAGCATTTCTCCACGTTTGGGAAAAGGAAAGTAACCCTATATATTATCAGGTTAATTATACTATTCGAGGAACTAATTTGAAATGTTCATAATTTTGAACTTCACCAAATTACTGTCTCAATAAGGCACTAGTTATAGTACCATCTGCTGCACCACATTGCATTAATGTGCTTAGAGCTAAATCTTCGTTGCCTTAACCTCACAAGTAATCCCATTGACATCAATTTGTTCCTAAGTCTTCTAATAACCACAGGGAGTTGTGGTACTTTGCAGGATCACCTTCAGGGATCACAAGGCACACAACAACACTCTGCAGATAACTTACCATGTTAAATAACACAGCCAGCAGACCTGCAGTTTGACTTCTGCTTCACACCTGGTGTTTTTGTTTTCAAGGGCTCAGATGTTCTGCATGAATTTGTAAATTTTTTTCACTTAGACCATGGAGCCTTCAATGACCCCCTGAAACAATTGAACAGTGTAGCAAACAGAGATAAACTGAACACTTCAACAGAAAAACAGCTTTAATTGTTGCTTACTCTTCCTGTCTATGCCTACAACAAATGCTGTGGCATGTGCTACTTCTTTCTGCCCCAAGAGTGCTTGGATTTTAGATTTTCCTGCACAAGTGTTTTTTCATAAGACGTTTTAGAGACTTGCAGCATCACCATTCTGTAAAACTGAAGAAAGTTGGCCATCTTCAAAAAAACAAATATTCCTTAACTTACAAAAAGCATTAGCAGGATGTGAGAGTTTGGAAGCACTAAAAAGAAAGTTACTGTTTCCTCTTGAGAGCTGTTGAGATATTTTCTTTAGAGCAGTGTTGTAAGGTCACTGTCTTATTTTTTACTGGCATTAATTTGAAGGGATTATCTTTTGGCGGGGGTGAAGAGAGAGCAAATCCTGGACTTCTTTAGTCCTTTTCTATCTCAGTTTATTACACAAAGAAAGGGGCAGAAGAGGATTCATTTTTTCCAAAGTCAAAGCGTGTTTCCACATTGGCCTCCTCATAACAACCCAGCAGGAGATAAGTGCTCCGAGCTTTAACTTTATGGTACTTAGAGCATGTAAAATATTTATTTACCAATTTTGTCTTGCTGTATTTCCCATCTTTGTTCTGTCTCCCTCTGCTGTTCTCCATTTTAGTTGGTAAGATGACTCTTTTGCTCTTTGTATGTGTGTGTATTAAAAAAATTGAAGAGTTTTTACATAAAACATAGCCTTTAGACCAGATGGAAAACATAGTTCAGGTTTTTTCTTATGTTCTGAGTTTTAGGGCTTGAAGGAAGGTGGTGCTTGAGAGAAAAGTGTTTATTTATGCAAACATACACATTTATGTGAGGCAGTGTTGTAGATATAATGTTGCTGTCAGTATAGCTCAGCTTTCTCTGTATGGCGGAAACAGCATGAAGAAGGAAAGTTGTTTCCAAAAAGAGTTGAAGCTCCTGTCCACACTCCCCCTCCTGCCTAATGTGTTTTGTTTCATTGAATGTAGTCTGTATTGTGTGATTTCAGAAGCATTTTGCCATAAAGAATGTGTTTCCAGAGGGCTTCAGGGGTTCCTGGCACTTGTCAGACTGCTGAGGGAAGTTCTTCAATAAATAAGCAAAACAATAACGTTACCATTAACAAAATGTTCCTAAGACAACTACCCCTAGTTACCGCTAATTTCCAAATAAACATGCCTTTCGTTGCCGCTCTTTGTGCATGAATTCATGCACAGTCATGTGTGCTGATGCAGACGAACAGCAGCAACATTATATCTCGCGGCCACACTGGTGATGCCTTGTGTGGGAGTTACTCATGTGGAACAGTGCTTTATGTAATCTCCCCATCCCTGCCCACTGGCTGGGAAAGGAAGCAGGCCAGAAGGAAGGGAAGAGATTTATGAATGCTGTGATGTGTCCACGTTTTTGCTGTCACTTCAAGTGACTGCATTTTCTTAATGTGGTACTGGTATTAATAGCTGAATAAGCAGCAAGAAATAGTGCAAGAAGCTCTTATATTCATTTGTCTGTAAAATCATCCTCTCTTCTTATTGCTTTGGCAAAATAAGCTGTCAGGTTTATGTTTCAACTGTTGATCAATTTAACTTGAATAGTCCACAAGATCATTGGAATTGTCTGTCTTCAGTTTTGTTTTATGTAATTTTACTGACTTTGTAATAGGTCTGGGTATATGTCTATGGAAAGATCATTATATCTCTGTTCAATGACTTATTCCGTTCACCTGACTGGAGTATCCCCATAGACACCTACTTTTGAATAATCTTCAGTTCTTACAGCTGTTTTTACATGCTCTAATTGTGACTGTGCCAGAACTGAGCTTGGAGATCTACTGCAACATTGCCCTAACTTTCTCAACTGTCATCACCAATTCTTTTTTTTAATTTTTGCTGGTCTACTGTCAGTTGGATTAACAGTTTCATAATTTTCTTTATTCAACGAGATTTCCTCTTTCAAGTCTCACTGCCTAAGTCTCTGTAAAGCTATTTTTGTATGCTTTAGAAATAACATGTCTGAGGAAACTCCTGGAATGTAATCAGAAGTCTATCAGAGCAACATGATGGACATGCTTCTTCTAACTCAGTCCTGTCTCAGAAGAAATTTAATCTCTGTAAGATGTTCTTCAGAGCCTTTTTATTTTCAGTTTTCCTGAAAACAAACAAAATATTCAGGAGAAATTTTATTTCTACTTAAAATTCTGAAGCTCATGTATGAACTTCTCTCTGGTGCCAAAGGTGATCTGCTTAAACACTAAGTGATATATCTGTTTCTTTTCTTCTCTTTGTTCTCAGAATTCTTACTGGATCCTCTGTAATTTCCTTTAAAATCACATTACTGATGGAAATTCCAATAATCTCAAAATCTATGTATCTACCTGAATGACTTCCATCCATTACTGACTCCTTTATTTTTAGTTTGCAAGCAGTGAACTGTCTTCTATTTGTTTCGGGGTTTGTTTTTTTTTTATGCAATGGTGGTTTTTATATGCTGAGATCTCTTTTAAGTGAGTGAAAGAGTGATACTTCAACATTTTATAACATCCAGAGTAACAAACATCCATTCTTAATTGTATAGTGTGTATCTTTGGAAGAAATAATTCCTGGCAATTGCAATGAACTTTTCATACTGTGAACATATGCACAAGTGAAGTCCTCCTCATTATCAAAAGCATTTTTAAGAACATGACATACTGCTTATGAATTATAATGGGCACATGGTCTCTTCAATGGAAAAAAATAGATTTCAAAATGAAGAAGGGAATAAGCTATGGTGAGAAAAGCTGAACTAGTCAAAACTTGTGGGTTATGTTTCAGACAATGATTTGGTGTGTGTCTTTTGGGAAACCACTTTCTGTGATTATAGGTGTAAAATGAAATTTTTTCCTGAAGTGGTTATATATTAAAAAAAAAATCAAGCTTTTATGTGATCAAGTGGTACTCTGCAAAAGTGAAATTCTCTAATCCCAGATTTGCAAAGAGAGTATTTCTCCAGGCTGTTTCAGGTTTGCAAAGGTCTTTGCATTGAAAGGTGAGTAACATTACGGAACTGAACTTTCTGAGTTTTCAGCAGTGAATTTGATTGTAGCTGTTTTCTTTATGAGGTTGACAGATGTCATGTTCTTGCTTTTTCCTCAGAGTTCTTCCTGTCAGATTCCTGGCTTGGTGTTAGGCAAGACGAACTAAGAGCAATTACTTTGCAAATCAAATATCTTTAATGATAATTTAATCAATCTTTCTTCTACCAGTCATCAGTATTTCTAGGTTAGTAGCACCCTGACTGTGAGGAATCAGAGTTATGCAGCAGATAGTAGTTTCTAGCACTACTGGTACAAGACTGGCTCTAAGTAATTTCCTAGGGTATAACTTGTTATTGGTCTTAGCAAGTAGCTTATGTCATTAAAACCTTTATGAAACTATTTGGAAGTGCCAGAGCTCTATATTCTTTGTTCTGTCTAATCTCTTTTTAAGTTTCTCTAAGGTGCCAGTCATTGTGCTATCTAATGTATCAGTCAGAAAGAAAACCAAGTAATTTCAAAATGAACTAACTTCCAGTCTTGCTGCCTCAATTCTGCTGGCTTTTTTTTTTTTTTTCTGTTACAATGCCCATCTGTTATGGACAGATGCTCAGGTGCGTTTCAAGAGTCTTATTGGACTGTCTTTCCACAGTAGGCAAGCTAATGTACCAACACAGCTGCTTTTACCTGTGGGTGAATTAAGTAGGTTTTCAGCAATGTAATGCAAGAGTCTGCATCCAAGAGTCTGCGACAGACTGCTTTGGACTTGGGAGTACCTTTACCGTAATGTTTGTTGCCACACAGGAAATCCTGGGATGAATCAAAGAAATGGCAGTGGATTTCCCTAGGATTTTTTGCAGGGTTTTTTTGTTTTGTTTTGTTTTGGTTTGGTTTGGTTTGGGTTGGGTTTTTTTACTGATCAAGTCTCACCAAATTATTGCTCTTTTAGAGAAATAGCAGCCCAGCCCCAGTCAGGGCAGGCTGTCTGCTTCATGCTTCCTGGCCAAGACTATGAAGTCAGAATTTGAATAACTGCATCAAGATCATCTAAGAAAAGCCACTGAGTTCTCAACTGAGTGACAAAGTTAAGAACAAGGAATAGTTGAGAGAAGGAGACCTCCAGGGACTGTAGCACATGAAGCAGAATTATTCATGTGATAGTTCTGTCTGAGATGCAGCTCAGTTATCAAATTCAGTTGAATATTTCATGGGTTTGTGCTGATGTGTTTTATGGACTTACGTTTTATGGAACATTTCATCCAAAGTTTCAATGACTTTTGTCAATGCCCACAACACTCCCAGTATTGATGGGAGCATCGTACTGACATGTGTCTTTGTGTTAAAATCCCAATCAGCCCAGTAGCCAGTGCTACTTATAGAATAGTCCCCTGACTGTGATAGGTAACCACTGCTTACAGAGAGCACAAGAGCTATATATGCATAAAAATGATCCTTCTGCAGTGTGTCCTGTTTCTGATTTGCTCCAACATCTGCTGTCAAAGATTTCAGGAATTCCTTTATCCAGAACCCTCTGATATTTATCTTTGTACTGTTCCACACCATTTGATATTACAGTTCAAATACAAGCTTTTAAACTATTGGCATTTATCTGTACCTGGCCGAAAAGTATGACACAATGGAGTCATCTTCTCATTAAGGAGTAGAACCAATTCTCAGGAGATCTGGTTGCACTGTGGACTTGTCAGGTCAAAATCACAAAACTCAGCCTTTCTGTGCTTTTATCCTTAGTAAAATGGCTATAAAGTTACCTTTGATATTTGTTTTGCTTATTTGGAATGTACCACGCTTAACAATGTGATTTTCATTGGAGGCTGTATCATCACTGTCATGGAAACAAAAAGTAGTTGAAAATCCAGTCTTGATACAGTACTAGATTTTCTCCCCTTTCTCTCCCTCTAGGTTTTTAGAGTGTGGGATATACAGACCCTTTCACTGCTGCAGGTCTTCCATGACAATCAAGGGAGTCCTGGAGAGTTCGAGACCTCTGCCATGATATTTGACAATGATAATGGCACACTCATGACTGGTACGTTATTGCCGTGTGAGAGCGTCCCCCTTCTCCCAGAATGCAATTTCCTTTGTGATTACAGACAACTGAAGTTAAATACAGGAACAAGGTATATGAGATGTACAGGATACTGGGAGGTAAAGGTATTTGCACATTAAGACCATTTTAAAATGGGTCTTGTTATATGTGGTGTGGTGCTAACTTCAATATAGAAATATGCATGAAAATATGCAGCATGGGAATTAACAGCAGGAACTAGAGGAAATGAGAAAGTCTTCTCTAAAGGCAAGGTGAGCCTTCCTTAGAAAAATTAAATTACAAATATTGTAAGGTTTCTGGGCTCTGTTTTTCTGACTCTGTGGCAGGGAGCCTGGAACCTCCAAAGGACCAGAGCTTCACAGGTGTCACTAAGGATATGAGCCTTATATATCGAAGGCAGAGACTGTGGAAACTGGCAGGGTTTGTCTGCCCCGGAGGCATAGTCATTGAAAAAAAACAGATTTGAACCTGTTCTGGAGCTATAGAGGCCCGAGACATACCAGGCAAATAAGGTCATTGTCTTTGGAAGACAGCTTTTTCTGTCCTTGGATTAGGAACAAGGCACAAAGCTTGCAAAGGTTGTCAAATCTGAGAAGATTAATGTGAAATATTTTGTTATCAGTAGTTTCTAGTAGTTTCTGCTGAATCTTTGCGCCAAAGCCTAAATACATACACTAGACTAGACTTCACAAATTGTTATATATATTTAGGCATTTGGTAAACAGCAAAGCTTAATAAACTTCAGCTTCTAGGTCTTATTTTAAAAATGCCCAGAATATTAATCAATCTAGTTTTTAAAGATTTTTAATCACTAAAGGATACAGATGTGATCTTCCGTTCAAATTTAAGACATTTTCAAGGCTTAGTAATGTAGGGATTTTACATGGATAAATCCTTGACAAAATAAGGTAACTTTGCCTTTATAAATGATTGGAGCAGTGCCTAAATGTCTGTAAAAATCTGGTCCTGGACTCTGTTGATGATTCCATTAAAAGGCTAAGTTAATGTCTCCTTGGCCCTGAAGAGGGCAAGAGCCTGAGGCTATATGTGGGTGAATTCATTCTCATTGCCATGTACCTGATTTTACAGGGGAAATTTTAAGTTATTAGTTCCCTAACATCCATAAATCACGGCTCACCTTCATGCTTCATTTGAATATTGCCACAGCTTTCCTTCTGTGCCTTTTTCCAAGCTGCTAGCCTCTCTACCTGGATTTATGCCCAGCATTAGGCAATTTTGTCTTTGCTGCATACTCACTGCTGGGTGCTGGTCCTCTACTGGTAGAACTGTAGTAATACTGGAACTGAAACAGGAGGCTGCATGTGTAGTCTGGCTTGTGAGCCTGCATTGTGAAAACCTTGTCCTTTCTTTTGTCTTGTCATCCCCATCTGCTTCTCTGTCTTTGCAAGCCTTCTCATCTGCAAGCACTGGAAGGTGTCATTGAGACCTGCAGTGCTGTATAAAGGAGGGTACTGGAAAGACATAACCATTGCCCGCAGATGGAACTACTTTCTCTCTAAGAAAGCAGATATCAGAATTTATTTTAGCGATGTATCTGCTAATTAGAGTTTTATTTATTTGGGTACAGCCCATTCCATGTCAACCCTCTCTGGGACTGGGGGATTTACAACTTCTAATGTACTAAAGTCAGGGTATAAATCCCATTAAAATGTGGAGGTGGTTGTTTAAGGCAGAGAAATACTTAGCCATTGTTTAACTGGTGCTTTGTGGGGAGCATGTGTGAATGTTTTCTGGTTTAGAGAACAGATATTCTCAGGAAACAGACAAGATTCCTTATTCTCTTCGGAAGGACTCAAATAAAACCCTATGGTTTGCATAAAATCTTTTTATATCCAGGGAAAATAACTGGTACTATACATAAAATGTATTGATTCTCATTCCTCTCACCCTGTGCAGGTTCAGCTGTTATTGATATTTATCCCCTAACTCATATGGTACAAGATACAAGACAGGTCCCACAGACACATGACAAAAGCATCAATGTTCTGGTTTACAACAGGGCTTTTCAACAAATTCTCTCTATCTGCTCTGAGTCAATACTGAAGGTGAGTGTAAATTATCACCATTTAAACTGAAAAATAAAAGTGTCAGCTTTTTTTTGTTACTTTTGTCTGATTTGCTTCTATTTGGCTAGCCGTTCTAGCCATTCTGACCTTCTGTAGATCCTTTTCTCATTCAAATAGTTTCCTAGAACATGTTGTTCTGAGCCTTAAGTATTTCAAATCATACAGTGAGGGAGAAGTGTTGGATATAATAGCCAGTTAACATGAAAAATAAAGTGATGGGGAACATTTTTATTACTTTTAATCACAGCTCTATTTGTGTTGCAACATTAATGAAAATATTAAAATTGCTTATTAACTTTATAATTTGCCACAAAAAATAGTTGCCATGCAATTTTCAGAAAACCCATGGATTAATAAAACAGCTCATTACTGGTGTAATTAACAGTGTGACAATGATCATGAGAGGTACTGAGGACCTGCAGTTTCCATTAAGTGTTGATGAGGTTAGATGGCAAGATTTGTAGGGAGAGGTAGCATCTCTTATTGGGCCAGCTAGTGATGCATGCCATCCCTGCGGAGAAAGGCTTAGTTGTGTAAAGGTTTGTTCATTTTCTACACCCAGTAAAGATGTTATTTCTCCTTGTAAATCCTGCCTTCCTTAGACCACGATGGTTACAACACCGTTACAAGTACAAGATAGTTTTGTGCAGTTTGGTACTGCAGAAAATCAGATCCAGATAGTGAATATGACGTGAATGGTTACTTCATAAATCCAGGTGAATGTGAGCTATTCTACTACAGCAACAAAACTTTGTACTGGTACTTCAGTATAAAGCATTGTGTAAATTCCCAAAAGGATTAGATAACGACCAGATACAATTTTCCCCAGATTTTTGGACAAAATGTGTACAAAAAGCCTAACTTTGATATTCAGCATAGAAAGTATAGCTCAAACCATTCTTTCTATTTAGATTTCTTTGCTTTTGCCCTGTAAAACTCATTATATTTAACAACAGCCTCTCTGATTTAACAAGGGTCTTTCTCGTAGCACACTAAATAGAGCTTCCCCTTGCCAGAATGGCTTCTGGGGACATTTTCAGGGAAGTTACACTAATATTTCAGTAAAAGAACATGGCAGTGTACTATTGTGACAAGAGAACCTATTTCACGGGAGGTGCAAATTTGCTGTTGGAAGTATTCGTCCAGCTCCAATTACACTAGAACATAATGTGTGATGAGTTTTAGAGGATCTACTACAAATAATTACCATCTTATTTTTTCAGGTCTGGGACCTAGAAACAGGATATCAAGTATATCAGATTGAAGATGTGCATGGGCTGAATACTGAAGTGACTTGTGCAGCCATTGAAATCAATGGGTTTTATCTTGCTACTGGGGCATGTGATGGTAAAGCAATTAAATAATTACCATGTTTTTATTACATTTATTTAAATTGAAAAGTTACATGAGCAGACAGAATTCTTTGCCTTGACTGTCTCAGTGACAGAAGAATTAATTTTGACTTTCTTCCAAGATGAGAGGAAGCACGCACAGAAAGGAACGCACAGCCATCCGTCTGGGGAAAAAGGCAGCAGGGGGAGGGTTGTCTTGGTCAGATTTTATTTGACACATGATTTTTTTGGCTGTTTGGGCTCTGGTACCTTGCTAGGCTTGTGGATAGTATCCTCAAAGCTCTTGGTCTGAAAAGATGTTTCCCAATGGGACTTAGGACCTAGATCTGTGTACCACACTGTAACTAAATGGCTGCAGATGGAGAATGGTAGTTGCTCAATTTTATAGTATCTAAGCTCAATTTTATATCATTTACAGGCACTGAACACTAGAATATATATATATATAAAAATATATATACACACATTTTTCCTGAAGTTTTTGCATGTGTTATTTAGGGTGCATCAGGTTTAGGTAATGTGACAAGACCTCTCCAATACACAAGTGCTACACTGAATTCTGCAACAAGCTTTAATAACTTTGTAATCTGTTAACATGACTGAATAACTCTTCTAACATTCAAGCATTCAAGAATACACACCTGAAGTATTAAAATATATGAAATACACGACAGCTACCTCACATAAGGCGTAGATATCCTTTCCCACACAGCATACTGGCTAATGTTTATACTTGGGAACAGATACTGCACCCTTTATGGGTCTTAAGAGAATGACAGAAGCTAAATCCTATCAAGTCTTCAAAAATGAAGTCATATGTAATTACTGCTTCACTTAAGATAATGCTGTAGCTCCTTCTCTCCACTAGCTCTGTGGGACAAGTCAACCAGGTCCCTCTGCTCCTTGCTGTAGCTCAGAACCTGATGTCTTCTGCCTGACAGCCCACACTGCTTTCTCTCTGATGATGTTAGTCCAGAAAGAGAAGTAAGATAGTCTTGGTCTTTTATCCTAGGTTGTAGCATAAAACAAACATGCAAAAAAGATAGAAAAATGGTGGGGCTACTGTTTTGTGTCCCAAAGAGTGCTTTCCTAAGAAACACACACGCTGTTGCAGCTTTCGAAACACCGGTGCCCTAGCTCTGAACCTTCAAATGGATTTTCTTTTTTATTTTCCTTTCCCTGTTTGATCAAGTTCAAGTTTCTGACTTTGAAGCACAGGTTATTGCTGAAAGTTCATTCCCTTTTGTATCTTTCTCTTCTGTGTGTAGGAACAGTGAAAGTCTGGGAGTTTGAAAATGGGCAGGAAGTTAAAGCCTTGCCTTTGTCCAAGTGCAGAAAAGATGAGTGTCGTCTGTTGAAGATAGCTTATCTGAAGGCTAATGAAAGTCAACACGCACTTCTTGTTTTGGAGCAGAGTGGGAAGATGAAAATCATTCAGGTTTTTTTTTTTTTTTTTCTATTTTCATTTAGTAGCTCTTAATTTTTGAGGTAAAATAGGATTTTTTCATTGAACTGCTCCTTTAAATCCTGTTTTTGTATTTAGCACCACTGCACTGGTCAGAACTCTGATTTTTAACAGCACCCCAGGCCTAGGGCCATGTTCTCATGGGGCAGCTGTACCTTTTTCTCCTTCATGGCTGCCTTTCAGCCTTAGTCCCCTCCTTGGGCAGTGTAAGTCACAGCACCACCTTTGTGGGTTCTGGATACCTGTCCTTTGTAGAGGTCACTGTCCTGGTCCAGCAGCTGAGCCCTCATACTCAGATATTGCTGACCCATCCCAGTCATTTGTATACCATCGAGGCTCCATTTAATATTTACTAACAGGGAGTTCCCATGACTCAGGATTCAGTTTCACAAACCTCAGAGGCCTCAGGCCTATACACTTATGTCACTTTGAAGCTCTTCAAACGTAGCCTAATGTCCCTCTTGATATATTTTCCCTCTGTGGAGAGCAGGTGACCATGGTATTATCCTGCAAAAAACCTCAATATCGGAGAAGATTTTGGCTAAAGGATTTTTTTTCTAAAATTGATAGATTAAGACAGTGGCTGCTTAAGAGCTGATAAAAAGAAATAAGACAGTAATAAATCAGATTAACTTGCTTGGCTCAATTTTGAGTCAACTCTCTGTTCCCTTCAGCTAAAATTAACAGGATGCATGTAGAGCTCACAATAATTTAGTTTTAATTTCTCAGACAAACCATGTTTCTATAGAATTTTCTTCCTCAAACTGGAATGTTTTACTTGGGCCAAAATTCTCCTTCCAAAACTTTGAATTCACTGTGTTCAAGGAAACAAAGGTTGTGGGGAGAAGTAATAAGTTTTACTAAACATATGATACATTTAGGGGAAAAATACATACAAGCTCTCATCTTGATAAATAATTTATTACTTTTGAGCCTCCTGCTAATAAAAAGCTGGTTTATACAAGGTTTGCTTTTGATATTCAGATTTTTTAAAAATACTGCATCACACTAATTTCCCCCCAGTTTTATCACCAAAATTGTTAAGTCATTCATGCAATATAAATGTAACTCTTGACAAACAGGTTGGTGAATCTCTGCCAAGTCTTTATGAATCTAAGTACATTAATATAATTTCACATAAATGTAGAACTACTTTTTAATACAAATGTTTCAGTGATAATGAGAAATAACAGGTTGTTAAAGGCTTTTAAAGAGGCTCTGAATATAGTAGTTAGCAAGGTAGACTTAAGTACAACCCAAAATCAGTTCATCCTTTGCAGCAATCTACTACAGATCTCTCAATGTTTAATCCTTCCCCTAAGGTATTTCTTGTTTGATACACTTAATATCACAAGATTTACTAAAATCTTAATTATTGCTTCATTCTGGAGTTCAAGACATCTGCGAAAACAATAGAAAACATAAGGAGCCGATTTCAGTAACACTTCCCAGAATGGGCAGTAATACCAAAGTTAAAGCAGAAACTAGATACTGGAATGAATTTGTTGTAGTCGGAAGAACCATCAAGGTAATTCCCTGTACTGTCTAGGCACAATGGGGAGAAATCAATGAATTGGGGCCATGGCTGAACCATGACTTGTTCTTCTCACACAACTGGAACCACCAGTTTTGCTGGTATAGTAGATATGAACTGGAGACAAGCAATGTTAATAAAATAAGCAGCTATAACTGACAAGACAACTTACTTTAAGGTGGTAGTTAAACTGAATAAAATTGAAAGCTCTGAACTCCACAGCTGGAGAGCTTCTAATATACCAGCAGGTAATTTAAACTGAGCTGGAATATCTCTGGCTGGTGCTTCAGTTTGCAGAGGTAGTACATGCTAAGTTATACCTGCAACAGTTTTTGTAGTTTGGCACAGAAAACAAGCTTTTGACACTCACTTGCTGACAATGTTCTTATGAATAGAGAAATCCTTTCCTTCCTCTTTTACTCAGTCAGTTATTTTAATAGGGTGACTCAGCTCAAACAGATCTATATGTCACGTGGGTGCTTCCTGATGCAGTGTCATTTCCACGAATAAATCCAGTTGTGTCTCTGTCACTGAAGCCTGACACCTTACAAATACATGATTTTTTTCCGGATATTCAGCTGCCACCTGACACCAGTTCTCTGAAGAATGATACAGAGGTGAGAAACCCCTCAAGGTTCCACATCATTTACAGAATATTAGAAAGTAAAATGTTTACTGTGCCCTCAGTCCTCAATGATTTAAAGTTTTAGCAACAGGATAAGAACCAAGTAAGTATTCCAATAGCAGGTCAGGTTGGCAAAAGGAAGCCACTGTCCTCTGCAGCAGGGTGTATCCCAGTACTGCCACTCCCTGCTTCCTTCTGGTGCTTCCCAGTAGCTCAAATACAATAATATTAGACTAGCATTGAATATGCAGTTGTAGACACTGTCAGTTTAGGCATCTTGTTAAATTAACAGTTAAAACATTTCACTCTCTCATGTCCATATTGTTCCTACTCTTTTTTTTTAAATGTTTTTGTAGAATTTTGTACCTTCTGTGGAAATTACCTGTTTTGACGTTTTAAAAGTAAAAGAATGGAGTTTGATAGCTACAGGAAGTGCAAATGGTGAAATAATTTTGTGGAATTTTGAATCTGCCTCAGTGAGATGCTTGTGAGTATTGCTTTCATGGAGGCATTTTGGACTCCAGTATTTCATGCAATCTTTTCAAATGGCATACCGGAAATTCTAAGACACCCAACTGTAAAGGCTGACGGACAAGCAGGAGCACTTTGTGTGGGCTGCCCCCCTCCAACTTCAAATTACTTTGCTAGCTAGTCCTGACATTGCAGGTAGGAGAAGTGATCAAGAGAGAGAGTAATTTGGGGAAGGGATGATGTAATTAAGAATAGTGTTTTAACATAACTCAGCACTGCTCTGAAAGAAACTCTCCCTATGTAAGTCACCCTGTCATTGACTAGAGGCTGCTACTGAGCCGCAGAAACATCCTTATTTTGGAAGTTTTGTGTTTGGAAGGACATCTGGAAATTATGCTACTTCAGATCATAATGGCAGATGTTCTACATTATCAGTATCTGTGTCATTGTCTACACGTAGAGACTAGAAGTCGCATTCAATGAGGAGAAATATGAAGTGATTTTGGAGGTTTGGGAATAAAAATCTTCCACAGAAAGTGACAAAAAGTGAGCATAGGATGGTCCCAGATATTCTCATGTGGATTAAGCTGCTACATCAGGAAAGTGAACAATGACAACATGTCTGGTTGGACTGAGTGGAGCAGCATTGCAGTATTTCTATGTTGGTGACTGAACACATGCCTTTAAAGACCATGCAAAGTCAATATTTAACTATCGTACCCAATAGTTTAACAGCATCCTTCATGTGTAAAATTGGCATGTTTGTGAGAAAGTGAGACAAGTTTTTCTGTATCATGGGAAGTAATCAAAACTTAACTGCAGTTCTGTCTCTGTCTCTTCCTTTGCTTTTGCCTCCCCACATATGAGGGAGCCAACTCGCATGGATGCATGGAAGACAGGAAAGTCAATGCTTTGTACGTAGAGCATTTTGCCCAGGGTTCACATAACTGGTTTGAATGCCAGGAACAAGGTACTTTTCTACCATTAATTAAGCTAGGTAACTTCAACAGAAGTTACTTTATTTTCTCTTAAGTACTAATTCTCACGAAAATATTTGGCTAAATGAAGTGTCCATCATTCCTTCAGGTTCCTGTTTTTCCTGGCACAGGCACATTCTGTACCTACTCTTCACTGACATTAATCCATCATAACTGATTAACTGATTTGAAAATTATGTCTAAAACATCTAAGTGACATGCATTCCAGGAAATGAAATGTTTAATTTTTAGATTACAAAGAAAGTCAACAACTTTTTCTCGGAATGGTACACAACCCATCTTACACATTCTGTACACATGTCTTTACTTTTCAGGAATAAAACTAATGAAGACAGACAAGATTCAGTTCTTCAAGCATCTGGAGTCAATACCATGTTATTCCTTGTACATAGTGCTTTCTCTTCCAGGTAACTGTGCATTTCATTTTCCCCCAGGACAGGTGCAGTCATGTGGAATTTTCTTGTAGTAAACTGGTGTAATGTTCGTCCAAGGCAGCTGATTCAAATGGAGATTTTCTTTACATTTAATCAATTTAAGTTCAAACAGTTAATTAGCTTTCCCATTCTTAAACTTGTGTAATGCTTATCAGTGCATATTGTATGTTCTGTCTTTACCACTCCACCAAGCTACCCTCTTGTTCTCTAAATGACCTCATAAGTCTCAATTCGGTTGATGAATTCAACATAAGTCAGCTTTGTCAGGTATTAGTTTTTCCTGTGTACTGTATCTTCTTTGATTCTTATCTCTGTGAGATAACTTTTTGTGGCACCAAGATTTTTCTTTATTTTAAACCTGATACAATCCTTATAGTAATAGATACTTACAGCAAACAAAGAGAGAGGCAAGCTCATTGAAGTGTGCAGCCTCAAGTTTCATCTTACAAACTAGAAGCTGATATAGGTTGGTAATGTTGGATGGAGAAAAAAATTTTAGTCAAATATGCTCATTTTGAGAGAAAGGCACTGCACACGTACCTAACTTCAGAAGTGCTTGTGTTCCAAAGGATATGCATAGCCAAAAGGACTCTGTATGGTTTAAACACTTATGTAGCTTTAAGAACTTGAGCATTCAGGCAGCTTTTTTACTCTCCTGAATCATAGGGATGGTTTATGGTCTTCTATTGCTTTAAAATGTTCAAGTAGCTTATGCATTTACTACACCCCTAAATGTACCAGTGCCACTTAATTGAAAATAAATTTGTTTTTTGACATTATAGCTTAATCATTAATTTAATAAATTCTGGCTAAATGAAAATGTGGTGATTACAATTACAATTCACAAATAGGTTTTTTTTAATAAGTCAAGACAAGTTATGATTATGCTTAAGCAGGAGGATCCTATAATGTCTTAGAATCATATAGGCTAAGGCAGTTTGTATGTACCTGGATGAATTTGACTGTGCTTATACATACGCATGCAATGTTCAAGAATGATAGCAAGTTTGTAAAAGCAAACACTGAAAAATTACAAAGTCATGGCCACCTGTCCAAATTTAAGTGGACTACACCAGCTGCATACTATATGTGTACTTTCTATACGTGTTTTACATTATCCCAGTCAGTCTGATACTGTTGTGAAAAACAGAGCAGCTGTGACATTGATGGAAGTTATGTGGGCAGAGCCTCTCACTAGCAGTCAGAACTTTTCTTGACTCAGAAACAGAAACACTGAAGACCACCTCCAAGCTTTTTTCCTGAGTTTCTTCAACAGAATCTCACTTCTTATTATTATCTTAACACATGGAAAATACAATTCTATAATTAATTAAAAATATTTGCAGAGCAAAGTGCTGTGTAAAATAAAAAGGAACAAGCCATTGGCATACACTGAATTTTTCCCCTTTACTTCTTGAACACCAATGTTAATTTTGATTTAGTATGGATTTAATTTGCTCAAAACTCCTCACAGGAGTGGTTGTCTGTAATATGCAAATACTGCCTAGTTAGTTGGATAAATTTCTAAAACACCATCAACCCTTAGTCTAATCAGTCTAACCAATTCAGACACCATTTTATTATGCTTTATTATACTGGATGATGTTGATTTTCAGATAGCAAACAGTACCTTCAAGAATGTCAGTGATCTCCAGTAATTTCTTTCACACAGGAAAGATAGTTCCCTGCCTTCTGCTACTGCTACTGTGAGGAGTGATATCAGTGATAACAGTGTCATTTCAGAGCACACGAGCAGTTCTTTGAGCCTTCGTGCGGTACGTATAGTGTCTTCATGGATTTGGTAGCATTCAAAAACACTCTCTGTTTTCATTTTGGTTTTGGTTTTTAAATCCTGTAGCTTATTAAAATCCCTCCATAAAGCCATGCACAAAACTCAAGATCAAGAATTGCAGAGAAATGAACTTTGTTCACGTAAACTGAATGAGGTGGGAAATTAGGAATGCATTCTGTCAGGCAGTAGCTCTGTGATAAATGGAATAGCTGACTATCAAACTGTTTGTCAGATGCTTATCACTAGCAATTCTGACTTTCAAATGGTGACTCAAAAGAACTCAAGAGGGAAGGTAAAATAGAAAAATCATTAATTACTTGAATAAAAGTGGAACCACATCTATATTACAGCCGCAATTTCTTAGATATATTGCTTTCAAGGGACAGTATGAGAACTTTTTTAAAATTTACCATCAAGATGCCAGTGTCTCAATCTGTGTATTTTTGCTAAGGACAGTATTATGATTTTTGTGACTTTTTTTGTCCTTTTATGCCAGAATAACATGCCATATCTGCAGAGCAACAAATAGCAAGCAGGCAGAAAGAGGAAAATCCTGCTACCTCTCAGGTTCTTTCCAGCATATTTTCTCAGCAAAGCATGGCACTTTCATAGATGCCCAAGCAGACACAGGCCTAACTTTCATCCACAAACTAAAGTATACAAAAATCTTGTGCTATGTAGTCATTGAAATAACAAAATGGACAATCATTTGCAGCTCTTTAAAAGATCCCCCAAAACCCAACACATCAAGCGTTACTGATCAATAGCTAGGATGAGGTCGAAGTGGCATTTCCTCTTCTAAGGTACTTCAACACTCATGGTTGCATAGTTTTTCTTGCCTTATTTGACTTGGCAATTTTTGAGGCCAGTATACTGATTACTGACAGCTTTGTGGATCCTCAGAAGCTTACGTAGTAAGGCACAAATCAAGGACTGTGACAATTCTCATACTGAAGATGCAGATGTGAGTAAATGTTACTGCTATTTATGCATCTTGTTCATCTTTGCTCAAGGCAGTAACAAGACCATATGCATGTTCTGAATTAAACTCTCTAAGTAAGAGATGTAGGTTACATTCACATGACTGTACGTGATCAACTTTGTTTGTCCTAAGAAATTAATGGCATTCAGCCAGATTTACCTTTAGCATGCTCCTAAATTCCAATTAATTTCATTTGTGATTTGTCCATCTCTGATTTTAATTCTCTTCAGATGAAATGTTTCTTGTTTTCACTTTGTGCTGTCCCAGATTGAGCGGAAATTGAGGGAATATTTGAAACCTTCAACTAAAAAAAAAGTCCTTAAAATAATTTCAGCTAGAGAACTGTTCTGTAGTTTTACCCAAGTTCCATTTTCTAATCCTGTTACATTTTATTCTTTGCTTTTAGGAAAGTGTAGGAAGTGATGAGAGTGATACTCAAATAACAGGAGGTACGGAAATATGTTTTTCATTCTCTTTGCTGTTAATCCATAAGTTCTGCCCGTATTACCATAGAAACTGAGTCTGTCAGTTTGTCTGGCAAACTGTGCTTAGAATACTTGGGATACCCTTGGTATGTGGATGACACACCTCAACATCTTTTGGTCACCCCTGATTTGCAGTTATTTCCCAAAAGCCAGGCAAGGATGCAGGATATGCAAGGGCTTAATGGCTGATTTTTCTAAATAGACATGATGCCAAAAACCCTGCAGAGTTTGTGAATGTCAACTATACACACTTCTCTCCCACATAAATATTTGAGCAATAAATTGTTGAAATTGTATAGCAAGAGCTAACTTGCGTCAAGTATGAGTCGATGGCCTCATAGAGAAAATTTCCAAAAGCAGACAGAATTTTAGAAGGAAAAATCTTTCCTACAGTATCTATCCTTTAAACAGCAGAAACGAGAGAGAGCCAAGTGTTTAAGAGTAAAAGCTGTGCAAATGGAGTTGGTGAATATGCAAGAAGCAAATCCTCTAGATTCTTCTGAATCCTTTAGACATCCTCTGCTGGAAAGCAGACTTTCCCAATAACAAGAAATTTGATCATTTGAAATGTGGATCTAAGCTGAACTTATTTTGTAGAAAAAAACATGCCCTGAAACTAGAATATCCCTAAGCCTTGTAGCTGCTCAATGAAATAGACACTCATGTTATGTCCTGCATCCCCTGAATGTCCATTTCACTGAGGGCTTTCATGGGAGTCCCCAGCATCTCCAGCTCTGGGGAATTCACAGTAGGAACTCAAAAAAGGTTCCCAGTGACCAACACCTTGCATTTATCAAAAGTTTTGAACTTTTGAATTCAAATGCTAGTATAGAAATTTGCAAATGTAGAATAGTTAAGTGTAATTTAGTTATTAAACTTCATTTCATTACTTCATTGTTTGAACTTCATTCAAATGAAAGTAACCTCTAGAAGCCTCATGCAGAGGCTGCAGAACTGCCTCTCAGCCATCCTGATGACCACTGTCTTGTACTCCTCCTCCACTGCCACTGGTGCTTGCAGTTTCTGTGAAATATGTTGCTGTGCTCTACATATGGTTCCCCTGCATCAAGGAGCACTAGTTCTGTCTGGTTTAGATAAGATCATGAAGGTTGGTCTAATGTCTTTTCAGTTGACTTTTATCCATATCTGTAATATTTTCAGAGTAATGCCATCTTGAGGATGAAATTTATTTTCAAATTTACTTTTTTCCCTAGTGTTATGTAATTTCTGTACATTCAAAAGCAGTACTAAAAATTGCTGAGAAAATGTATGATCATTTGTGTTCCAAAGCAGAAGAGACAACTGGCTATAAGATGAATGCACAGTCATCCAAAGCTGTAGCAGAACACTCACCAATTCTGGCTTCTGCTCATGAAAATGGCTGTATCTGCCTATGGAGTATTCAGGTAGATATATGAATATCTTTGGGATGGGACTGAACCACTGAGAAGGTAATTCTGCTAATATTTGGAAACATGTTTTTTAACTAGTAATTGCAGCAGCAGATGTTTTATTGCATTTATTTGGTTAATAAATTAGTTCTGCTTTAATAACTGTAGAGGAGAATAATGGCAAGTGGAAGATGACAAAACATGATTTGAAATAATTATAGCAAACACTGACTGTAAAGTTATGTGAATGTCTAGAACTTTATTTTTCACCCATATCATTTACCTTCTAAGAAAGGACAATAGGCAAGGCAGAGTGTCCTACTCTCAGGAGAGGAGAAACGTGTCTGGAACATTGCACAAGCCAGCTAGCACTAGCAGGGTTACAATTTAGGAGAGAATAATGTCATAGTATGTAGTGTCTACAGCTATAATCAGTTTGTAAATCCAGTCAGACAATAGAATGCCAATGGCTTAGCTGCCATGTCACCTCAGACCTATAAGACTATTCCAGAAAACGAGACAAAAGGTAAACGGAGAAAGAAGGGGAGTACCATGATATGACTTTGTAATATTGGTCATTGTGGCAGACAGTGATGATAGTATGTCAGCCATGTAAGGCTTTAACAGGAATCCCAGTAAAGGCAAGTCACAGCTAGAATTTTCCAGAAAGTCCTCTTATCAATTTTTTCAGAAAGATGATGAGGTATTGTCCTGGTTTCAGCTGGGATAGAGTTAATTTTCTTCACAGTAGCTAGTAAGAGACTATGTTTTGTATTTGTGCTGAGGAGAATGTTGATAAAATACTGATGTTTTGAGTTGTTGCCAGGACAGTCAAAGACTTTTCAACTTCCTGTGCTCTGCTGGTGTGCAGGTGCACAAGAATCTGGGAGGAGCATAGCCCACAGTTACTGGCTTGGGATTCAAGTTTAGGTTTAGGATTGAGGCCCAAATTGGTCAGTGGTATATTCCGTATCATGCACATCATGCCCAGTATGTTATGAGGGTCTGTCTGGAAGCTCTCTCTCTCTTGCTCTCTTGGGCTCTGGGGCTCTTCTCTCGTTTCCAAGATTGTGGTTTCAGGACTTTGTCTGCTCCAGGATTGTTAGCTGGGAACAGGCTGAGCCTTGGTCATTGGGTGTTGAGCAGCTTGTATCTATACCCAGCAGCAGGGGAGGCTGAGCAAGTGGCTGCGTGGTATTCGCTGCCAGCTGAGTTAAACCATGACAGGTATTTTTGCAGATGTTTTATGCAAAAATAGAAAATTACAGTAAATATCACCAAGTACAGTAGGTGTGGGCTTTCTGAAGTTTTGTTGTCTTCATAGTTGATATATTAGTACGTTTAGATTCCTGTAGGAATCTCCAAGTTCAGATAATGGTGATGTCGTTACTGATGTGCTTGTCATCATTGTTGTATGGATGACACAGTCAAGATTCTCCTTATCAGCAAGACTTTGTTCCTTGCCTCCTCTCAAACCAGAAGAGACAGTAAGGGAGTAAACCTGCTAATTCTTACTTGGAAAATAAAACAAGTTGGTGAAGGAGACATCATGACTCCATTTGCAGGAAGAAAGGATGTTTCTTTCAGGAGCAAATTAGATGCATAATGATGGTATTCCACAGCAAACAAGAGGTAACTGGTAAAGTAGGGGTAGGTACAGATAGACTGTGAATTGCCTGAAGAGTAAAATAGATCGTTTTTATGACATAGGAGGGATGGTAATGAGAACAATACATCCCAGCTATCTTGGTCATTCAGTAGATTGGGAAACTACCTTTTTAGCTGCTTTCTGAATAGATACTAGCTGAGTAACACTGAATAGATCAAATCAAAGGCCCTTACATTCTGGTGCATTGATCATTATTTTTTCATGTAGATATTAAAAAGAGAAATGTGTTTGTTTATTTATTTATTTTAGGGAAACTTAGTGAAAGAACTTTTGCCATTTTCAAAACATTCTTCAGTTCCTGTGACAGCACTATGTACAGACATCTCCACTAAAATGCTTTTGGCAGGCAGTAAGGGTGAGTAAACATGTTAGTCATCCTGTTCAGGACAGTTTGTAAGACCACAATATAAATGTGTTATAAATGTGACAGAAATGTGTAAATGAAGGTCCAGATGCTGCCAGACTTTGTCCATCGAAACTGTAATTAAATAATTGAAAAAGGTGTTTTCTGGTATGAAAGGATGGTTGATTACAGCTAGGATTACATTAATACCATCAGTAGAATTGTTTTCATAAAAGACATTACAATTTTCTTTATTCACAGGCCCTGCATATACTTTTTATCTAATTACTGTATTAACACCAAGGGCAAAGATTACTGCTAAAAACAAGCAAAAATTTCACATCCACAGTAATAAAACTTAATAAAAAAAACCCTGCAGCTGCAGCTGTACCAATTTGGACACTGACATGGAGTGCACAGTGATGGCTTCAGCACTACACTGCTATATAAGGAAATAAAGCCCTGTGGTCTGTGCTAGCAGCTCATTGTTAGATTTTTAATTTCACACCAAATCTGGCTTTCATTTGGCAGAAAGTCCAAGAGTTTATCTGCTGTCTGATTCTCCTCCAAACCTTTAGAATCACCCTGGCAATTTTCCTCTTCTGCATCTGTCATATGAGATTTTTGTCCTTTAATGTGTCACTTTTGTTCTAAAATGCTTATTAGAACTGCTTCCTGCCAGCTTCCTGCTCTTATGCTGTCAGAAATTGGATAGAGAGAGATTTTTTTCCCATTTGTTTAAAAACTGAGCAGCAGCTTGACATTAATGCTGAAAATGAAAAGTTTCCACTACTCATTGATTCAAATCAGTAAATGAGTTCAGGAAGGCAAGCATGCACTGTGGAAAAGTATCCACACTATTACCTATTCATCCAATACTCTCCCTGTGTCCTTTTGTGTTTGTGCCACTGTGTATTTGCTTTTCATCGGTTTCTACACCCTTCTCTTTTATCTGCAGTGCTACTACCAATTCCTTGTTCCCATTACAGATTTTTCCTTGTTAGGAAAATGTCAACTTCTCTGTCAGCCTCCTTGTTTGCTTGCAAACGTACAGTCCTAGAAACCAGATGTGACCAGTATGAAGGCTGGAATTATAGAAAAGATTCCTCTGTCTAGCAGTAGAAATGAGAGAGAAGAGGCAACTTCATCAGGAAAGAGGGAACCTAGGCAGGAAACTGAGCAGTTGTGGGTCATAGTCTTTGATTCTGGCTTCACATGGATGCACTAAAAGGTTGTAAAACATTAAGCTTACAGCATGTGTGCAATTAATCAAACTTTGTCCATTTTACCAGGACTGAAAAGCAGTTTAATTCCCAGGAAGCTCTCATACCTCGTTTGTGCAATAGATAACTGTCTTGACACAATGACTCTTATTTTTCACCCATATCATTTAGAGAAAAAACTTCACGTTCTTTCCATTTCAAACCTGTCCAGTTAATGACACATTGCTCACAAAGAGTATACATCTTTCTTTGCATATTAATGAATGGTCTATTATTTTCTACTCTGTGCTTGACAATCAGACAGTGACATTCACCTTAAAATAACTTTCACTGACCTGTAATCTCTGCTTCATTCTACCAGTTTGCCAAGAGCATATGGTAGCAACTAGTGAATGTGTAGCACTAATTAAATTTATTGATGTTTTGCTTTTTCCTTTCTTAAACAGAGGGACATATTATGCGCTGGAATATTGCTTCATTCTTAGAAGATCCACAAAATAGTAAAAATGTAAGGAAAAATCCATCAGATATTCTTAATTTGAACAGTACAGCAAGATAAGACAGAGAAAAATGGATTCAGAGTTCAGCAGGAACTAAAAACATCTCCTGCACATAAAGATCATGTCTTTTGCTTGAAATAATAACTCGATGCTGTGAAAAACAAGAAAAACATAAGTAAAATGCTGTTAACATTATTCCATTGTGTTCAAAGAGGCTATGTTAAGAATGAATTTATCCACATGTCCTGAGTGACATTTCTACCATATGCCATTTGCAGGCTGTTTCATGGAGGGATTACTTTTTTACCTCGTTTAATTTTCAGAAAGCCATGCTGATAAACCCACTAAGCTAGCAACTATGGTGGCATACGGAACTGCCTCAAGTGCGGTTGTGTTGATTTTTCCCCTCAGCAAATAAAGGAGGAGCTCTATTGGAGGGCACACTCTGACAAAGTGGTTGACTTACTTCATGAAGAGGAGAAAAATGTGGTAGTGACAGCATCCGTTGATGGTTCAGTCAGGTACAAAAATGACTAACACTTCTTACTGACACAGTCAATCATTTGAACTGCCTCCAAAGTTCCTCTTCTTGACAACTTGTATATAGGCTAGAACTTAAACAAAACGCAATATCAGGTGCATTTTCTGTTCTGCACCTGAAAGAACTAATTCTTACTGTAATACTTCCAGTTTCCTCAGGAAGTCAGACTTTTTGCAGACTGTCATTTTCTTTCAGGAAGGTGTCCTTGAATGCATGAGTAACAGCCCCATCACTTTAGAAATAACCTCTTGTTCTAATCCTATTTTAGCTTTCAATACTTGTTAAATTGACGAGTCCTAAGCATTGCATCTGACCAATCCTTATGCAATTAAAGCATTGCAGTCTGAAGATGCTTTATAGACAACTGTAATTCCTTCTTGGCTAACAAGTATATTTGAAGGGGTTTCTTTTTGGTTTTTTGGAGGATCAATGAGGAAATTTTGTGTAGATCCTACTCTGGTGGCAGCACCTTACTATAGGAGCAATTCAGGATATTGGTGCCTTTACTCCTCAGCTTCAGAATTATAAAGATGAAATGTTTATTTGTTTTCTGATTTTTACAACATCCTTCTGAGATTTTTTTATTCTCAAGTTATTTACATTATAAACAGTGAAGTTCAATCTCGTTGATTTTTTTTTTTTTATGACTAGCATGCCGAACTCTAGAATAGTGCTGCAAAAGTTGATAAGGTAGACAGAACTTTTGTCACTTTTGTTCCACTTCTAGAAGTATCAATTTTTCCTTTGTTTCCTTTGGCGCTGCTACTATGTTTGCAGGCTCTGGCATGCCATGAAGGGATACTATCTCGGTTACTTTGGACAACCTAGGAAGTTTGAATTATCAGATACCGGTTGGTTGATTTTGCCTTATGATGTTAATAACTTTCCTACTATAATTAAAGAGGAAAGCAAGCATATGGAAAAGAAGACGAAGTTTGAATATCCTCTAATGCTGGACAGGGACAAGTAAGATCTCATACATTTACATATATGTAAAATTGGGATAATAGTTCTGAAAATATACTTTAAAAGCACCTGTCACCTGAAGGTCAAAAAAAATACTAGTATTTCCTATAAGTCATTTAGAAAAATACTTTTAAAAATGTTTTTACACAGCATGGATGAATCTCTTAATTGTTATGACTAGGTGACAGTCAGGATTAGGTGATGTTCAGGATTTGAATTCAATAATAGTGATGACCAGATAATTGTCCCAGATTTCAGCCTAATTAGAGTCTGTATGTTAAGTGCACTGCTCAGGCTAGCAGCCTGTTTCCGGTTCCACAAGCTGATACACTTCTGGGATCCCAAAAACTTTATTGAAAAAGCTTAATGTGAGTAGTTTCGACTGAAACACAAATCTTTGTGTAAGAATAAACCCAATTTCATCTTTCAGTTTAAAAAATGGTCTTCTTAAATTTGCTGGGATGTTATGGATACATTCACATACCTCTTACCATGACGTTCTGACACTGGCATAAATGTTGTGTCTTCAGTAGCAGTGTTGGACCTCTCTCCTTCTAGGTAGATTTCTCAAGGAATGTGGGTTAGTTACAAATCAAGGCACAGAGCCTTGGCCCTCTAGCATAAGACATATTTCCAGTCCTGGAGATCCCTGTTTCATTAATTAGTGGGTTGACCAAATGAATGTAATACTGAAGCAGGAATCTTCAGAAGCAAAATGCACATTGCCTTTAGTAAAAACGCAATCATATCTGGGAAAAATTGCTTCAGTGCTTAAAAATGCATGCTTTAGTAGTAAAGTTTCATATATTTTGTGCATTCTTAGGCTACCTTTTAACCAAAGCACTTTGGGACAATGGCAAATCTCTAACATGCTTTACTGTTACCCAGTTTAGGTCAGTATCCTGCTAACACTTATTATTTCATAGAGTTCTTAGCAATGTGAGTAGTCCCACAGAAGTCAGAACAGTAACTCATCAACACAGAGAAGTGCTTGGCTGTGTTTGAAGGGTTAACCTCTGTAGTCCTTTTCAATAGTCAGCATCTAGTTCAAAACCTCTAGAGTCAAAGATATGAAAATTAAGCCAGCTAACCTTAAAGAAACTTTCCATAAATTACATGCCTGTGTCAAACTGTGACTACTTTTTGAGGGCCTTTCAAATATTTCATTAAAGGAGAATGGCTATCATACATTTAAAACACATTAATTAAACAGACTGGAAGCATGTCTCTGAATGAGATACCTGCTTAACTGTGCAGAGAACTAAACAAAAGAAGGCAGCCACATGATGCGCAATAGAAAATCTCACTCATCATTCTGTATACTCAGTGTGCTGTCACCTCAAGAGATACTTGACTCCTGTGGATTAATGGTACTAAATAGGGTAATGGATATCTAGCCAACCATCACCCAAAAGGCTGTATTACTTATGGATGCTAGGTTTTGTTCTTTACAGGATACAGGAGCTTCTCCTGGGTCAAGTCAGTTTTCTTCATGATGCTATTACAATTCGCTTATTAGATAGCTATCATATAAGTCACTAAAATAATATTTTAGAATTTCAATTAACAAATCAAATTATAAATAGTATTAACAGACATTCTCCAAATGTGCATATAAATGAAAAGGTAAAAAACCCAGCTGAGTAGGTGCTTACAGTTTAAACAAGCAGCTCAGGTGATCCACTGAAAAATGTCAGCACGTAGATAGACTCATACAGAAGAACAGTCTTGGTTTCTTTCTGTAGTTTATAATTCCTTGTGTGATCTGACTTAATTTTTCTGATTATAAATGAAACTGTGTTAATCTACACTAACAGACACTCTAGATCATTTCTTCTTGTTACTAAGTTTGGAAATCAGATATATGAGCAGAGGAAACCTTCTTTGTTAAGAAAGTGGCATACAGGAATTGTGGCCAGAACTGACAGAAATGCTAAAAAGCCATTATCAGACAGCAAGTTAGCACTCAGTTGTGGTAGCTAGTGTTTTTATATTAACATTTCCAGCCTCCTAAAAATGACAAGTCAGTATCTAGATTGACAAAATGTTAGTTAAGCACTTCATGACACCTGTGAAGGTCCTAACATAAATTATATTTTGAAGATCTATGGAACAATTTATACTTCAAAATAATTTTATTTTGGAGCCAGTTAAGAATGTTGCATTCCAAATTACCCTTTTTATAGGAGCATCAGATTTTTTCTGTCTTGTATGTACAGGTGGAAGTCTCAGACCAGAACAACTTCAGTTTTAAAAAAGCCTGAACATGCGGACACAATTCAGGACTTGAAGTTTTTCAAAGCTCTGGTTTCTCCAAAGGTAGCTAATGTATATAACAAACTTGTTTCTGTTCTGTGCAACATACAGGAAATGCAATTGTATTTCTCATTTAGAAATTAGCCATAACTAACCCTACATATCCTTCTCATTCAATGGACAAGCTAGAACAAAAATGCATAAACAAAGCGATCAAAGAAACATCTCTGGTTTTCATTCTCATTGTTTCAGACTTCCAAATTCCATTTTAGAAGGTAGCACACACTGATTCACTTGTTTGGTTTAACAGCATTTAAAAACCCTAGAATTTTCAGGTGCTCCAACAGAAACCCTACATATCTTAAGTTTACTTGAAGGAAGTGTGAAAATACTAGAACAGTGAATCCCTAGATATGCACAATCACAGTTGTAGTAGAAAAGGAAAAAGGTACAAATCCTATGGCTACTCATCAAAAAAGCTTCCATTACCAGCTTTCTGACCATTCTTGCCCAAGTTAGTGGCCAACAGCTAGTGAGGGGTATGAGCTCTTAACATTCTCTCCTAAAGTCTGTGGTACTGTGAGTCTCCTATGTACCTATGTATCTGGTATCCAAATGCAGCCAGCTAAGGTCCAAACAGCAGTCAGTTATAGATATTACTCTATGTAACCAACTACTTTTCTCTGTGTACCTTGGGTGAGTGGAACACACTTCTCCACAGTTTATTGCCCTGTCTTGCCAGCCAGTTCACAGAATCATAGAATCACAGAATCAAAGAATCACAGAATCAATCAGAATCATAGATAGTTTGGGTTGTAAAGGACCCTTTAAAGGTCATCTAGTCCGCTCCCCCCTGCAATGTCCAGAGACATCTTCAACTAGATCAAGTTGCTCAGAGCCCCGTCCAAGCTGACCTTGAATGTTTCCAAGGACAGGGCATCTACCACCACTCTAGACAACCTGTTCCAGTGTTTCACCACTCTTACTTTCTTTTTTTTGAAAAATTTCTTCCTTACATCTACTCTAATACTCTTTTAGTTTAAAACCATTACCCCTTCTCCTGTTGGTGTGGGCCCTGCTAAAAAGTTTGTCCCCATCTTTCTTATAAGCCCCCTTTAAGTACTAAAAGGCTGCAATAAGGTCTCCCCCAAGCCTTGTCTTCTCCAGGCTGAACAACCCCAACTCCCACAGCCTTCCTTCATAGGAGAGGTGTTCCATCCCTCTGATCATTTTTGTGGCCCTCCTCTGGACCTGCCCTAACAGGTCTATGTCTTTCATGTGCTGAGGAAACTACTCCAGGTGGGGTGTCATGAGAGCAGAGTAGAGGGGGAGAATCACCTCCCTCAACTTACTGGTCATGCTTCTTTTGGTGCAGCCCAGGATACTGTTGGCTTTCTGCGCTGTGAGCGCACATTGTCAGGTCATGTCCAGCTTTTCGTCCACCAGTACTCCCAAGTCCTTCTCTGCAGGGCTGCCCTCAATGTTCTTCCTTTCTCACTTGTCCTTGCTGACTGGGACAGCATCAAGGATACAAGATCAGCTCTCATCTCAGCTGGGTGCTTGCCTCTTTGAAGCTAGTGGATTACTTGCTGCTAAGCAAAGGTAGTAAAGCATGCAGTTTCAAGGCATTCTGTCATTTCACCCCAAGGCAGCAACAAGTTGCTGAACTCCCTTAAATCACAGTGATACCAGTCACAGATACTGCACAATCTCTAGAGTGAATGGCCTGTGTTTAAATCCCAGGGGAACTGATGTTGCTGCTTTTGTGCCATTAGAGCATGCACCTACAGAGTAATGGCAGTAGGTCCCCTGCTGTTCAACAGCTGTAGGTACAGCACTATGTAATAGACGACAGTGTTAGCAGGAAAAATATGTTGCTGCTGGGTATAAAACATGAAATTCAGCATAGCAGTCAGTGGTTGAGTACATTGTGGGACAAGTCAGTAGAGATGGGCTCTGCTTTGGGTTTTACCTAGTCACTTGAAAAGAGGAGGTCTCATAGCAGGAGATACTCGATACATGTTACCACTGGAGTCCCCTTCTCATTGAGCTTTTGATAAGAAAAAGGTATGATTTCCTATCACTTGCCTTAAAGCAGAACAAACCAGTGGACTTCAGTTTGTACTTCAGACTAGAGATGTGCTATTCAGTGGCTATGCAAACACCTAGAGTATATGATTAGCTCAGCATAATTCAGTTGTCCCATCTTTCTGCAATGGGTAAAGCCTAGTGATCTGTAATGTTTAGAATTGACAGACAGGCACTGGAACAGATTCCTTTAGAATGCTTTACATTGTTGAAGATGTGATATCTCTTAAACTATTACTATTGCAGCACACTCAGTAATGTATTAGTAAGACCATGAAAAAATGTAAGTAGAAAAATCCTGGTATAATGTACCATTTCAAATTAAACTCATGTTTTCAAATTTGATGGAAACAAGCATTCTTTGCAATATTTCAAGCTATAGGTGCATTTTTTTCCTTTTTGGAGCACTATAAATTGGCCTCTTAGGGTGAAACCACGGCTATATCAAGTCTCAGGATTCATGTGAGTGTGGATGAACTGCCAAGGTACCTGAGGTATTTTTGCAAATTCAAAGCTTTCAACAGTTAGCAGCAGAAACGTATTGTTCATCTGCAACTTTCCCAGCTGTTTGGTGAAGTGCTTGTGATTTGCAAAGCCCAACAGAAAGACAGCCAGACTGATAGCCCTGTCACGAAGCTATCATCTGGGAGGGAGTTCTTACTCCATTACCCCTTGGCTAGACTTCCACGGTCTTCTGCTGGCATGCATCCACCAAACCTGACCAGTAACCTGAAAATTATTCCTTTATTGAGCTTATCCAGGGTGTTAATAACTGGGAGATCTAAATAAGTGTTTAAAACTAGCCTTAACTTAGGTGATAAAAAGCATTTTGCTGTCACAAGAAAAATCTGTGCATAAACCGTAATCTCTCTACATAGTAAGGATACACACTTCTTCAGATAACATGAATGTTACCATGCCATTCAATAACAGAAGTAATGTTTTAACTACCTTTTGCCTTCAGCTAGTAATGCACTGACTTTGGCTTCCCTTGATCAGATCCATAGACAACCTTTGGAACGTTCTCAGACTGGAAACAGAGAGCCTGGTGCAGTATTTGGATATCTTCCTATATATGAGGTAAGCACAAGTGTTTTCTACCTTTTGTGGTGGCATTCATACAGCAGAAGCAATTATCACTAGTAAACCATTGCAATCAGGTACTCCGACATTCTATTGTTAACTGTCTATTTTTGGATTTAATTTTCTGATATGGTGTGCATTACCACCTGTCTAACTCCATTCTCCATTTGGTGGAAGCTGAGGGAGCCAGTTGAAGAGATCATGGCACAAAGTGAGTATTCCAGATGTTTACTTCTCCTGTTCAACCTCATGCCATTAACTTTTTGCTCAGACTCAACTCTTTTAGCCAGCCCAAAAACTATTGATTCTTATCTGCACAAAGCTCTGGCTACTGTAAATTAATACCATTTTATGGGCACTATTGATTTGATTTATTGCAAGCTGCCTAGCAAGGCTTCCTAGGTTGTTCTTTCTATGGAGAAAGACCAGAATGTCCACAGCCTTGTCTATCCCACCTATCACAGGATAGCAGAGGTGCTTATCTCTTTCTATAGAGGGTACCTAGAGAACTAGCTTGGATGAGACTCTAGATGGCTAGATGGCTAGTCGGGTGGGATGAATAGGGTACTCTGCATTCAAATATATATCACTTGGTGCTTGTGCATGCAGTATTAGAGAGTATCTCAGAAAACAGAAAATTTGGGAACACAATGTTCAAATAGTTGGCACATATGCTATTCTTCTGACCATTAATGTGCCTTAGAAATCTGTTTTGTTTTCTTCCAGAAGAATAAAATAAAATACAGGGGATCTCGTGCCTCGGCAAGTTAAGAACAATTACACTGAAGCCAACGGCACTGCAATGGATATACAGTAAAATGAGATCAGACTTCTTCTGTGAGCTACATGCACAACCGAATAATTTTTTTTGTCTGTGCTACTACAAATCATTATCAAAATGGTCTGCTCACCTGAATCTATTAACTAGTTCTTGAAATTTTGCAATTTATTTTTTAAAGGTCTTCAGTGGAACAAAAGCTGAGATGTCCAGTCCCACTGGTTGGAAAATGAAGACGGGTTTCACTGAAGAATAGGGTCAAGACAAATAAACAGTGTCCATCTTCAGGGATGTGGATGAGTAGGTTCCTTATTTCATTTTTTTCCTCTGGTTTTGTCTGTCATACTTAAATCTATTTCATAGAATCATAGAATCATAGAATCATAGAATCATAGAATCATAGAATCATAGAATCATAGAATCATAGAATCACAGAATCATAGAATGGTTTGGGTTGGAAAGGACCTTAAAGATCACCAAGTTCCAACCCCCCTGCCACGGGCAGGGACACCCTCCACTAGCCCAGGTTGCTCAAAGCCTCATCCAGCCTGGCCTTGAACACCTCCAGGGATGGGACATCCACAGATTCCCTGGGCAACCTGTTCTAGTGTCTCACCACCCTCATAGTGAAAAATTTCTTCCTAATGTCTAGTCTAAATCTCCCTTCTTCCAGTTTAAATCCATTACCCTTTGTCCTATCACTATACTCCCCACCCCCCTCCGCCCCCCGATAAAGAGTGCCTCCCCATCTCTCCTGTACCCTTCAGGTACTGGAAGGCTGCTATTAAGTCTCCTCGGAGCCTTCTCTTCTCCAGGCTGAACAACCCCAACTCTTTCAGCCTGTCCTCATAGGGGAGGTGCTCCAGCCCTCTGATTAATTTTGTGGCTCTCCTCTGGACTCTCTCCAACAGGTCCATGTCTTTTTTATGCTGAGGGCCCCACATCTGAACACAGTACTCCAGGTGAGGTCTCATAAGAGCAGAGTAGAGGGGGAGAATCACCTCCTTTGACCTGCTGCTAATGCTTCTTTTGATTATTCATTATTAAGTAGAACATACGGAAATTGAATCTATACTTCTATTCCAGTTCTTCATGCAGAGAAAAAATTCAAAGAAACCCAGTGTACGATTATAACAAGACACTCACAGAAAAGCCCATGTCACTCCACTTTGTAATAATTAACAAGAAAAAGCACCTTACTATGCTTAACTGCTTAAAGATCCAGAGCCATAAATCCACAAAAATTCTTCTTTTGCTAGCCATACAGACTTCTCTGAAGAATAAGAAATGTTATTGCAGAGCTACTGCTCTAACCTTTCTCTCATGTTTCAGGAGCATTGGTGTCCTTGGACAGGAAGAGAGTTGACGGGATGTTCCATAGGTAGCACACATATGCCACAGTATCCTAGTCAAATGTCTTCTTGCAGAAACACTTAGATTTCCTTGTTAACCATATGGAGATAAGACAGAAGGAAGACAGAGAACTAGGTTCAAATAATGAGAAATGGCCCTATTTAAAGATACCTGGATTTAGGGCACAGCATCGTAGAACATGCCATCTCTAACTGCGCTATTTTCAGCTGAGCTAGCTTTATATTAAACAGAATTACAGAAACGGAAAAAGTAAAAACCAAGCAAAGCTCCTTGGCATTGTTTTTTTTCTTAATGCTATGTAGACAACTCAGTTATAATTCTGATACCTTTTAGTGCCAATATTTTTGTTTGTTCAGAAGGTGCCTCAACCAGAACTATTAGCAGAATGAAATGTCCATATTACCCCAAAAAATCATTTTCAGCAGCTCAGATTCCTTCTGGTTTATGCTACTTTGTTTTAGGAATGTCATGGTATGGAAAATCTTTGTTTTGATAAGATTTTTTTTTAAACCAGTTTTTGTGATCAATTTACTGCCTTTCAGTTCAGGTTTATGGGAAAAAGCCTGATCCCTTGTTGCACCAATTTAAATCTTAGCTATGCAGATTTAAAACAGTAAAAAACACTTCAGTCAATTCAGTTGACCCCAAATATTTTAATCATTTTTATTATACAGTACAAACCAAGCCTGCGGCACGGTAGATGAGTTTAAGGGAAATCAATGTGTGCTTCAGGGTGTAACGAAGGTTAAAGTATAATAGCATTATTTTATCATTATTGTGATTCAACATGAACTCCTTACACTGAACTGTTGTAAACAAGACCAAAATCTGTAAAAGTTACCCAGCATATTTTAGGGTCATCAGGAATCATTATCCTTTTCAGCAGTTGCCAGTGGCTGTTTACTTAATGAGATAATTTAAAGTATTAAACTGTCCCCTTCTAGGATGTGCTAAAACCTACTTAAAATCTTCCCTATTTTTATGATTGGACCCTGAACCCTTAATGTAAAACCAAACCTTTGGATAGCACTGGAAGAGAACTGCCAAATGCTGAAAACTGGTCTCCTAATCAACATTTAAGAAACTAATACATAGGTTTATCCCTTCTTCTGTGGCACAGTAATGTCAGAAAGCTTTACTCTTCCTATGCTTTATTGTCGATTTTCATCTAAACAGGAAATCCAAATTTTTAAATAGCATGGGGAATAATACTTTCATATTTGAGTCTGGCTGAGATGGAGTTAATTTTTCCCCATAGCAGCCCTTGTAGTGCTGTGCTGTTGTGTACTTCTGGTAGCTAGAAAGGTGTTGATAACACCAGTGTTTTGGTTACTGCTGAGCAGTGCTCAAACAACACCAAGGCTGTCTCCCCAGCATCCCCGCTCCCAGTAGGCTGGGGGTGGGCAAGATCTTGGGATGGGACATACTATGAAATGTTCTTCTGAGCAGTGAGAGCTCATGGAACGGAGAAGGAAAACAAGATGTTCATGGTTATGGTGTTTGTCTTCCCAAGCAACCAGAATGTGTGCTGAGGCCCTGCTTCCCAGGAAGTGGCTAAACATCTACCTGCTGATGGGAAGTAGTGGATGAATTTCTTCTTTTGCTTTGCTTGCACATGCAGCTTTGCCTCACCTGTTACATTATCTTTATCTCAACCCATGAGTTTTCTTGCTTTTGCTCTTCCAAGTCTCTCCACTGTCCCACTGAGAGAAGTAAGCAACTGGGTGGGCGTTCAGTGTCTGCCAGGGTCAACCCACCACATTAACCAACCTTGTGACTAAAACCAAAATTAAGGTTCTCTGGCAAAGCAAGCGGCACCAGATAAATTGTAATTTGCCGTTTGCTATTTGTGTTCCCTTCACTGCCCCATGGTTTAGCGGTTAGCGTATGAAAGC
>WKFP01013735.1:573021-655381 GCA_011057875.1 Pterocles orientalis
CCCCCCTTTCCCCCCCCCCCCCCAGAGTGTACAAACACTATTTGGTCATCCTATCTGATCCCAGAGGATCATAAGATTCCAGCAAAATATTTGAAATATTTTTCCCCACCAAAGCCTCCCTTTTTTCACCTCAGAGATCTAAGAAAATTCTAACAAAATTCGATAGAACATCTGTATCTCATTGACCTGTGTGAAATATCTGTTATCCACATAGTTACAGAAACTAGAGGCTATGTCAGCTCAGACCAGCACCGGGCTTGTCTAAAATAAGCAGATGGATAAAAATTCAGTGCTACCAAGCTCTATCTCCAGCTATGCTCCAGGCTGTGTTAATTTGATAGCATTACAAATAGGTACCAGTGAGTGCACTAAAGAGTGAGCTTATTCTCTTTAGTTTTCAAGTTTCCATTCTCTTCAAGGGAGCTAAGATATTTTTAAGCCCTCACTAACTCTGCCATTTTTTGGAAAGCTGCAATTCAGCAAGATGCTGACAGTGCTTTCTAGTTTGAAGGCATTACATCTCTAGAAAGATCAGAGTCTTGAGTGTAACTGTGTTGGATGGATGTGCAATGAGTGAGTAAAGACAGTGAAGAGCAGAATTAAAAAGGATATTTTTCATTTCCATGAATAAAAATACCCTCAATATAGGCCAGATGAGGAGTATGTAAACAGCTGCATTTGCAGATGAGACAGGCTGCCCTATTGTCTGTCCTGCCCCTGTCATTACATCATCTGCAGAACTGCAGAGGATAAAAGGAGCAGACATGGGAGAGAGCAAGAAGGAATATCTGCAAGAATCTGTCCACAACATCTGGCCTGAGAGCACACATGAGAGCAGCCAGTAAAACTGAGAGGGCAGGGTACAGAATGGAAGCACACTCCCATCAGCTGCCCACTCTAAGAAAAGGAATTCACCCAAATGATACAGCAAAATATTCTTTACCCACTAGGCCGGGATCCTGCTGGCTTTTTAGAGACAACCTCCACTGCCCATTGAGGTGGTCATCACTGCCCGCACACGAAAAGCAAACTTCTGTCTTCCTCTCTTCTTTCTGGGCTGAAAGTCCCATGAAAAGTCTGTGAGGTGGAGTCAGATCCCTGAGAATCTAATCTACAGTTTTCCTGCAGAGCATGACTAATAGAATATTTAGTTTCTTTATAACCTTTCAGTTAAATGGTCCTTTTACTTGAGCTACTGGCTTAAAACATGCTTTTATACAAGTCCTTGTATAGTTCACGCTTCCCTAAATTTCCCTGAGACATGGATCTTCACTTGCTAGTTCACTGTTTGTGTTAACAGAAATGCTGGGGAAATGAATATTTTCAAGCATTATTCAAAATTTTTTTCTCAGAAGAACAGTCTGCACACACAGAGCGTGTAAGTCTAGGGATAGCTTACCTGAGATGCAGTGGGGCCCAGCACCAAGTTAAGTAAATCAACAGCAACAACTCCCAGGTGCTGCTCACTATCCTCAGAAGGACTCAGGTTTTCTCTGTCTCAGGCTCTCACCTTAAATACAATGACACAGCTGGTCCTTTCCCACCACCTGCCAAACTGTTTGTTGTCATCTGCAGTAGTTTGCTTGTGGTTTTGCAATTTCTTGTTAATGATTGATTCAAGGTGTTAACACTACTAGATCATGCCTTAAAGTTATACAGAGAGAATTCTGTATAATTGCCCAAATGGAAGAAAGTCACCTCAGCACAGCTCAGACTCTGGGAAGACTGGGAGAGTCTGGAGGAACTTCATGACCCCAGACTGGTTTAAAGACTTTTCTGGATAACATACAGGGGACTCAGAGGAAAAATGTTAAGTCACAGTAATACAGGCTAGAACTGCTATTCTGGACTTCATCATAGCAAAACACACAGCTTTCCAAAGGATTTCCCCCCCCCCCCCAAAAAAAAAAAAAAAAAAGGTGTTCAGAGAAGCACAGAAGCACCTGCAGGTAGGGAGAAATATGCCAGAAAATTTACCTGTTTGTCTTATTCAGCACATGGGTGAGGTCCACATGCATAAGGAACAAAATAACTGTAACAGGCTCCAAGTTCTCTGTCAGTCATAGGTAAACTTACATTATTGTGAGATTAAACAAAAACCCACAACATTTTAAACTGGTAGTAATCACCGCAGGAGTAGTTTGAAGATTTACCTATAAAGAAAGGGAGAGAGTGAGTTGTTCCTGCCTCTGCACCTTCAAAAGTGAAACTGAACTGACCGTTGCACCTGGCTTCAGCTGGGGCTCCCTCTGTCCCAGAGGTCTCTAGAGGCCAGGCTGAGCCATGCAGCTACGTGTCACAGAGGCTTCATCTGCACCTGGATGTGTCATTTCACAACAAAGAATCACAAAAATGGAAAAGAACCTGCGCTTCTTTACCAGAAGCTTAGCACTCTTCTCTAAAGTAACAAGTGATAGGACAAGAGGAAATGGCCTCAAGTTGCACCAGGGGAGGTTTAGAATGGATATTAGAAAAAATTTCTTCACTGAAAGAGTGATCAGGCATTGGAACAGGCTGCCCAGGGAAGTGGTGGAGTCACCATCCCTGGAGGTGTTCAAGAAACGTGTAGATGTGGTGCTTAGGGACACGGTTCAGTGAGTTAGGTGGTGTGGGTTGACGGTTGGACTTGATGATCCTTGAGGTCTTTTCCAACCTTAATGATTCTACGATTCTATGATATGCTTTTGTTCTCTATACTGACACAAGTTTCTAGAGACAAAAAAAAATTTGCCACAAGCAGCTCAGCTACACCAAAGGTAAGCTCAGAATAGTTAGTATAGTCAGTAAAGGTGGCAAAACTGGTAACGCAGAGGGTTTTGAGGTTTAATGGCAAAAATGGGAGCCCAAATTCAGGTTTTGGTTTCTGGGGTCTTCTGGGGGATGTCTAGGAATTTTTCTAAGATGTCACTGTAGGAAAGGTGATCGGATACACTTGTCTGTTTGCATGCACTCATCTATGCATTTGAAGCTGTCCATTATCTCTTTCTGACTGAGAAAATACATTCTCTCCACTCAGAATAATTCCAAGGTATGCCTGGCAGAAATCTGTCTTTTTCAGTATTTTCTTAAAGTTCAAATAGGCAATGCATGGGTATATTAATCACTGTAAACTGAGTCAGCTAGTCTCAAAAATGCATCTCTTTTCCATGTCTTCTTTCAGGCTTCTCATTGTAGAGTAAATCATGAACAGGTTCCTATGAGCTGCTACAGTTAGTTATGCAAAATACTAAAAATAATTACGTCTCTTTTTTTGTAAATGGAAATTCCTTCTAAAAATTAAAACATTTACACATACTTCAACAAGAAAAATAATTGAGATCTTACATGCAGACACTGGGGCTAGCATTCTAGTACCTCTAGAAACATACTGAACCTGCAGGATTTTATGAGTGTTACAGGTAATGCTCCTGCATGCATGTACCCCACTTGTCACCATGCAGTTGCTGTAGCTGCAAAGTGTTGCTACAAATACACCTACCTGGATCTTTGCATATGAACTGAGGAAAATGCTTTTTGATGATACATATGTGGTGAAGTTTGAAAAAAGAAGCAAAAAATGTCACTAGGGCCTGAGCTACTTGGTCCCGCTTTGACAAAAGTCCCAAAAACTTTGTCAGGGCTTTGCTCGTGTTTGGGATTGTACTACAAATAACATCTCTCCTTGGCTTAATTCTCCTTTACATCCCTGCCTTAGAACTGACAAGCCTCTGATGAGTAACAAGACTGTGAAGGGAGATTTCACAGCATTACTACATTATACAAATGTTGTGTTCATACATTCTTAAGCATGGGACAACATTGTTTCTTATGGGTACTCAAAGTGAATGCAGTCAGCACTATGCAATTGGAGAAATAGTTAAAGTTTCAGAGAGACAGTCAGTGACTGGGTGTTATGTCTGTGGCTCTTACATACTCATATTGACTATGTGCACAACAAAAGTTTTCTATGAAGGTAAATGTAGTTGAGCTTAAAGACCAGTATCTTTCGCCAGTTTAAATCAAGATATTTCCACTGAAACCAACAAAGCCTTTGACTCATTGAATAAAACTTCAATTATTTTATAGAAGTTACGAGATGTAATGAATGTGGGTCATAGATAATCAGGCTGAAGACATTTGTAACAAACTGAATGTTAATGTGTATCATGCTAAGTCTTCAGCTCCAAGGTATCTGCCCTTTCAGATCAAGGAATCAAAGAGCTGGGCAAGAATTCTGTATCTATGGCTTCAGCAAGTTCCTTGGCTCCAGTGCTTCTGACTCTGAGGTTTGCCTTATGACTATTTTTAATGTAATCTACAGAAAACAGTCAAAAGTAGATTTAATTGAATTACACATGACATGTTGAATGATATGGATATCTTATATTGTCTACCCTGATTACTGTTCTTCCCATGAACACAGCAGTTCGAGGGAAAAAGAAATGTCAGAATTTATATAAGAACATATTCTTAAGAGAAGTGATCCTGATCCAAGCACAATTCTAATTGCAATTGAATTTAAAATTTCTGGAGCATGTCAAATATAGACAGAATCATGGAGTGAAAAAAAAAAAACAGTACAGAGGAATTTAATCACGATTTTCAGCTGTAAAAAATCTTATGCTATTACCGTGGCCAAATTATTTCTATGCATCTCTTAGTGCACACACAATCTTAAGACGTTATAATTCAGATGTGCTCTTTTCAAAATGCAAATTTAAGCCTTGCTGTCCACTGTCTGGAAACATTACTTTTCTGCCCTCTGAGTCACCAATGTAATGAAGTCAAAATATCAAAAGAACTGTACAGACTTCAAAATGGCAAGCAGAAAAATAAACTTATCTGGTAGATATCAGCCTAGATATGTTTCTCACTGCAAATTTTAATTTCAAGCAAGTGAACCTTCATGTTAACTAACAAGAAAATAAGCTTTATTAAGTACTTCAAACTCAAAACTCATCAATTGTTGATCATTTTACTCCAGACAATATATTTTTCACATGTAACTTGAAATCTTTGCAGTGGAACTGCAGTACTAACATCTCAGATGGCTTCTGTTGTGGCTAATGTGGCTGGCACTGGCCCTGATGTGGGAAATGTAACTGAGTGCTCTGACCAGCCCACTGCTAGAGAGCTGTTATCTTCATTTCCACATCTGGCTGGGCCTTCTGGAGTGGGAGCAAGATCTCATCAGAACACATTAGACATGTTACACACCAATAAGCCCATGTGATAATTCCTACCTGTGTAGGAAACACAGAAAAAAGAGAAAGCTCTCCAAGGTACTCTGAAGTGAATTTATGCTATTGCATTTACACTAGTTACTGCATTTATGCAATATTTATTTATTTATGCTACTTATGGCACTTATGTTGTTCCAGGAGGCCTGGAGGGACATGTACAATCATGTTGCTCAGGAATGGAAAACTTCATACATAGAAATAAGTCATCTCCTGTTTGTAATTACAAACATACCAGATATTCAAACTCCGTGAAATTTCAAGCAAAGGACTACATTTGATTCCTCTTCATCTCTATTGCTTTTCCTCCGTTCCAAGACACCTCACCTCCTCCTTTGCAGTGCGTCAACTGCTTCCGCTTGCTCCCTCCCCACTCAGTGGTTAGCTGCAGGGCTCAGTCCTCTGTCCTGACAAAATCCAGTGATGCCTTTTGTTTCCAGTACACTTAGTGTTTATAATCTCCATGTTCATTGCTGGTATGCGTGTGCTGTCTTCAACTGCATGACATGGATCCTTTGCTGTATTTGGGGCAGTCACTGTCAAGAATATTGTCAGAAATGGACCGTTCAGTATAACTGCCATCTCAAAGTGACTCATTTGGAATACGGGTTACAGCAGTAGTACCAAATGACGGTTACTGTACTGAAGTTCCTTATTCATCTCTCTACTTAAAACAGTAACTTTTGCTTACAGGTATTTAACTTCTTTATATATAAATATTTTAAGAAGCAACAGACACAAATATATTCTTACTCCTATGGTGGTTTCTCTGCTGGTTTTGTTGGGTTTTATTTCAGTTGATAACTACCTGAAGAACTTTTCTATATGTCAGGGTACAGACGTGACCGGACAGCAAGGACAGAAAGAAAGAACTGAAAATAAACACTAAATACTATGATGGCAGAGTCTTTACGGGATATTGGCCATAGTCTACTCGCCTAGTGACGCAGTGGTTATAGAAAATTTGCATTAGGAAGTATGGCCAACACTAAGTTTTCAAAACACAAGTGTTAGGGTCCTAATGTAAGGAAGCAGTTTTCCAGTTTTTCAACATTTTACTGAGAGACAGCAAAACTGAGTCTGTCATGGGATGGGCTGACTCTGTGCTACGGCGCTGAATCTATTTTAGTATATTAAATGCATTCTAATGTTTTTGCAGATGCTGGAATTAGCTGCACCTTGTTTGCTAGCAGCACATGTCACCGTTTGCACTTTAAGGTCACGTCCCCTCAGGACGCCTTCCCCAGCACTTGGGGCTGTACTGCCTCAAACCCTTCTCTTTCCAGTTCGGTTTCAAATAGAAGAGAAGGGTCCGGACAAACCCTGGTACCCAAATGACCACCAGCTCAGTGACAGTCAGCCCGGGGAGCCAAACACCCCGCCCCCGCCAGCACGACCGCCGTGAGGGGCCGCGCGGAGCCGGTCAGCGCGGAGCCGCCTCAGCGGGTGGAGCTCGCGCCCGAACGGATCCCCAGCCTCCTTCCCCGCGCGGAGCATGTTGGGACTTGTAGTAGCGTGGCGGGGGGCGGGGCCAGTGCCCCGAGCGCGGGCTGCTTGAAAGCCCTGAGCGGCTGTCGCGCGCTACGGCTGGAGCGGAGCGGGCGGGGGCCGGCGCGCGAGCTTCCCTTTCTTCACTTCCCCCCGGCACGAGGTACTGGCGCGCGGCGCTCCGCGGCGGTTGGTGCGCGTGTTCCTCGCTGCCCCTCTCGCGTCCCCCTCCCCGCGCAGCGGCGGCTCGCGCCGAGGGAGAGGCGGCGGCGGCGCCATGGGGAACTCGGCCCCGAGCGGGGAGAATTGCCTCAGGCCCTCTCGGCCCCGGACAGGTACGGTTCCCGGTGCCGGTATGTGTGTGCCGCTCGGGGGGAGGCCGACAGGAACCGGGGGGAGCGTCGCTGAGGCCCCGCCGGCCCCTGAGCCTGTGCCCGGCGCCCCCGGTGTCCCTTCCCGACCCCACCATGTGCCGGGGACCGTGCGCGGGGCCTGCTGCCCCCCCGTCCTCCAGTGGGACCCTGTTCCCGCGGGCTGCACGCGGTGAGGATTGAAGGGTTTGCATCTCTTGGGGCGGCGGGAAGAGCGCAGGGCGCGCCATGGCACCCGCGGGAGCTTCTCGTGTCTCCGGTTCAGCCCGGCACCCTGCCTGCCCCCTGGCCTGACGTTCCTTGTGCGGAGATCCAGGCTGGGCTTTGTGCTCACACCTTTTGTTTTTCCGACTGCAGCTTAAGCATCAGCATGGGGATTCAGGGCCTGCTGCAGTTTATCAAGGATGCTGCTGAACCTACCCACGTGAAGAAATATAAAGGGCAGGCGGTAGCTGTGGACACTTACTGTTGGCTCCACAAAGGCGCTTACACTTGTGCTGAAAAGCTGGCCCGAGGAGAGCCAACAGATCTGTAAGTCTTTGTCACACTTCGGTCTCAGCCCTCTTACAAATTAAAGTTTTGTTAGTTTGACGTTTCTTGAGCTAAAAGCTAAGTTAAAGCAGCTTTACTTCTTACTGTTGCTTCTGAATTCTCACTCTCAGTTGTACCTTTTGGAAATGGAAATGTTGGCTGTAAGGTCGTAGTTTTTCAACACTACAGAATAAATATTGAAGTATATACTGGTGGAAAAAACGCTAAAATATTTTCTATTAAAGCACTAGGGTTAGGTGAGTTGTGTTTTTTCAGCATTTCTTACTCTCAATTGTAATCTAATGTCTGATGAGGTTCTGTAGATGCAATTCATATGTTTCAAACTTAATGTTATTTTCAGGATCCTTATTTGTTTGATCGTTTGTAAATACTGCTGTGGCAAAAGTTGTAATCATTCTGAGAAATTCTGATATGTTGTGATCTGAATAAGATGAAAGGGGTTTTTTTTTGCTTAAGATACTATATTTTTAGTAAGAGTAGCTTTCCTAATGTAACATTGTCCTGGTTTCGGGTGGGATGGAGTTACCAGTAAAAAAAAGTAAGAAACATGGATTTTTCACTTATGCAGTTGTATTCCTAAGGAAGCAAATTGTATTTGAAGTTCATCTTTGAAGCTTAAGTCAGATTTGCATAAGTTCTTGCCCATCTCTGGAAAACTGGGTTGAACTCTTGCTTTAGATTGGCTATATATTTAAATGAAGATTAATCCTTATCTTTTCAGAAATAAAGCTAAACTGATTAGTCTAGATGAAACTTCACTTAGGAAATTTTGATTAAATGTTTGACTGGAGGCAAGAAGGTGTTGCTGTTTTGCAAATGGGTTCAAATCTTTAACTTCTGCTTCTGTTCATATGAAGAACTGTAGAGTTTTATCCGACCCTGCTACTTGCCTTTGAAGGTAGTGGAGATCCCTCAGAGTCCTGCGGAAAGGGTACATTTAAGGAGAGAAAGAAGTTGACAGACAGGGGAAACGTTAATATTCATAGAAAACTTTGGAATGATTGAATTTAACTATATTAATATTTTAGTACCAAATCTTGTTTCCATGCATCTATGGTTGCTGATCTTAGACTGGTGCTTTAACTATACTGTAGAGCGTCCTTTCACACTTTATAATTAACCTGAATTGCGGTATTATATAGCTACAATCCTATTTGCCTGTCTTTCAAAAATCATAGTTATTTTTTTGGTTTGTAGCCCTAGATACGGTTTCTTCAGTGCTCATGTCCTTAGATTCTAAGTGCTCCTAGGTCCCACTCTCACTCCCTTCCCTGCCCTCTGCTGGGAAGGTTGTTCCTGTTGTTTTAAACAGTGTCCTTAAAAGACAAAGGAAGAGAGACCTTGATTTTTTTTTTTTTTTCAGTTGAGTGTCATTGTAATGCACTTAGTGTTTACAGCAGCTATTAGATTTTAGTTCTGTGCTGCTGATGAAATGATCTCATCGAGATCTGTAGAAATAACAGGTAAGGAGATCAGAGGTCTGAGGGAATACATGAAGTCTTGGAATTTCCTACAAACATTTTACGAAGAGACAGACTTGGATGATTGCCTCCTGGTTCACGCACGATCTTCGCTGTTAGTACAGGTTGGGGTACTATACTGTCTTATGGAATATTTTCAGTACTGTGCCTGTATTTTTGGTATGGGAAGATATGTTTGTGTATCTGTCCATAACCTGTATCCACCATTTGGATAGAAGAGTGGATAGCTCCACAAACAGGGGGTTTAATATCCTGTCACTCCTCCAACTCTACAAAAGTGTATTTAGTCTGCCTTTCTCAAGGCTTTGGGGAAAGATAATGTACTGTGTTCATTTGCCTCCTGTTTCCCTGGCCATTATGACTCAAGTTGCTGAAACTGAAAAGATGATCTGTGTTTTAACTTGTAAAATTTTTGGCAGTGTTGAATCCTAATATAGCAAAATCAAACTGAACTTGAGTTCTTATTTCATTTTCTGAAGGAGTAGAGATCAGTCAGTCCAGTTCTGAGTTGGGAGGTGGAGCATTTCTGTTGGGGGCAGGGTGGACGGGATCAAAACCAAAAACCACCACCAAACCAGCATTCAAGGGTTCTTACTCTTTCTGTGCTGCTGGGGAAATACAATGGCCCATTTAGATCCTTGAACAATGGTTAGTCCTAACCTTACTGTTCTCCTTTCCTGCGAACAGAAAGTATGCAATAGACTTGTGCTTAAAAATAACGTTTGTTTTTCTTTTTTTACTTTTGTTATTGTTGATACAGTTATGTCACTTTCTGTATGAAACTTGTTGATATGCTCCTCTCATTTGGGATTAAACCAGTTTTGGTATTTGATGGATGCACCCTACCTTCTAAGAAGGAAGTAGAAAAAGCCCGACGAGAGTGAGTACTGAACTGTATTGATTTGCAAGCAAAGCAGTGTGTTTAACACTGTAGTTCATTTTCAACATTGAAAAACCTCAAATTTTGGCTAGGTAGTAATCTCTGGTAAACTTTAACTGCGATGTAATGTTATTTTATTTAATTCATATTTAAAAATCATGCAAAACTCTTCTTAGAGGTTTTATTCCAAAAATAGAAACTCGCTTCGTAAATGAAATCACTTTTATAGAGGAAGTAAGTAAACCTCTGAGCATTAGTTCCTGTAATGTATTAAAGGCTTTTAGCTTACTGGCCCTTGTGATCTCTGGACAAAAATATTTCTTCACAATATAATTTTATTTAAAAATAATACTGCCTTTATCTTTCTCTACAAATAATCAGATAAACTTGTTTCAGGTTTGGATTCAGGTCCCTACATAATGGGACTTCTCACTGAAGCAGTGAGAATTTTTCACTAGTAGTTTTTATTTATAAATTCTCATGGCAGGTATGCTTCCTTCAGTGTTGAGCGAACAATTTCCGATGTTTGAAATGCAGTAAATCATGCCTTCTGTCCTCTAAAACAAGAAATATCTAATGTCAGAAACTCTAAAATTCCATTAAATTCGTTTTACTGCAACCTGAGAGTGGGTGCATCCCTTCTCTTACACTGCTGATTTCAGTTCTTGAAAAAACATTATAAATTTCAACATGCCAATCTAGTTGTCCATGTCAATATCATGACTCAGTTATTCTTATGTTTTAAAAAATTACACAGTGGAACAGATTTGAGAAGTGTTCATCTGCACAATGCTGGTTTTGCCCCTTTTCTGCCTGTTTCTCCTAGTCTCTTCTGTTGCTCGTTCTTTTCAGTGAAAAATAACCTGAGATTGGTGGATATTTTTGTTTATCTTTCAGGAAGCGTCAAGCCAATCTTCTGAAGGGGAAACAATTGTTGCAGGAAGGGAGATTGTCAGAAGCTAGGGAATGTTTTGGGCGCAGTGTAAATGTTACCCATGCTATGGCTCATGAAGTTATTAAAGTAAGTTGTCAATGCTGTTGATACAACAGGTGTGGGTTTTTTTTTTTAGTCTACACAGTAGGTAGCATGTCTTACTCTGCTTTTGTGTGGCTACATCAATACCTCTTCTTTGCAGGCAAGAAAAATATTCCCCCTTCTTAGCCTCTAATTGTCCTGCATACATTGGATTATGAAACTCACAGTTAACAAACTTTAACTTCACTTCAAGTTTATTATGTCCAGTTGCATAAATAATAATGATGTGTCAGTTGAAATACATCTCTTCTTATTGCTATGAACTGACTTTGGTAACACTGACAGTTTTACTTTTGACACAGAAAAACTAAACTTTATTTTTTTTCCCCCCTCAGCTAGTTCCTGAGAATAGACTACAGAAAAATTTTTCTGGCTTAAAAACCTTTCTAGTAGCTTTTTGCTATCCTTCCACTGCAGTCATAGGATCTTTATCAAATTAGTATTACATTTGTTCTAGTGCTCTTTTCCTTTGTCAAGAGTATAACTTGCATGAGTTTGGGATTTGTGATCAGATGCAGTGAGCATGATGTTACAGGCCAACACAGGAAAGGTTTTTGTAAACGAGTCTATACAGGTCTAAACTACTTGCAACTTGAGTTTTGAATATGAACTATTGGGCCCTAATGGGAAGGGATGTGTGTGTGATTAAAAAGATCACGGTTTCAGTTTTTTAAGGTAGAGGTTCTTATGCTTTCAGATGGCGTAAGGTAATTACTGAAAATTGATGCAAAGTACTCGTATGCTTCTTGTTTATGTACAGGCTGCACGAGCCCGGGGAGTTGATTGTATTGTTGCTCCATATGAAGCTGATGCTCAGCTGGCTTATCTTAATAAGACTGGCATGGTTCAAGCTATAATTACAGAAGACTCTGATCTTTTAGCTTTTGGATGTAAAAAGGTATGTAAGAAAATACCAATAGCCTTTATCTCTCGCTCATGTCTTTAAAGCAGAGTTTGAAGTTGCCAAATATGTTTGATGTATGGATGTGCTCTTCTACAGTAAATTGGGGAAACAGAAGAGATGAGAATAGCACTCAGCCATTTTGTTTCCACTAAGTGCAACAAACTAGCTCATGTGGGTGAAAATTATTGTTTTCACTTCCTCTTAATTTCCAGGTGTTTCTGAAAATTGACAAGTTTGGAAATGGACTAGAGATAGATCAAGCTCGACTAGGAAACTGCAAGCAGCTTGGAAATGTATTTACAGAAGAGAAATTCCGCTACATGTGTATTCTTTCTGGTTGTGACTACCTCCCATCAATTCATGGAATTGGGTTAGCTAAAGCATGCAAGTTACTAAAATTAGCCAATAATCCTGATATTATAAAGGTAAACTTGGATTCATTTTGTGTGGTGTCTTTTTCGGAGTCTATATCAGTATATATGAAATTAAAACTGAATTGAAACTATGAGGGGTTCTTGACTTCCTCCATTTTGAGGAGAATGCTAGAAGAAGTATTTTTTTACCTGTGCTTTAGAAAGATGCTGAGATAAACTTACTGAAGTGTTGAAGCTATTATATATTTAATGAAATACATTGCAGTACAATAAAGAATTATTCTCATCTTTCAGGAAGATATTCTATTTGAGGAGAGATTTGTTTTTTGTAAGGCTCTGGATTTATTTCCCCCTCCTTACATGCTCTTTCTTGTTTGTGCAGATTAGTTATTAGAACTGCTAATTGAACTCTGTTACTTTTACATAAGTACACTTTTATCTGTGTGAGGGAGAGGCAGGGATTAGGAATCTTATTTGATTCCCTTTTTGCATTTAATTACATACATTTGGATACAGACACATATATTAAAATCATTATGGAAGAAAAGTTTGGTATGGTGCAAAACGAAAAATAAGGTAGAATTTTTTTCTTTATCCAATATATGAAATGAAACCAAATCTAATATTAGGAAATACTGAGGCTAAGAGTGGTAATAACTTCTGTGTAGATAATAAGGGATAAGAGGTTTGTAAGAGCTAGTAAGAAAAAGACCTTGTGTGGCTGTCCTGGAGGCAGTAAATCTAATCTAGAAAAGCATTTAAATATGCAATCTAATTAACTTACTGTGTTATCTTCTTTCTTAAGTTACTTGTATGCTGTAGTGTTTTTTTTTTTTAAGGGCTGTACACAAAGAACAATGATTTATAATTTTAAAATGTTCTTTATTATGTAAAGCAGGCATCAAAGCAGCTGTTTTCATTGGGTTTTGTGGAAATGAAAAGAGAACTTTGAGCTTTTCCTATACAAATCATTATTTCCTTTAATGTATCTTTTTGAGAAAAATGTCAGGATTTAATAATTTGGAAAATTTTTCACATAGTAATTGATCATGTGATTCATCACTGCTATTTTTCAACCGTGCTGGAAAGTTATGAGTGAGTCTAACAGTGCTTGTTCAACCTCTTGCTTCTGAAAGAGATAAGTAAACTTGCCTATGTTTAGGATGCATGGCCAAAACACAACTGATGTTGTATCTGGAGAGGAGGAGAAACTCTTGCTTCTAGCACCGTGATAAACTTGGTCTTCAAAAGAACATAATCTGCATTCTGTGAAACTGAAAAATGTAGAGGTTAATGAATTATTAGCTTTTAGAGTGGTGCAGTACCAATATAGGAGGAGCTACCAGATCAATATGACGTCTTTTGTGATGATTGATGGAGCAGGAAAAGAAATCTTGGTTATTTTTGCCTTTTCCTATCCTAAAAACATCCATATATTGGTTATGTGTTCTGATAATATGAATGATGAAATCTGAAATGCATTAGTTTTAACAAATATACCTTAAGGAGATGCTCTGTATTTCTATTCAGATTTTGTATTTATTGGACAAGAAGTACTTACCAAGAGTTGAATTGTATTAGGTATGCAATTGTAGACAACTTGAGAGTGGGAAAATGATGTACAAAACTTTTTTTTCCTTCCCCTATTTAAGTTGAATCTGCTTGTTATAACAGGACACGCATTCTACATTTAATTACAAGCAAAGATACTTCATAATCGAAATGTATTTAACTTTTAGTGTAACCTGTTTAAATGAAAGTTAAGCAATATTTTTTTTTGACAGGTTATTAAGAAAATGGGGCAATACTTGAAGATGAATATAACCGTTCCAGAAGAATACATACAGGGCTTTATACGAGCCAATAATACATTCCTTTATCAGTTAGTTTTTGATCCTGTCAACAGAAAATTGGTTCCTCTGAATGCATATGGGGATGATATTGATCCAGAAACACTAATTTATGCAGGACGGTATCCTTTGTGTTGAAACAGCAGAGGGGGAGAATAAGGGTGAGCAGATGTGCTGTCTTAGACTTTTCATTGCATCTCTGCTGTTGACTAAAGCCTGGCTTTTCTGCAATCTTTGAGCTTTTTGTTGTTTTCTCTTTTGCTCTTACTTTAGTTAAAAAAAATGCAGGGGGTAACTGAGTGACCTATCATTGACATATTGTTGATTACTTTTTTTTTTAGAAAACAACCTGTCAAATACAGGTTATATTTAGACTGTTAGAGTTGCTTTACAACTTTCCTTAGTTTCTGCCTGTGTTTTAATCTCTGATAGTTTAATTCTTGCAGTCTGTCTTCAACTCATTCTTTAATCTAAGCATTTCCTGTTTTACCAGATCTCTCCTCCTATAGAACAAGTAGCATTTTGCCACATTCGTGCAGCATAAATTTCCGCCTGTAAGATTAGGAAAATAAAGAGAGGGGACTGTTGAAGTAGTTACTAGCTTCGTATGTTCTTCAAGCCACCTAATCTCTGGCATTTCCACAAATTAGGAAGGAGAAAGATGGTAACCTTCCTGCTGATGACTGAAGGTTTTCCATTTGACTTTTGTGATTTGCTAAGCACTGCAGGTCTGTTACAATTGCTGTTGCATCAGATTGAGCCATGAGTAGCAATATTAATACTTTTGGCTAATATTCTAGCAATGACTTTTAGCACAAAAATGGGAAATGCCTAATCTAACTTTCTGCTATGGTTCTTGAAATTTAATGTAATATTCAGATATTTTTCTTTAATATGATGGGAACAGACATTTTGGTGATGATACTGCTTTTGAAATTGCCATTGGCAACATTGATATTGATACAATGGAACAAATTGATAATTATAACCCTGACACTGCACAGGTAACATCTTTGTTCTGAAGTTAAATTAAGATTTTAACGTGGGTCTGAACATGCACTAAAAAATATGGTTGACTGTTATCCGCAACTGACTTGGCAGTGAAAGTTATTCTGCTGTTAGAGAAACTGAGAAATATGTGTGTGGGAGCCTATATTCTTTGAACAGGTAAATATCTTACTTTTCATGGCATTTGACTTTAATGTTTGTTTTACTTTCAGACTTATTTGATAAGTCTTTAATAATGTTGACAGAAGTAACTGATTGAAAAAAGATTCTCTGAAGAAAGTATTTTCCTAAATTAGGTTTTCTGAACAGAAATAAAATTTAAACTTTTAATTTTGTCTGAGATGAGTTGTTAGTCACTTGTGCCGTATTGGAATGAAGTCATGGCAGCACAAAAGAAAAAGCATTTGTATGAAAAGCCTGAGAAATGTGGGAACAAAAAATAAAATGTTTGCATAGATTATGTCATTAGTTGTGCAAATATCAAAATTTGCTTATATGGTAAAACAGGAAATAGCATGTAGAAGGCAAAATTATAAACCTATGTCTTTTTTTTTTAATAGCCTGTGCAGCAGAGAAGTTGTGGCTGGAATGACAGACATACTAATCATGTAAATAGCATTTGGAGCAGAGACTACAAGCTTGTCCCTACTGCAGATACTGTTCCTCATAAAATGCATTTATTAGAGAAACCAACAACCAGAGGCATGGAGAAGATAATTAGTGTTAAAGGACTAAAGCTTCAAGGCAAAGATCTCTTGGCAAAAAGGCCTAGGAGTGGTATGTTTTTATTAAAATAGGTATATAAATAGCAGTGGAAGGCTGTGGGGAAAGAGGATTTTTTTTCTTGGTCTGGTTGGTATGAGATTTTGAAGCCTAACTCTAACTTATCTGTGTTCTGTTTTCAACAACCTACAAGACTAACGAGCCATAATATTAAACCAATTAAGGGTGGCAGCAAACTTTCAGCAGCACTTGACTTTAACTGTAATTTGCTACAGAACTTCATTGTTTTCGGTTTCAAGATGTCATGTTTAATACCATCTGTTATATTTTCAGATATTTTGGGATTTAATTTCCATCTTATAATGTCTTGTGAAGAAATGAACATAGCCTATTTTTCTCAGAGTTCATATTTGTCCAGACAGAAAATCTAAAGAATGTTTTCTATACTCTTCTAACACCATGCTGCCTGTATCCCCCCATAGATGTTCTTTTCCCCAATTTTCTCACTTTCTTTAGTAAAATCTGTGCTATCATGTCTTCTACACCACTGAAATTATATGTGCTGAAATAAACTGTGGGATTGCAATGAAAGGGGCACTTCTCTGTTTCCTTTGTGGTATATCTGGTATGTTAAGTACTTTTTCTTTCTCTGCTTCCTTTGCTTTCTGATTATTCTACTAGGGGCTTCTTTTTTTGCCTTTAACTCCTGATATCTTCCTGCTCCCTGGTTTATCAAAATTTGTAGTTAGTTTAGCAATGTGCCTTTAAGTAAAATTTAGCTTTGCTTTCAAAGTGTTTAAAAAAACAAACATCATGTTTAATTTCAACTGTTCTGCCTTCACTCCATCTGCTTTCTCATAGAAAGTTGCTTTTAAGGCTGTGTACTAGAAAGCAACTGTGTTAAAGGCTTCTAAACTGGGATGTCAAGAATGTTCCTACCAGACCTTACTCTCACAGGCTATAAAACATTAGTAAATATATAATACTCAATTGTCTCATGACTGGTTAATTCTAGAACATGCTTCTACAGTGATGCTTAAATTGTCTTTATATTTAGAAGAAATCTCAGATGGAGATCTGTTGAATCAATATTCATTTTCAAAAGCAAAAAAATTCAAGAAGGAGAGTGATCATGATGGCCAAGCACAGAAGAGTGTCTCAGCAATACAAAGCCTTGATTCTTCAGGGAATTCTGTTAGTCAAGAAAGCTCTAACTCTCTGCCCAGAGTTAGAAATAAATTTGCTTCCTTTCTACAGAGGAAAAACAAAGAGAAGGATGCTGTAATTGTTCCAGGAACAAGAAGCAGGTATGTTTGGATCACACGTTTTGATAAGTAGCAAAATACTATTAATTATCGCGCTTGTTGAAATAACCTGAATACTGAAAATGGGAAAAATGCCACCTCAGACTTTTTTATGTAACAGTTTTGGTGCACCTGTAGTCCTGAGCTGAGGTGGAGAACTCTTTGTGCTAGGCATGCTATCTACGTGTGAGATAGGTAAATAATGTAAATTTTTAATACAACAATGAAGACCGTGAGACTTTTCAATACAGTCGACCCTCTGGGTATCAAAATTAATTAGGAATTGGGCATATTTCTTTTCCAGGTAAAGGTCATATGACATATCTAAAAAAAAGTAGCTGCTTTGTGCCAAATTTGTAAGCAGTTAGTGAATATATTGACTTGTGTTTACAGGGTGTTTTTTTTTTTTTTGTTCTGGTAAAGCCAAGCCTGGCCATACTGTATGTCGAGTAACTATTCTTATCCCATCCCATTCAGTTGGTGTTCTTGATCTCTGTATCGGCACTTTGAGAAGAGGGACTTTGGGTTTCTTACATTTTTTTTTTTAATTGGCTGTGAGTTACTGGGACATGTTTTAGGGGGTTAGGTGGTTTTGGGTTGATGGTTGGACTTGATGATCCTTGAGGTCTTTTCCAACCTTAATGATTCTGTGATATTTTTTGTATTTGTTTTTTGGTTGCATTTGGCTACAGGTACTTGAATTGGTTCTACAAAGCATTATCATAATTATGTCTCTTATTGTGTGATTTTTGTCTGAAATAATTTGATTATTTTTGAGCAGTGTAGTTTTACAGAACAATCTTAGTACTGGTTTTCTTTAGCTTTAATGCACACCTTCCTGACCTGAAAGTTTTGTTAGGTTGCGTAAGAAATTAAGAGTTGTCAGTGATGGTAGGTTCTTCTCTAAAGCAGTGCTCAGTTTTATAAAAAGCTCTGCCTTGTACTTACCCTTAGGAGCTGCTGCTATAGCATGGAAAAGTACTAGATAGGTTCTAGTTTCCTTGATGAGAGGTGCTGAAGTGTTTCACTTCTGTTTAGCTTTATGATAATTAATGAATATTCTTAAATTCCTAGATGTTTTTCAGATGAAGAAACTTATTAGTATTTCAGTTAATGAATGGCATGTTTACAAATGTTTTTTTTCCCCCTGCTTTTTTACTGTTTTCTGTTAAATGCCTCCCTGAGGGACTAAGACTTTTGCCCACTGTCAAAATAATTTGTCTGCAAGTGCACTTCAAAACCAAAATTGGTGGGTAGGACAACTACTGGATTTTGGAGAGGAAAATCATTTGTAGTAACATTCTTCTCCCTTGCCTTCAACTTTTTTGCTTTTATAGGTTTTTCTGCAATGATGCAATTATGTTTGATGGTAGAGCAAAGAAGGTTGACAGTGATCTAACTCAAGACGCTGAGCAGGATTGCCAGAAGCAGGAAGAAAAACATGTAGTAGAAGATGTTTCGCAGTTTTCAGAAACTAAAAAATCAACAAGCACTATCTTTACACCTCCTGAAAAAATGCAAAAAACCTGCTTCCAGTGGTTTAGCAGCCTGAATAATTCAGGAAATCCTGGTCCATCTCATACTGTATTTTCACAGCAGTTTCTGCGACAGAAAAGCAAATGCATGGTATCCCAGGAAGATCAGACTAATGGGGCACAAACAGAGAGTGGGGCAGTGTGTGGTGAATTGGAGGAAGAATCTTCCCTTTTAACAGAACTGGAACAGTCATCACAGTCTCAAAGGTCTTGTGAGCCATCAGAATGCAGTCTGGAGTCTTCAGAAATACTGCAAGTGTCTAACAACAGTTCAGATGCAGAAGTAAGAAAACTAGATGTTATTTCAGTATTTGCTTTCACTTTAAATTATGAAAGAAATTGGGCAGCATTGTTCTCTTTTCAAAATGATACCCTGCAGATTATGTAGAACTTGTCAATGCTTAACATAGTTGTGTAGAATGGATTCCCTTACTACCTTAAATCAAGTCTGTTCTCTGATTTTAGTTTGTGTTCAGTCCTTCCGCGGCTATCGTTACAATGGATTGTAAAAATACCCGGTAGGCTAGTTTTTGTTCTCTGCTTTTGTTTGTCCATGAAGAAGTCCTTTCAGAAAGCATATGTGTGTCACCGTAGTATTGCTTGTTGAAAATAAGCCAAATTTTTTTGTATAAGTTCTTAAAATTGCTGAAAACACTATACCTAATGTGTAGAAATAAAAATATATGTTGTGTTTAAAAAAACAAAACTGAAAAAACGACCCCCAAAAAACAACCTGTTAAAACCAAATTAATTTTCTCTTGATGAAGGAATCAGACTCCAATTCAAAACTGGCTGATGATCAACGTGCTCTGTGTGCAGTATTTTCTGCTGTTCAAACTGACAGAAAAAATACAATAATAAAAACTAAGGTAAGGATTCTTTTAGCTTTACCATGAGCTCTACTAAATTCTGAAAATCAGTTTTTACTTTTCTACTAGTTTATTCTAGAACTCTTAATGAAAGAATCTTAAGCAATGCACATGTTGTCAAGAGAAAACTGTGTTCTTGTTAATCCATATCAGCTGTGATGAACTGTAAACAGGCCACCTATGATTGATATCACAGCTGCAACTTGTTTGGAGACTTTAAACACTTCAGTTTAAACTAAGAAGCTAAGATAAGGCAAAAAAACACTTCTTAATTTTCCTCTTGCATACTAAATACACAGGTTTTATGATGCAATTTGCAGTTGTGTTCATAATCCAGATACAGTCACAAGATACAACCTCATTTCATTGCTTACCTTGATAGATCTGTTAGTAGTTTCCTTCCTCCTTGACTAGAAAAATCACGTCTAAATTTCAAACTCTGGAAAGGTTTTAGTCAACCTTTCTTGTTTAATTTTTTTTTTGGTTAAAAACCTTGTTACACACTAAAAAATCAGTATTGAAGGACAGTCAATATTTGTCTGCATTTTGATTTTTTTTTTTTCCTGTTGGTTGGGCACCCATAATTTGACTTATGTGGTTTCTTAGGTGTCTGAGAATAAACTTGTTTCGTGTCTTTGTGACATTTCTAAGAGCTTTAGCCATTTGTCTAGTTTAAAAAACTTATAGGACCTTAACAGGTAAAAGTGCTTTAACTCCTTAGGCATTGTCATTAGAATTGGCCAAAAGATTTATAAGTCAAAGGAAGATGCTTTCATCCTGTCATGTACACCCTTACTAACTTCTTTCTCACAGACTGAAAATCACAAGCTTCTCTCTGCTCCACAAGAACATTGTGTGTTTTGTATACTAGTGACATCTTGTGGTTATTGTTAGTAACTTCTGTGTGAAGATGGACTTTACATCTTTATTTTGGAACACCTGATTACAAAAATTGATGCTTCTGTGAAGAGAGTAGAGTTAGTTTAAAGCAGCTAGGAGCAGGATTTCTCCACTTATTTCCTTGGTTATGCATTCCCTCTGCTACCTTTATGTAATAAGGGTGATAATACTTGTTATGAGCTGGGCCAGAAAACTGACATGGCTGAAAACCAACTTAACAACCAAAAGGTCAATCATATTGGAACTTGGACCCACCCTGACTCTCAGGCTTGTGTGAGTGAGTAGTACCAGGGAGACCATTGGAACAAGTAGCCAGAACTGAAGAGTGGGGAGGTAGAGATAAGGAGCACCACTTTTGGCTCAGTTATTTTTGATTACAAACTTTGTAGCATAATATCTGTTGCTTACAAGTTGTCATTTTAACTATTTGTGCTGTAATATTAAAATCCCCCAGGTTCCTGGTTTACGTAAATCCAGTTGTATAGGGTCACGTATTGTGTCAAAGCTTCAGCCATTAATACCGGCTAAAGTAAGTGGATTAAGTAGGAAACTGTCACCTATGCAGAAGAAAAATTGCTGTGATACTGAAAATAAGCTGGGACTGCAAGCCACCATTAGTGAACTCCGGAAAAATTTCCAATTTAAAAGGTAAGTTTCTCTGACCCTTTACTTGGCACTCTGTACGCTTCTTTTTTTTTCCCAAAGAAACAATTTTCAAAGCAGACTCTACACATCTCTTCTACACTCTTCAGTAAAGATAATAGCTTAAGACAAATATTTTCTGCATGCAATTTTTAGTTTCCTAAGCTTGATATAGTTATAAATTATGATTTGTGGTAAATATGCTTTTCTAATTACTTTTTTCTTTCTAACTATGAAAAACTCCTAGCTAAAATTCATTTATTGAAGTGGTGCATTGAGTTTAACATAATTTGTATGAACATTATTGTTTGACATGAAATACCAGAAAGCGTCTTAGTTTAAATGCAGAAGTTGCGTAAATGTTGCCAAACTTAACTGAACACAAGTTGGTCTCTATTTAACTTTGTGTGCCTCTCACATTTTGAGATAGAGATTGGCAGAACTATTCTGCTTTCAAGATGATGGTGAACTGATGGAATATTTCTGTAAGCTGAAGCCTCTGGTTAAAATAGATGTTTTTGCACAGTATAAAATCCCTGGCTAACTTCAAATTTCTGCAAATGTCTACCAAGTTTGAATTTGAAGGACAATGATTATTTAAAAAACAATCAAAAACCCAAAAAAACCCTCCCAACAACAAACAAAAAAAACAAAACCCCAAACAAAACCCAAAAAGCGTAGGTATTCTAATTTACACTATTTCCATGGGCTCAGGTAAAAACTGGTGGCAAAGCTTTCCCAGCTCCAAGTAGTGATCTCACCTTTGAAGAAATAAGTTTTATTGAAATAAAATTATTATTTTCATTAAATGAAACCAAATGTGAGTAGGACAAATGTATTCTCTCTGCACTAAGTAGTAAGTGTGAGACTGGTGAGAATGTATAAAGTCAAATGAATATATTTTAGTAAGTTTGGGCCTTGTGGTAGGCTATGATAAACATACAACTGATTTCTGTTTAAAAATATTACTTGCAGTACTAACATTTTTAGAAATTTTGCTTTTTATTATCCTCTTGATGCGGGCTAAGAATGACAGTTTCAAAGAGGAAGTGAAAGTGTTTGTGTATGTATTGCTTGAGCTCGAGTTGGTAATGTCTGACCAGAATTGTTCACAGGGAGGAAATTCATATATTTGGATTTATTGGAGTACAGGCAGATAGAACAGAGTAAGCCTAGATGGCACTCTGTTCCTGTTCTCTGCTGATGATTGCAAGACTTAGCTCCCAACATCCACATTTTATCCATTCAGTTTTGGTTCATCTGTAACTTCTGGGTATGTCCTGGGATTATATATATTTGTATATGTTACTTACTTCTGTGTAAATAAAGTACTTGTTTATTAGCTTTTAGGGGATTCTTTTCTTAATTTATTTCACAAACAGGTTTTTCTCACTACCAGGATTTATTTATCTCTGAGTATTCGGTTTATTATTTCTGTTTTTTTCTGCAGAGGGTATGAAAAACTTCCTTCTTGTAAAAAGTCAGATCCGTTGTCTCCAATCAAAGATAATATACAGCTCACTCCAGAAACAGAAGAAGAAATCTTTAATCATCTGGAACATAGTCACATTCAGAGAGCTATATTCCCCTGAACTGTACGCTATGCGCAACAGGATGCATTTTTAATCATTGTCAAAATTTACCTTTTGGATATTTCATCAATATAGAAAAGGTGGTTTGAAAACCAGCTATATATTTTAGTCTGACTAGTGATGTGTCATCTTTTTTATAAAAGCATGAATTGAAAGGTACGGTTCTATACTGCCTGAAATAAAATCTTTCAGATGCCTGTGTTCTCTTATTGAAAGTCCCATGCTAAACTTTTTTCCAAACCTCTTTCAGCTGCCCCTGGGCATTTTATGTAGGTCACATATGCAAACCAAGTTTCTACAACAGCAGCAACAGAAGTTTGTGCCTTAATTTCTAATAGTTGATTTTTTTTTTTTTTTGTTGCCTCTTCCTTCTTTCCTCTTGAGCCTAATCTGGCTCCAAGACAGGAGTAAAACTGCTGTTCAGTGTTCATAACAGCCTTCGCTATAATTACACCACTCTGATAACTATTTCTGTTCCCTATAGTGTAAGATCTGTCTCAATAGATTTCTGTTTGATACAGTCATATTATTGGTAGGAATAACTTAGGGACTGCAGAAAGGAATATTTGGTCTCAATTCTCACAGTAATAGAATGATCTCCAAAGAAATACAGTGCGTTCCTCTGTTTTACCTGCTCTTTCCATGTTTGTAGTCTTACCCAACAACAGGAACACAAAATGTCGGTCCTCAGAGCTAAGGGCATTGCCCTCACAAAAGAGCATTGCCCTTGCAGCAAACCAAGCTTCAGTGTTTCCACAGCTGATCAACTAAAGAGAAAGAATCCAGTAGAGGAGGATCCTTGCTTTGGATGACCCAATTGTCATGAAATAATGTGATAGCATTTCAGATTTCTACCTTTAAAATCAGGATTTGTGTCCAGGTAAAGATATGTCTGATTTTTTTTTTTTTTTTTCCTTTTTTAGGAAAGGATAGTATCTCTTTCTCAGCAGGTAAAGGTATAAAAGTATATCTTAACCTGTGAAATGTATCCTTTCCAGTCCTGAGATTAATATCTTCCCTCCATCTTTGAGTTTTTCACAAAAATTTAAAGTTTGAAATTAACCTATGAGAGGCAGAGGTTCTTTTCATTGCAATATACCTTTTTCTCTTTGAGACAATTTGAGTCCATGGACTAAGGTGACTGGGTGCATTAAATTACAAAGAAGCTGCTTATAAGAGGAGGTTGTGTGTGCATTTGTAAGAGCAGTTCTCTTATTTCTGCTTTTGTGTTGAAGGTATGGGATATAAGGAATTGAAGCAATGATGCCTAGGACAGGCTTCCTCTCATATGTGCACCTCTTCAAAATCCCTACTCCTGAATCACAGGGTTTTTAACATTGATTTGTCAGTGAGAATTTTTATCTCTGGTATGATGTGACAATTAAAGGCCAGGGATAAATGTTTCCATGTTGCCAGTCAGAACTATCACCTAGAATGAATTTGTGTTGCTACAAATACATTAATAAGGACAGAATTAATTTTTGAAGGGAAAACATAAAAATAGTTATCCTCCATTGCTTATTTATCAGTGTGGGGTTGCAAGGTTACTTTTTACAGTCCATCCTTGCCTCTTGCCTGCCTCTTCAGTCAAAGAGCCACTTGCTCCTGCTTTAGTGGATCATCAGAAGAGACAAACTAATTGTGTTTGTGTTTTCAAGGACAGGTGGTTTTAAGGGAGCATAGGACATATTGCAGGCAAGCTACACGTGTGAAAGCAGTACTGCCTCTCAATTGTGTTGCTTGCAAATACTGCCTTGACTGTTCTTGTAGTTCATTTATTGAAAATACCATCTCTTGTTTTACTTTAGCCTGTTTGAACAAGAATCAGAGGAAACAAAGCAAATGTTATCCATACATGCATATTGACACTATTTTGTCAGAAATGGGTGCCCTGGGTTTTTTTGGTTTTTTTTTTTTTTGGGGGGGGTTGTTTTTTTTTCCTGTATACTCCTGCAAGGACAGGAGAGTGAAAACATAATAGACAATGCCTTGAAAGATATAGAGCATGTAATAACTTGCTGGGGTGGTATTTCAGTGGTAGATATTGGGGGAATTATTCATGCCAGAAGCACTTCTTGATTGTATGGCATTGTATGATCTTCAAGTAGATTTCTTAAAAATACTTCTACATAATTTCTGTTGTGTGTTTTGGCTTGGGTTGTGACCTTACATCATAGAGGATTCTTTTCAGAAAGCACCTAACAGAGTAGAGGCCTTCACTACATTACATGTAAGTATATCATACATGTAGCATGTAATAGCATGCAAGTTTTATAGCTAAGTGGGGAGTTCTTGGGTTGGTGCTTGTTTTATGAAAGACACAATAAGATACATGCAAATGAATTTGTGCAAGACTTTATTCCTGAGTTAAAATTGACTTTGGGTGGGGTAATTTCCATAGTAAAAATTATTCAGTATCAAAATAGGAAAAATTGTTACAGGTTATAAATGGGGGGCGGGGAGGAATAAAATAAAACATGGCCCAATGAAAAGGAAAAATAAGAGAAAAGAACTTGGAAAGGGAGAGTTTGGTTTTAAAAAAGCAGGCATTTGAAAGCTGGAGGATAACGGGGTGACTGGAAAACAAATGAGTAATAGGAAATGAAAGCAGATGGCAACTGGGAGGCATATGTCTTTCTGTGTGTTTGTTGGCTTTTTAATCTAGTATTCTTTTTGCTTTCGTGGTTTGTATAACTAATATTCTCTAATTTTATTAGAAGGACTTCAAAGTATTCTTACCAAGTGGGTGGCATTGCTATATCCCGTTAAAAGGGTGAATCTGGCCCTGAAAAACTAAATTTACTAATGGTGGTCTAATCAAGCTTTACTTTTGAAACTGATAACTAGCCATTCCTTCAGCAGAATAGTCATGCACTGCAAATACTCAGTATCACACAGAGTTAATATGAGAGTCTGTGATCATCCCAACCAAGTAATGGTTTTGAAACTGTAGGTAAGTGACTTGTCCAAATTCAACTGAGTCTTTCTGGTGAAATTTTTTGTTCTAATTACAACAGTTGGTATTAATCACATGTTCTGTCTCATTTAATAGAATTTGCCATACTGTGTCATTTTTGTATATTATTGACATACTGTTACTTTATGAAGCACTAGAAGCTCCTGTCATTCAGATTTTATGTATCAATTAGGGTTTGTTAATTTTGTTGGTATCAAAAAAGGTTACGATTCTGAAGTGGTGAAGCTAAGAGATAATTCTTTGCTCTTACTACTTGTATCAAAGAATAAATACAAGCTGATTGTTTCAGCAATGTCTTGGTCTAGGAATGATATGGTACCAAACTAAAATTATCAATATAGGAGGGAAGAAAAAGAGAGGAATCACTTTTTGAACAGTAGAAGTCATTTTATACTAATAACGAGCCTGAATCTGGCTGCAGCAATGCGGGATTTAGTGGCAAGTCTAGAAATGAATATACTTGTTGTTCCTATGGCTTTCTCATGTTGTTACGTACTTTGAGTTGGGCAGTAAAATGACAGGATGTCTGAATATTTATGCCATCTAGGCAGGTAATGCAGAAACCAGGCAACGTAATTTCAAGACCAGAGTTGGAAAGAGCTTTAAGCTGATAGCAAGAGAACAGGAGAGAGAAGGTGTGGGGAGGGTAAGGCAAGACTAAAAACAATTCCTGAATTCATTAGCTCAAAAGTGCTATACAGTTACAGGCTGAGCTACTGTTGAATTATTATTTCTTACTGGAGTATGTAGATTTAAGTACCCTTAAAGAACATCACAAACACAGGCTTCAAGCCTCTCTGTTGTAAAATGCTGATGATGTGTCTTAGGAATTGTGGATGGCAAAACCAAATCATATAGAGAATATTAGAAAGGACTTTCGATGGTGAGGCACTGGATCTGATGAGGCCTTTATCTGCATTTTTTGGTGATATTTGGTAAGTTACGCCAGCTGCCATATCCATAGGACTGCCCATATGGCATAGAGCCTTTTGAATATATAGAATAGAGTGGACAGGGAATACAAGATAGAGAGACTATGACTCTACAGAGACTGTGCCTGTACTGTGCCAGAAATAGAATAAATTCTGCACACAAGAAAAAGTTGTACTGCATGATGAAAACGTAAGAGTGGCAGGGAACAGGTGAGGGAAAGTGGTATAACAGAATTTAGCATAAAAAGGAAAAACAGTAGGGAGAGTTAATAAAAAACCAACCGTTCTAGGGAGTAGGATTGATGGGGTGTTGGAAATCGGAAGAGGTGGAGAATACTTGCAGCAGGAGGTAACTATGCTAGAGAAATGTGCACATATATCTGTGCATATCTCTATAAACATTTAAAACTTGTCTCCTTCAAGCTCAAGTATGAAAGTAACTTTTCAGAAGTGTTTAGAGGTTTAAGATGATGCTTTTTTGGCTGATATGGTAATATGTGCTTTGAATTAAAGATAGACTTGAGGAAGGGTTGCCTCTCCTGATGTGTTTGCACAGCAAAGTATTAAGTCTAGGGGGATTCCTCTGGTACTACTGCAGGAGAGTTATTAAGAAGGTATTTTTCATAATATTACAAATCCTATAGAAGTCTTCTCAATTTAGGAATATTGTAGTAGAGACTGAGGAGTTCCATGCTTAAGGCATGTATTTAAAACTCTTTACACCATCTTAATGTCTGCAGAATGCCTATTCTAGGCATGGAGTGAATTGTGTCGGATTTTACAAAAGCAGAAATTAATTTGAGGTAAAATTAATCACTTATGTAAGAAACAGATTGGGACACCTCTACTGTACCCTGCATAGGTACAGTATGTGTACAATATGTGATACAATAGAATATACCATTCTGTCTGCTTAAAATCTGATGCCTTATGTATATGCTGCATGTAGAATACTTCTATTATGATTTTTTTAATCATCTGTGGTCACTTTAAAACTAAATGTTCACCTTCACTTTAGTCTAAAGAATAATGTTCTGTGGTGAATGATGAGTTACTACCCCATTTGGAGCAGGACCTTCTTCCTTGTTCTCTCTGCTGAGTTCAGCTTATGTATCCTAAAATGTACCATCTGAGAGTATTGATCTCTAGTTCTTCTCTGTGGAAAGTGAGACTGCTCATTTTCTTCCTTCATATAGGAAGGAAACATTAGGTTAGTAGGATAAAAATGTTTGTCAGGGAGACTTGCCTTGTGTGAAGGATTAGTTTCTGTTCCAATAGCTTTCATTCTACCCAGACTTCTGTGCTCCAGGTAAAATCTTGCTTTTAACAGATGTAAAATTCTGGATTTGGAACATGTATACCTGCGTGAAGTTCTACTTTAGGAAGGATTCTTTAATGGCTTTGAAGTAACTGTGTTTAGTGTTACAAATGTAAATATGACCTGGAGCAAGGCACTCTAAATGTTTGAGGTATATAGAGAGTGTACCAATAAGACGGACAAGACTGAGTTTGCGAAGATTAGAAGCTTTATTCTTTGCATTACTTATAAAAAAAACAGGTGTTAATATGAACAACTCTGCAGCCTGTGTCAAACAGGAATTTAGGATTTTGTTTAGCTTATTTCAAGTCCAGTATCTCAGGGAGCACCAGAGTTTGTTTTTCAGAAAACATCCCATTTAAATACTTGCAGTGAAGGAGAAATCATTGCAACACTTGTAATAGCACAAGCACTCAAATGATGGATTTACTTTTTCGTTTGTCTAGCTTGTCTTTCTACCATTGGCTTGTGCTATTTTTGTCTGCTGTATTGAAGCAGGTCAGTTCAACAATTATTTATCTGTTAGTTACCTCACTTCAGAAAAACAAGTCAAGGGAGTGACTAAAGGTATTTCTTCTAAGCTCATACTAGTTGGATTTAATTATATTATTGATTTTTCTGAAATGATTATTGTCTTTCCTCATTAATGATTTCTGTTAGTACTCAGCAGAACTCAATATTAAACTCTGAGTGACAGAGCTTACAGAAATATAGGAGAGTTTACCACTTCGAAGACAAACTAATTTTATTTTTGGCAGTACTTACAGGTGGAAGTGGATCAGAAGCTTTTATCTGGCCACCTCACAGGCTGCCAGAAGGTGTCAGTACCTCCCTAGTAGCAAAAGAAAGAAACATGGCTTAGATCTTAAAATAGTTTGGGCAGTGTTTGTTTGTTTTAATTGGTTGGTATTTGTTTCTTTAAAATGAACTGCTTATCTTGGTAGCAATAAAAAAACATGCAGCTTGCCCCTTGGTCCCACTGTAAACATATTTAAGCCAGTTCAGAGCTGGTTACAATGAGATTATTAACTCAATTAATGTTACATAGACCACTAAACTTTTTGGCTGTCAAGAGCAGATAAGTTTGTTACTTTCCCATTTATAAACTCAACTTTTGAACAATTAAAAAAAAAATTGTTACCACATTCTTACTAATTAGCACTCTCCAAACAATTTTAAAATGCTCTCAAGTGAGAAAAGAGTTGGCTTGCACATGAAAAGGCATGTGATGTGTTATTTTGCTTAACAGAGCTTTTAAACTTAAGGCTAATAAGACAGCTTCCTAGAAACTTAAAAATCCAGATAAAATATTAAAATCCTGTTGGTGGCTGGTCACAAGTGGTGTTCTCCAGTGCTCAGTACTGGGGCCAGTTCTGTTCAATATCTTTATTAATGATCTGGATGAGGGAGTTGAGTGCACCCTTAGTAAGTTTGCAGATGAAACCAAGTTAGCAGGAGTGTTGATCTGCTCGAGGGTAAGAAGGCTCTACTCAGGGATCTGGACAGGCTGGAGTGATGGCCTGAGGCCAGTTGTATGAGATTCAACAAGGCCAGTGCTGGGTCCTGTGCTTGGGTCAAAACAACCCCCTGCAATGCTGCAGGCTTGGAGAAGAGCGACTGGAAAGCTGCCTAACGGAAAAGGACCTCTGGGTATTGGTCATGAGCCGTCAACATGCCCAGGTGTCCAAGAAGGCCAACGGCATCCTGGCCTGCATCAGAAATAGCGTGGTCATCAGGACTGGGGAAGAGATTGTGCCCCTGTATTTGGCACTGGTGAGGCTACACCTTGAATGCTGTGTTCAGTTTGGGGCCAGAAGGACATCGAGGTGCTGGAGTGTGTCCAAAGGTGGTGAAGGGTCTGGAGAACCAGTCTTATGAGGAGTGGCTGAGGTAAAGGGGGTTGTTCAGCTTGGAGAAAAGGAGGCTGAGGGCGGAACTTATCGTTCTCTGCAACTACCTGAAAGGAGGTTGTGGCAAGGTGGATATCAGTCTTTTTCCCCCAAGTTAACAAGCAATAGGATGAGAGGAAATTGCCTCAAGTTGCACCAGGGGAGGTTTAGATCGGATATTCAGAAAGATTTCTCCACTGAATGGGTTCTCAATCGCTGGAATGGGCTGCCCAGGGAGCTGGGTGAGTCACCATCTCTGGAGATATTTAAAAGATGTGTGGATGTGGCACTTAGGGTCATGGTTTAGTGGTGGACTTGGCAGTGCTAGGTTAGTGGTTGGGCTCAATGATCTTAAGGTCTTTTCCAACCTTAACCTAGATTATGTGCTGCTGTAAATTACATTAAAGTATACTAAGAACTAATACATCTAAATTCATATAGGATACAGTGGAACACACAAGGCAACTCACTGTGGTCACTTAATAGAGAGGCCCACATTTCTGGAGGTCCTGTTATGGTTCACCATGAATCTCAGGACAAGGATGATTCACCGCTCTCGCTATTTTTTTTCTTCTCATTGGCTCATGAGTTGAGAGCCCACTTGTAGTATTCTGTTTTTTCTTTAAAAGAAAAAAGGCTGATATATGGAGCCTTTTGATACCGTTGTATTTTTACAATTGTAAAGGACTTGCTCACGTGCTTGTTTAGACTAATGGCAATATTTCCTACATAACCAGTATTATGTTGGTGCAAAGCCAGATGGTAGATGGGAGATTCTGCTCTTTTGTACTTGAATTGACACTTAATTCTCCTGTTTACTTCTGCATGCAGGTGCTCAAACATAAGGAATTTGGAATACTGCCACTCAGAAAGCCAAGAACTGGCATCTTAGGGAGGTTCAGCATCTCTTAGTATTGATTCCCTACAATTCATTGAGTTGGAGATTGCACGTTCATTGTGTAATAATCTTTAAATAGTGATTGTGATTCTTGATAGCTATGGGAAAAAAGAGATATTTATATTATGTTTATATTTGTACCTGTCAGACAAAGAGGTAACTCTTCTCAACCTGAATAATTACGCTCACTGTGTGTGGAGTTGTCTTGGTTTGGGAAGATTCTGGGTATCAAGAACACAGTACTGACTTCTTAGTAACTGACATTGCTGCCACACCTGCAACTGCTGAAACAGTTGTTGCTATATAGGGGCAAGTAATACTGGCTAAAAATAACATTAAATTTTAGTAGAGAAGGTAGTGTTACTGAAAATCAAGACCATAGCTGTCTTGTTCATTATCTTATTGTTTAGAATTTGACCAAACTAGGAAAAATGCTTGTCACAGAAAACATTCATATGACACAAATAGAAAGAGTTTTAAGTAGAATTGCTAGCAAATATGCTTTCAGCAGATAATAGTTCATTCAAGACATTCAGTGAATGCATGTGAGCATAGATATTTTGAGATCAGTTACCAGCCATGTTTATATCTTTAGCATTTTTTTAAAACAATTAGCTAATGCAGCTGAACTAAATACAATTTCAGTTATCAACTTTTTTTCTCCAATCAAGACCATTTAAATTTAGTTAATGCTAACTTTAGTATATTAAAACCTTTTTTTATTAGCAAATACAATGACCTTCAATGTTCACCTGAATTACAGTGGACATTTTAGAAAACTTTTTAGCTCAAACTAAATAACATAAGTATTAATTTATGAATAATTTCTAGAGTAAATATAGAGAACACCGACTTCTGAGATTGTGGTTGCTAAGTTTAAGAAACCATTGAACTTTTTTATTTCTTTTATAAAGTAATCAGTATAAAAAAAAAATAAAACTGTTCTCCTGATCTGAAGTTGCTAATCAAAGCAGAGGTTGCTTAATGGTCTAAAAAGCTGACCAAAACTAAGCTAGACTGTCCTGTGTCTAATATATGAATGTTCAGAGACTTAAAAAATAAGCTAATATTTGTGTTGGCTTTAAAATCTAGTTCTTGGAGGTCAGTCACAGTGAGAACATCCATCTTCTCACTAAACTATAAAAATGATACAATTTTGGAGGCTTCTGTGGTTTGTCTTATTTTTCTTGGTTTCCTGTGTCTGGCATGCACATTGTGCCAATGCCAGAGTCCTGAAATGATATCACCCATAACTTACCACTGGAAGATGTATGTTCGCAGGAAACTGAATTCTGTTGTCTTCTCTGTTACCACTTTCTGACAGACTTTGCAGATCTGCGTGAAGAACTTGGTTTTGGTGGGACAATTGCAACTTCTGTTTTTACTATAGAAAGAAAGCGGCTTACATTAAACTAAAGAGCAGAGGATGTTTTCAGTCTTTTTCAGAAATATGCCAGGGAGTGCTCCAGGTTCATGGATTCTTGGATTGCAGATACATTTACATCCACTAATGTACATTACAACTAAGTAACATTTACATTCATTTCAGTATTGTGACAGAGAACCAGGGTATGGTTTTCTCTGTCATTCCAACCTCCTCACATTGTGTAATGTTAACATGTTTGAGGTCTATCCCATTTTTATGTAATTAATGACAGATGATCTCAATTTGCCTAAAACTAACTTATTTTTTGCAGCTGTCCAATATTATCTTGTGGCTTGAGATATCACCCTCCACACTTGCACCCCTGCCCCCAGCCCCTAATCATCTTTTGGAAATCTGCTATTATAGCCAAGCATCCCTTGCCAAAGGCAGCAGGGGTTAAATGATACAACGCTATAAATGGAATAACCAGGGTTTCTATTTGTGAGAGACAGTACTTTTTGGCACTAGGTCTAAGCAGTTTCAGGTTCAAAATAAAATTTATTGTATTTTGAGCAAATTAATTGTGTTTCAGAATGCATTGTTTTGGATGTTGATTGTTAACTCAACTTTGTAATTCTAATGCTTAGGTAGTCTCTTTATTTTCTGTGTTCCAGGACAAAGGAGCAGCAGTCTCTCCTTTTTCCATCCTTATAAGTTAGTGCAGAGCAACATCAGGATGAGAAAAGACTTTGAATGGAACAGAGTGTGTGCGACCTTTCTTCCATGGGGAAAGTAGGTGTCCGGGAGATGGAATATGTTTGCAAGCAGGTAACAGCTTCTGTAATTGCAGGGAAAATTAATGTGACCCCAGATTAACAAACTCTAAATTAGAGGTCATTGCAGTTGTCCCTGTCAGTGCTGCATGACTAGATGGGGGCTTTTACTCTGTAACTCCTACTAACGTGGCCTCTACCACAACCATCTATCTTCTAGAAAGAGATTTAAAGCACATGGGATTTGAATTACACAAATCTGTAAAGTCTAGAGATAATTAATTCCTGACATAGACAAATGAGTGTTTAAAAACTTATGCTTAGGCTTGGGAAGAGGGTACAAGCATGTTTGGCTGAAAAGTACAGAATGCAAATCAAGGAGTGACCAGAGCTAAGCTGTTCATTCACAATTTTGGTCTGAATTTGCTGATGCTGCATTACTGAATGCACACTATTGCACATATGATTTCAAGTGTGTGTTATGTAACAGAAAACAGCTGGAGTTAAGGGTAAAAAAAAATAATAACCTAAGTCCACATTAAGATTCCATACCTGCAAATGGCTTTGTTGGGACAGAGGAGGCTGGCTTAATGGCAACCCTGTGCGGTAAGCCACAGCTGTTGAGGACTAAGGCCCCTTACCCCTCGTGCTATTTAGGTGCATAAAGGGTAGCAACAAAGCAGGACTAAACTGCTAGTTACTCCCATTGGCATAAAATAAAAAGCAATGACGTTAAGCTGAGAAAATAAGAATTTGTATTAGGCAAAAGAAAAAGATGTTTGAGAATCCACAAACTTTCTCAGTGAGCATCTTCCAGAAATTGTTAGCAAATATAGTCCTGTATCTATGACATATTCTGAGTGACTTTCAGTGATTGCATCTAGATCTATGCTATTCAACTGTGCCAGTCTGTAGTATTTCAAACACAAATAAGGAAATGCGTGTGAATAAAAATTCTATTGTTAACTCTTCTGTTCTTGAAATGTTGCATGTCATGTTTAACACACAAGAGTTAACAATATGTATTGCTGTTGCTCAAATATTGCCTAGGGGTCAAAGAGATATTACACTTGGTACTGGGCAAACATGAAACAAATTCAGCATGTCAGGGTGGTGGTTTTAAACACCTATGTCTGTTCACAGAAGTCAGTGAGTCTCACAGTCTCTTAGTGCTGTATAACTTTGCATGGGAAAATAAATGTGAGACTGCATGTCAAATCTTATTATTTGCTATAGCAGAGGAAAGCTAGAGTAATTATATTTGAAATTATTATTTCACTTCTATATGAGCACTCTGAAGCAATTCTACAATTTGAAAGAAAAGATTGAATGAAAACAGAAATTCATAGCTGTAGAGTTCAATAGGCAGTGTATTTTGCCTTGAAGCCAAAAAAATTATGTCAGTGAACCAACTTCAGATTTGGATAAATAAGATTAGAATTATAATCTATACCCTAGGAAATTACAGAAATCTTCAGTGGACTGTCTTGAAGACATACTAGACAATCATTCATTTCAGGGAAATTGCTACTGCAGACTATTGTAACTTTTCCGGAAAATTCACAAAATTCCTTCTCTCTGCTTGTCTCTGCTGGCTTAAAAAGCAGATAAGGAGCAAAAGAAATTTGGATGTTTTAATATGTAAATAAGTTAAAATGGGGGCTGGGCAAAGAAGGGAAGCCTTACATGTTATTTTTGCTGAGGAAATACCAGAATGGCAGCCAAATAATAAAAAAAAATCTATACTTGTCTTAAAACTTTGACTACCACAACTTTTCTGTTACCCAGATATTTTATGTATTTTAAACCATTGTTTAACAAAAGAAACTGAGATTATCCAAAAGTTGCACTGGTACAAACATGGTGGTATTTATCTGTGTTTTTTATTGATTCAGTTAAGCACTGCCAGTGGGTGACTGGAGCATCCCTGCACCCCTGAAGCAAATGTCTCAGAATCAAAGTGGGTACAATGCACTTTAACATGAAGATAACTGACAAAGTCTCTTGGTCTGTATTGTTGGACAGAAATTTATCTAACAATAAATAGGAAAAAAAATAATTGCTTTGTAAGGAATATAAGAATGTTTTTCTGAAATTGCTCAGGAAGGACAAGGAGGCACATGATAGTTAAGTCACTTGCTCATGCCATGCAAGAAATCTGTGGAAGAATAAGGAGTAAGTTATCTGATTAGCACTTTTTTTTTTCTACATCCTTCCTACCTTCTCTCACACCAGGAAATAATCCTGAAGTTTTGTTAGGAAGTCTGATTAGGATCTGTCCCAAATCCTCTTTATATAATATTATGAAATTTAAGGCAACACAATGAAGTAATAGTGGGGAGGATGGGGGGCAGGGAGGGGTATCAGTAATTAGAATAAATATTTCTACTACATTAGTCTCTACAGAGCATTAACCAATACTATTTTGGTAGACCAGTTATAAATAGTAAACAAGAAATTGCTACCTATGAAACCTTAGAGCTAATGGTGAAATCCAAGTTAACAATAGTGCAATTGGCTTTAATGAAAATGTTCCAGCTTAAAGGTACGTAAAGGTAACAAGGCTTTATACTTCGTAACACTGTGCCATGCTCTGATGTTCCTTGAAGACAAAGCTCTTCTCAAATTCAGCTCCCTACCTCTGTCTAGGTAGGCTATTTCAATAAAACACAAAATAGGACAGTTGCCATCTATCTCTGAAAACCATGTATGCCTGCTAGGAGATCTGTAAATAGGGCTCATTTTGTACAGTAAATCAGAGCTAACCCCTGGTTTACAGGCATGCCCTATAATCAAGTAAAACGTTTACAACTTCCTGGCCTTAAGACCCTGATCACAAAGCTATACCTGAATCCAGCTTTCACAAGGAAAAATTCTTTCTGAACATACATTTTTGGTTTGATACATAAAGCAGCTCCTTACCCTTACCAAGTATTAACAAATTTAAACAAAGTAAAGTGATCCTGGAGTACAAATAGTCTACACGAGGTGTGTACTCTGTTTTGGGCACCATACTTCAAGAAAAATGTAGACACTGGACACAATCCAGAAAGGAGTAAAAAGAATGAGCAACAGTCTAGAGGGAGCGTGAGGGAGAGTGGAAGGAATTGGCATTGTTTAGTCTGGAGAAGACAAGACTTAGGAAAGATGGGATGTCAGCCCATAACCATGAACAGTGTTTCTGCAAAGAAGAAAATATAAACTATAGATGGGAAAAGAAGTAATGAAAAAATTGCAGCAGGGGATATTCAATATCATTGCTAAAAGTAACTTTCCTTGAATAGATTGGTTAATGGCTTAGTAAAATTTTCTGGCTAAATTTTATTTTCAGTTTAAAAATGAAATGCTAATGTCTGGAAAAGATGTGAAATACAAGTAAACTGTATATAAGTTATAACTTCTAGGCTCATCTGAAAACTTAACAACAACTTCTCTAGGATCTCTTGAAGACTCTATATTGAACAAACGTAGGTCATGCCCACTTGGGATCATAGGATGCTAGTTGCTGAACATAACTGAGTTAGAGCAGAACATAGTGTCAATATTGTAAGCAGCAGCACTCTATTTTCGTTTGGCTTTTCATTTCATTTTTCAGACCAGCAAGAAAATCTCATAGGTTGGTAATAGTTTAATCGCAGATTTTTGTTGAATTTTGTCTTTGTGTGGGCCACTGAACAGAAGCTTGGGTTTTGCTCACAGTCATAATTGTTGATTCTGTGTAAGATCTGGGCCTCTTTCTATTCCAAGTCTACTAGTATATATAGAATTGAAATGTGGCTTTAGAGACTTTCAAACCAGTTGTTCTGAATTTTTCTATGCTTAATGAGGAAACTGATTTTTCCTTTTTATATAAATCTTCTTTAAGCAATGTTTTGAATGTTTTGAACCTGTTTTCAGCCCTATCTTCCTGGTCCATTCCTACTGCTTTCTAGAGATCTAAATAGCAAATTCACTGAAGAGTACCTACCGCTGTAGCTACAAACGAGCTGTAAGAATCTGGGAGGTAATGTATAGATATGCACATTCAAAGTGCATAAAGATTAAAGGAAATTTTAGACTTATATCCTTCTTAACTGAAACTTTAAACTTTTTACTTCCTGTGTGGAGAAGAGTTCATAGTATTTGTGTCACTCACTTTTACCTTGTTTGCGCTTTGAGAGACTTGATATCTAGGAAAAGACTATTTACCAGTGATTCACAAATACGCTCCTGTTGTGAAATGCTGGCATGGTCTAGCAATCAGCATTAGTACTTGATTTGGGTTTGTGGGGTTCTTATTTAAATGCTAGTAGTTTAAGTTTGGAAAACCTCGGTCTCCCATATGTGGTATGGATTTTAGATGTGAATGTGTATAAGTCTGTATGTGTGTTGGAGATGAAGAAGCTGAAATAGCCTTAAGAGTCTTCTGTAATCTTAAATACCTGTGGGTCAACCTCGAAGTATTGGATATGTATAATTAACTTTTCCAGTGCTACATTCCTGGACAACTACATGGGTATGTAGGTACAAAAAGAGTTGATTTCCAGTGGTTTCTATAATGCCACTGAAGTCAAACATACTGAAGTTTAAATATCAAGAAAAATACTATAATTTAATTTAAAAGAAAACAAAGATGTCTTCTGAAGTGAGGTAATGCAGTGTATTTTCATGTATGTGATAAACTATTTCAAAGAAATTACTAGCCAGTGAGATCACTCAGTTGGCTCTGTTTGTTCTTTTCTAAAAATAGATGAGGCATTGTGTATTGAGAGGTCTATTCCAGTTGTGCTGCAGGAGAATCCATAACTTATAGATCTCTTATGAAAAACACACTTTTTTTTTTTTTTACTTTCAGGACAGATTAAATGTTTGGACTTCAGGACTGTAGGAAACCAGACATCAGTCAGAGCAGCCAGCTGTTCTTTAATCCAGGGATAGGCCTGTATCCCAAGCAGCTGCAGCACCTGGGGACTTTGAATGTCATTCAAATCTACCTTAGGCTTACCTAGAACCTGTCTTGACTGGACCAGAGATTCTGCCTCACAGAGTATCTGTCGCAGCTAGTGTGAGACAAAATAATCCCTGAAAAACGTGGTAAGAATGATGGATTATTGAAGGGGGTCTTTTTTCTTTGCATGCATGTGGCCCACTGGAAGTGGACCCATTTTGCTGGAAAACTGTTACATCTGGCAGATTTGTTTTCAGTCAGAAATGTATCTTATTTTCCTTAGTGACTGCATTTTTTGAAACAAAACCTTATTTTTAATTGTTTCATATTTGATGTTCACAAGAAATTTTGCTTTGAACAATTTGCATTAAAGCTGGACATTTCAAAAATGTTTAGGGAAGTTGACATCTCTTAGATAACAAGGCAGGTAAATGCTCAAGCTAATGCAATCTGGCAATGTTATCTAGCACTCATGACATATGAAGGAAAGATCTAGAAAAGGACCTTTTCCCTCAGCTTGACCAGACTGTAAATGTCTGGCTTCATTAATGCAGAATGCTAGGTTAGCCTTTGTTCTAAACTCTCTACACTGCAAAAAAAGGTATCCTAGGCCAATGCTATGTGGTTACTTTAATCAAACAGTTGTCTACACTGCTGCCAGAAAAGATTGGTCTTGTCTTCTCTCCTCCTCTCCAGTAACCCACTGCTTTTTCCCTGCTTCTTTGTGTGTTCTACCTCTAGTGTGCACATAGCAACCCTCTAAATCAGACCAAAGAACATTAACTGTCTGAAAACTAATATCAAGGAAACAAAGTCAGTGCTTTTACAAGGAAGCAGGAACGTCCAAGGGTGCAGAGGTGCGTAGGACTGCCCCTTTATGGAGCACTGTGGATGTATACTGAACAGAAGTGACCACGTAACCATGCTTAGGGATTCAAAGAAAATGGCATCTAGAGATGAAGATAGACCGGCTTCTCAGAAAATGCGAGGAGCTACCATAAATCCCAAGGTCTGCATGAAGAACACTTATGGTCTCTCTTTAAACATTTCACAGTTAAAGGTAGAGATGAATGCCCATCATACATCACACATCAGTCATCAGAGCTCACAAAAAAAAGATCAGGAGACACATCTGCCACCTTTGTTGAAAGCGCTTTTGCCACCAGCCTGGAGACCATCCTGGAGTTGATGTAGGGAAGTCCTTCCATTGTGGCTGAAGACGCAATAACCCCATGAAGGAAGGCATTCCAGATTGCCTGGGACAGACCTGGGTGTGAGAAGTAGCATGATGTTCTTGTCAGCTGACTTGGATGCTTACCTGGGAAGCGAGACTGGAGTTCTACTCTAGCATAAAGTTTGCATGTTTCATAGTAAATAATATGTGGTGAGAGCAAGAATAAACAGTAGATGTGAAGAAAATAGAAACCTATTTAATTCTATACTGCCAAAGGCCAAGTGTGCTTCCCTACTGCAAACTGCACCTGGGACATTCTAAAATCCTTTGTAGAAAACTTTTAAACTCAATAAGATATCGGAAGGAACACCAGACAGTCATCTTGAATGAGGGACTGAGGTAAAGTTTTTGTGCCCCTATACACAAGGAAAATTGGAATTGGAGCAGGAGGAGAAATAATAGGTCAAAATCTTGTAGACATCGGCAGTTAAATCCAGGGATGTGCTTGACACTGCCCTGTAATTAATATGCACAAACCTGGCCTAATTTTATTATGGTTCACATATATGTCTTCCCTGCCTCTTAGGTAATCTGGGCTGGTAGAGCTCATTCCACATCAGTTAGGAATTCTTTTAATTTGAGTCACTTTTTCTATCACAGCAACGCACAACTGACATGTATGACTTTATTTATAATATGTAACCAAGTTAATGTTCTTATTACTCTGCTGCATATCCCATGACACCTTTGCAGGAGGGATGATTCATCTCAACAGGCTGAGCTAGTGAAACTCTTTAAATAACTATATGTGAAACATATGGTTCAAGACAGAAAACATTTTAAGAGGGAATAAGGCCAGGAATAGCAGCTGTCACTAATACAGTATAGTGAGATTTGGTGTCTCATAGAAAGCAAACCAAAGCAAACTTTAATCTCCAAAAATCTTTGAGTTTACAGTCTAGTTAAAAAATACAAGGCTACAAAAAAATACAGGGCTACAAACCATACACTGCTTTTAGGTTAAAATCAACTTGTCTTTTCTACTATGGCTCCATTAAAACATTTTGCTTTGTAAGTAGGACAAAGTTTCCACATGTAGGCAGGCAGAGGCAGCTGGGAATTATCCAGAAAATTCAGAAGAAAGGAAAGCTGGCAGGGAGGAGCTGCAGTGTGTGACAGCAGATCAGCTTCAGGACTCAGAGGGGCAGGGAGTATTCTGCTGACTCATCTCTGGGGCTTAGGTTGAAAGTCAGAGCAGGTGACACTTGTGTTTGTTTCCCCCTTGCTGCTCCAAGTTTTTGTGTGCCTCTCACTCCAATTCAGGGAATCCAATACCATCAGGGAGGGGTATGTGTTTGAAAGTAGCCACAATATTTGTAGGTAGGAACAAAACAGATGTTAAGGAGAACATGTGAGGAATTACAGTTGTAGTTAAGAGACTTTATATCTGAGAGTGATGGTCCAGAACTTCAAGGGAGAAACTGTTTCACAGGTTTGTTTGTTGTTTTTTTTTTTCTGGTTGCACTTGTTCAAGGTGAAAATTCTCCCTACATTATTCCATTTGGTCTATCTTCTGAGTGACAGTATATGTGAGATAACCAGACTAGTTGAGTGGTCTTTTCTAGGGTTGCAAGAGACACTCTTGCATCATGAGCATCAAAGCATAGTACCTGTCTTTTAATCCCTTCCTTAGTCTTCCTTCTGTGAAAGGATAAAGTTAGTGCTTCCCAGTTTCAGCTGATGGTGCTGGCCGTGGAGACAGGATTGTCATGAATGGAAGAAGCCTACATTTTCCCTCGGACAGTTTATATTTGCTGTTATTTTCTGAAAGAGAAATCATCTTACTCAAAAGTAACATGTTTTGGTCTTTGTATGAAATCAACACTTGTACCGTCTTTCACATTTCAGTAGCCACAGGCTGTTAAGTAGGAAAAACATAGAACATCTTCCTTCAGTTTGTCTGTCTAACCCGTTATCTTTCCATGCCATGTCAGTTCTGGTCTCTGTAGCTGGCATGGGAAAACAGGAATGTTAAATGGCATATGTCCAGTTCTGGATGACCCCAAGGTCATCCAAACACATGGGGACAAACCGTTCTTTGTTTCCTCTCTTAGCTTTCAGATGTGGGTATATCTGGGCAGTAGGAGAGTGGTATTCTCCCTCTGGGGCCATGACTGGAAGAGAATGCCAAATCATACCTCAGGTTATGTCAGCAGGACACAAGTGGCGGACCCATTTGATGCAGCTAGCTGTGAGTCCTTGAACCCTTTCTGCTCCTTGACATGGTATAATGTTGCGTGTTGGCTCAAGAAAGGGAATGAAACATACCATTAAAACTGTAGTGGATAGACAGAACTCTGTCAAACTGAACAATCAAAGAATCTGAATAAATGCAATAAAACTCTGCATTTATTCTCATTCTTTCTTTTTTTTTCCTCCCTTCTTCCATCTCCTACTTTCATCTTCTTTTTGCTAGTTTTCACATAGATGTAGACGTAATACAAGGTCTTCAACAGTCATGTTACCTTACCGTAGAACAACTGTAAGACTTCATTGACACTAACTGAGGGTTTGAACTAAAGATCGCTGTGGTGGGTTTACCCTGGCTAGATGCTAGGTGCCCACCAAAGCTGCTCTATCACTGCCCTCCTCAGCAGGACAGGGGAGAGAAAGTATAATGAAAGGCTTGTGGGTTGAGATAAGGACGGAGAGATCATTCACCCATTACCATCAATGGGCAAAACTGACTTAGAGAGATTAATTTATTACCAATCAAATCAGAGTAGGGTAATGAGAAATAAAACACAAATCCTAAAAAGTCTTTCCCCCACTCTTCCTTTATTTCCAGGCTCAACTTTACTCCCGATTTCTCTACCTCCTCCCAGCAGTGCAGGGGGACAAAGAATGGGGGTTGGGGTCAGTCCATCTCATGTTGTCTCTGCTGCTCCTTCCTCCTCAGGGGGAGGGCTCCTCACACTCTTCCCCTGCTCCAGCGTGGGGTCCCTCCCAGAGGAGACAGTCCTCCATGAACTTCTCCAATGTGAGTCCTTCCACAGGCTGCAGTTCTCCACTAACTGCTCCAGCATGGATCCCTTCCACAGAGTGCAGTTCTTCAGGAACAGACTGCTCCAGCACAGGCTTCGCACGAGGTCACCGCCTTCTCAGGAACATCCATCTGCTCTGGCATGGGGTCCTCCCCAGGCTGCAGATGTATCTCTGCTCCACCATTACCCTTCATGGTTAACAGGGGCGCAGTTGCCTCACCATGGGCTGCACCATGGACTGCAGGGGAATCTCTCCTCCAGTGCCTGGAGCACCTCCTGCTCCTCCTTCTGCACTGACCCTGGTGTCTGCAGAGTTGTTTCTCTCACATATTCTTACTCCTCACTCTGCTAGTGTTTTTGCAGCAGTATCTCCCCCCCCCTTCTTAAACATGTTATCATGGAGATCCTCCCACCGTTGCTGATTCTCTCAGCCTTGGCCAGCGGCAAGTCCGTCTTGGAGCTGGCTGGCACATCTGGACACAGGGGGAGCTTCTAGCAACTTCTCACAGAAGCCACCCCTTTAGCTCCCCTGCTACCAAAACCTTGACACACAAACCCGATACAAAAACTTTTCAAAAAATATCCAACCTTGATTTAAAAATTCCTAGAGAGAGAAAATCCACTGTTTCAATAGATTGTTCCTGTGTTCATTACTTTCACCAAATAAAAAAAATCTCTGTTTGCAGTCTTGCTTCATTTAGTTCCAGTGCCTACCTGCTGAAACTTGTCACACATTTGTCTGCTGGACTGAAGAACCCATTATCAATGCTTCCTGCCTGAATTGTTAAGGATTTTAAAAGAGTAGTTTAGCCATCTATTATTTGTGTCCTAGGTAAGGTAAACAAGTTGAGTTCCTGGAATCTCTCTCTCTTTGTGTTTTGCAGATTTTTTTTCCAACACTTGAATCATTCTGTTGGCAATTCCTTGAAATTTCTCCAAGTTGCAACATCTATCCTGAATCGTATGCATTAGACTGGATGTAGCAGCAGTTATTCCAGTGCCAGGTGCAGAGGTAAGATTAAAATTCTTTCCCCTGTACACATGTCCGAGGATTGTATTAGCCTTTTTTTGATGATTGGCAAAACATGGTGGCTACCAAAATATTATTATTCTCATGTTCTTCTACAAGACAAGGTCCAGCATCATCTCCTGTGATTATAAGTCTAGTTGGACTTTATATCTGGCTGTTCTGTTACCACTGTATGTGCTCACCTTCACATCACCCATTACCAGTGACCTGCCCTTCACTTTTATCACTGTTCTTTGAGACATCTGCAGGCTTTATCAGTAACAAATTTATGGCAGGGAAGATTGATTTGTTTTTCTTCTAGATTATTGTTTAAAATGCTTTGCTAAAAATAGTGCAGGCCTAGAAACAAGGCTATACAGAACTGAATCAGAAGTACAATTACTTGGTGACAATTGCCCAATTTTCAAGATTTTTTTTTAAGATCTGCTTATAGTGTAGTGCATTTTTCTATCTCCTTTAGTCAAAATACTGTGTAATACCAAGGCAGACATCTGACAGATTAAGTGGAAGTCTTAACATGTAAATACTGATACCTGTTTAATCCTAAACTGTAATCTTATTGCATACTCTGATAGACAAGATATATTTTCAGTAAGCACATGTTAGGATCAATATTCATCTCCTTTTAAATGCTCAATTAATCAAGTCCTTGGTACGCCCTACTGATGTCAGGCTGGAAGGTGTGTGTTTACCTTTGCTAATTCATTTACTCTTTCAAAATACTGTCACAATATTAGCTTTCAGTTAGTCCCTTCTCATTTTTCAAGTGTCTTAAGTGATATCAACAATGACTCTTTTAAGGTCCAGCAATAATCATTGCCATTTGACTCTTGGAAAGTCAGAGCGTACCTTTGTTCTTCAACTTGTTTAATAGGCATATAATGTTTGCCTTAACCATAGGATTCATTTGGATGAGTGGCCAAGTGATCAAAGACATTTCCCCAGTTGTCAGCTCTGCTGACCATCATGGGCCTGGAGCTTGTCAGGTTAGTTTCGAGCATTAACACTTTCAGCAGCAGCAGCACAGATTTAAATCACCTCATACTGGTTTGAAACCACACCCATACACTTGCATCAGTATAAACCTTTTGAAAGCAGACCTATAAATGTAACTACGTGAAAGTAAGGTAGCCTGTACGTCTTGTGTGTGTGGTAAGCAGGTGATGTGTAAAGAAAAACTGATTTTGTTTAACCTGTGTGCTTTCAGCCTAGTGATTGTAAAGAGATTTTAGGCATCAGAGATGCGTGCACAAGCAAACACACATGGCAATAAAACTTGATCCACAGTGTCTCTACTTCATGACAAATAGCAGAGGATGAAATTCCTCTTAGAAATAAAAAAGTTGGAAAAAAGTATTATTATATATAATGTACTCAAGGTACTAGGCAGATAGCAAATCAAAGACCAGACAGAGTTGTGGAAGTCTGGAGAGACAGTGGAGGAGGTTGATTTTGTGATGGAACTGCTGAAAACTGTTTAGATAATCTGTACTGCTCATGAATTCACTCACTCTGTTGCCCTGTAAAATATTAACAGTCTGGTACATCTCAGCCACTCTTACTCTGATTGCAGTTGGGTTGTGTTTCTTTCTAAATATTTTTAGAATCCAGCTAGAGAGGTTCCATATTTCAGATGAAGCACAGAGTGGGGAGGTAGGCAAGGTCTAGAAAGCCCCTTTCTAATATGTAAGTAATCTATGGCACGTGGGCATTGACATTCTATTTTAAAAATGTTTTCTCAGTTTGGCATACAGAGGCTGGATGTGACAGGAGGAGTTGAGTTCATGGTGTCAAAAACCTTTTCTCAGGCACCCCTCTTAACTTCTGCTCCACTCATACACATATGCAGAAGTATTTGAGTGGCAACCTTGACTGGGCACTATTGCAAATGAAAAGCATAGTATAGCTGCGCGTGGTGGCACCAGTGAAATAGCAAGCACAACATAGAGGCCGAAAGGAAGAAGCAGTGGGGCTAGAGCAGCTAAGCCCCTCTGTCCCCAATGGTGGGGCTTGATTGATACCTGTCAGTATTCAAGAAAGTTTCCTGGAACAAATCTTCCCTCATGCTACAGTGATCTGTTGAGCTTATTTCTTCTTCAGAGAGAAAAACAATATAAGAAGTTGCCCTATGCCCTCCACTGTTCTGCATCCCCTTCATTGTGATTACACAAGCGTGTGCGGTTCAGCAGTATAATCTAAGAGCTTCTACTACCAAGAAAAATGTTTTCATGTCTAAGGAAGAAAGATGTTTTAATAGAAAACATATAAATAATGGAAACGAGGACTGGGAAAGGACATCCAGAAATCTTCCCCGTGCCTCATGGCAGGATTAATTTAGACTCAACTTCCAGAAATGGAGACTCCACAACTTTCCAGGCAAGTCATCATAGCGTTTCACCACCTTTTTCGTTAGGAAGCTTTCCTAGCTTTCTCATGGTGCAATTTAAGCCCACTACCTCTCATAATAGCCAATGGAAACCAGAGAAAAAGATTTTTCCCTCTCTTTTTCAAAGAGCCTTTCATTTGTGAGGAGTATCACGTCCCTTCTCCAGCATTTTCTTTGTGAGACTAAACCACCTCAGTTCTTGCATCCTTTGTCACAGGACACAGTCTAAATCTGTTCATCATCATTACTCTGAATTCTTATGTAGTTTATATTCTTCTTGGAGTGCAGTGCCTAAACTATACACAATACTGCAGCTAAAGCCCTACCATTGTTGGGTACAGCAGAAGGCTTATTTCACACATCTTGCAGGCTCTGCTCCTGTTTAGAAATCCCAGTATGGTGTTTGCTTTTTTCACAACATGATAGTGTTGACTCATGCTTAGCTTGTGATTCAGTATATCCCATGGAGTCTTTTAAGAAGAAATGCCACCAGCCACTTGTTTTCCATTCTGTATTTGTGCAGCTGATTATTCCTGTCCAAATGTAGTGTTCCGTGTTTATCCCTCTTGGATAGTGCCCAGGCAGTGATGAGAACCCTCTTCACCTTTTCTGTAAAATCTTTGCCAACATTTGTTATATTTCTTATTGCAAAACCCACAAGATACACGGGACTAGCTATTATATATAATTTTTTTTGCCTTTGGATTTATATCTTTATTTGTTTAGAAGGCATAGGGACTAAGGGTGTTAGATGAGCACCAGCTCTACTAGCGAATACTTTGTATGCGGACTAGGAGATAAGAGAAGAAACTTCTCTATTTGTGTGGTAAACTCCATCAATTCTGAGTTGTTTAACTAGAGATTAAACCCAGATGTGAAGCAAACAGTGTTGAGAAGAAAAAGGCAGGAGCTGACACTGATTAAACCTTTGTAAATTTCCATGACGTCAAGCAGATGATTAAAATTTTAGTCAGGAGAAAGATCTCCAGCATGTATAGATTTCCTTTGTGTTCCCTTGCAATGCAATAATGTTTTCTGGTGCAAAGCAATCAAGGAGCAAGTTACCAAGAAAACAACTCTTTCCAGTGTTTTGTAAAAACAGGTCTTCATAAACTGTCTAACTCACATATATTAACCAAAATTAAATAAACAGGTCTTCAACAATTTATCCTGGTGCTGAATATTCCTGAGAATATGACAGAAATAAGAAAATGTGTATAAATGAAAGTATCATCAAGTGTGATTCCAAGCACGTTTTTAATATAACATTTTATATATATAATTCTTTTATTGGTAGACAAAAGTATTTGTGTATAATAGCAACTATGATATAAGATGCTAGGGTGATTAAATTTAGCATGTTCACTTCAAACCCCGCAAAGCACCAGGATTTGTTCTGACCTCACTTCTACAGTTTTGGAATCACTGTTCAACTATTCTCTGTTTAAATTTAGTAAAACAGTAACTGGGACAGATTCATTAATTGGAGAGACACTTATCTTTTGAGCACAGAGATCTGTCTGAGCCTTGAATTCTGGCCTGCAGTAGATTTTTTTTTTTTGTTAATCATCTGATTTATTTCCTCTAGTGTCCCAGAACTAGACCAAGAATAACTTTGAAGCACCTATTTTTATTGTTTGCATAATCAAGCATTGCTCAAAAAATCTCAAACAATTATTGATTAAGGCTGTGTTGCAGACTTCATTGTGGCGTTAACTTTGGTAACTACACAAATATAACAAACAGTACTCATGGGCCTAGTCAAAGGGTCAGAAAATACAAGAGTAGAGAGAAATCCTGGCCTGTCCAAAGGATTTTATTTTCAAATGTCCTGAACATAGGTGCTGTCCCCACTATCTGTACTCCTTATAACATTAGTCTCACAAAACCCAAAAGTTTGTCAACAGATTTCCAGAAGGGTAAGTCCTGCATCAAAATTAGATGACGCACACATACAGCCTAAAAGACTCAGTTTGCAGCACGACTGTCTTTCTCAACTTCAATTTGACTGTAACATCCTCCCAAGAGTTTACCAACAATAACCTACTGAGCTTCACAGTCCATGCATAGACAAGTTATGTTGTACTCTTGCTCCTCTGTTTGCAAACTTACTGAAGTCAACCTTGATTTGTTTTTTTCTTACTTCAGTAAAAATCTGTCGGGATCCACAGATAAGTATGCTGATAGGCAAAGTAATTCTCAAAACTATTTTTTTGTGAATCTACAAAATTAGCTAATTGCTTAGTGGCGTGGCTTTTCTTAGTTTGCATTTGCCAAAGTGCTTTCAAACCTTCCCTAATACTGCATTTTAAGCTTTGGCTCAAGTTACACGAAAAAGATGGAGGAGGACACAGTTCCTGTATCTCTGTATAAGTACAAGGAGAACTAAGAGGTAATTGCTTATTAAAGAAGTATTTGATTTAGCTAGCAAACAGTGAACTGCTGTATCAAGAAAACAATTATCAACAAGCAGTCAGGATGTGTGGTTTCTGGTGCACACACATTTGGATGGATTTTTCCTGTAACTGTGTTTCAGCCATTCATAGTTATTCTCCTTTGTCCCACCGTGTGATAAGTGGTGAAGGATACCTTGAAGCCCAGTCTTGTGGCACTTTTTCATAACAAGAGCCTCACTTTATTGCCATGTATAACTTTCTTCCTTTTTCCCCCTTTGTTTTAGGAACAGTGTACTTTTGGCTATTCCCCTCCTCACCTGTGTCTGTGTTTCAGCAGTGTATTTTGTGTTTTCGTGTGTTTCATAAATTAAGTGCTTTGGAAACAGTTGTGGAAGGAGCAAGGGAGCTTTGCCACTACAATCTTTTTGCAGTTTTTCCTGAATCACCAAATCAGTCAGTCATCTAATCCCTCAACAGACTAGTTAGACAGGAAACATAGGAAGTCAAGACTAACTTTAAGATGGACTTATTCCTCCAAATGAGAACCCAAACATATTTGTTGAGCTCTGTGTGAGTACTAAGCCACTGCCATTTCAAGACATGCTTTATGGGTAGAGAAAGCTCTGAAAAAGGCATCACAGCCTCAGCCTGCAGGAACTACGCTGACTTGTTTACAGCACTTTTGGAGAGACCTTTTGATAAAGTACATCTTTTCTAACTGCTCACCTTCTTCAGCTTCTCATTTATTTTTTTTCTTTGATGAAAGTACATGTAGGGTGTCCACTCTGCAAATTACTGTTAGACAGCTCTGGATCTTATGCATGCAAAATATCATGAATGATTACAGATTCATTTCCTCCATGTGCTGGCAAACTACTCCCTGCTGCATGTCCATGCTCTGTTTTTTGTAATGTGACATATAGGTAGCCCACTATAGATTTTTATGCAGTACTGCAGTTAACAAATTGTTCACTAGTAAAAGATCATAAAACATAGCCTGACTAAAACTATATGGATCTCATTTATATGTAACCAAAACATGTCCAAAACCCACAAAACTTCCTATGCTGAGAATCAGCAGAAAGCTCCACCTCATTTTAAAATGAGGAGACAAGTCTAAAATAAAAAAAACCCTGTTCTGGCTTTTCAGGGTTACCTGAGTGCCTGTTCCCATACATATTGCTTATTTTTATGGCAGTCACACAGGTGTAACTGTATAGTCAACAAGCATTTTCTTTAATTTATCTTTTCCCTCATATAAAAATAAGCCAAGATTTGGATTTTCCCTTCTGACAAACCAGCATAAGTAAAATTAAATGGATGGAAAAAAATACAGCAGCTTGATTTGGGAAACAAGATACTTAGCAAAACCATATTATGAAGAAAAACTTTCCAGAAAATTAAACATAAAACCTTTCATGTCTGCTACAGTGCTTGACCTTTCCTTCTTCCCTCCACCTCCTGTGGATAAGTGCTTCCTCCCATGAACTGTAACATGGTAGCTTTAGTGCTGCAGCCTTTATAACTCCAGGCAGTAATTTCAATGCATGCTCCAGCTTCTACTGGAATTGCTTCATTTACTTCATAGGGTTTTGCCTAAATTTTCCACTGGTAAAACTGAAACCTCTCACAGATCTTGCAGTTGAATAGTTATTTTCAGAAAGCAAAGGTAGGCTGGGGGTCTAGTTTGGGAGCTGGGTTCAAGCCCCTTAGCCACACACCTCTGCTGTCACTCGGGGCTTTACCTACAAAGGCCCTAGCTTCTTGCTGCAGAAAGTTAATTTTCTGTGCTGGGACCAGGGAGGCAGGAGCTACTGGGAGTGCACAGTGTGGAGCATGTGGCTGATACTCTTCAGGGAGAAAAGGGACTCATAGCAGGGTCTCTCACCCACTCTTTATCCATTGAGTTATAAAGGATGCTCCTCTGTGAAGCACATGACTGCAATCTTGCTCAACACTTGCCTAACGGGCTAGCTGCCTTGGATGTCAGAGCCAAAGGAAACCTTCCTTTAAGGTCCTGACATGGCCTAGCCTCCAGACCTATATAATCTTCAAGATCTACCTATACCAATAGCAGCCCCCCCCTTCAGTTTCTTGTAACAACCCACCCCTGCACCAACCCCTTCCCAGAGGCTGTCACCTCTCACCAGCCTGCCAGTGGATGAGCTCATGTGAAGCATCCTCCTTCTTTTGTGGCAAAATCAGCTGGATGAGCTGGGGCATGAAATTAAGCTGCTACATTAACCTACCTTGTCATGCCTGCAGCAAAAATAGAATCACAGAATCACAGAACTATAAGGTTGGAAAAGACCTAGAAGATCATCCAGTCCAACCATATCCAATACTTTCCAAATAAATCATATCCCTCAACACAACATCCAGACATTTCTTGAACACCCCCATGGTCGGTGACTCCACCACCTCCCTGGGCAGTGCATTCCAGTGCCTGACTACCCTTCCCGAGAAGTAATATTTCCTAATGAAAATAGTTCACACTGATGAGCAAGGCTGAAACGCACAACTGTTCTTCAGTTGATTCAAGAAGGGGTGTGACACCTTTTCTGTCTCAACCAAATTCACTGAAAGGAGGGAGCTGCCTATAAAGCAGTAACAGCCTCAGCCATCCCCTTGAAACTGCTGCTCCAGACCAGAATGAGGCTTAGAAGCCTGAGAGAGACCAAGGCATAGCCAAATTTTGTGGCTCCAACATAGGCTGAATTACAATAACAGAACAGCTGTGAATTCTCATACAAGTTTGTTACATGGCAACTGAGGGCATATTATTTATAGTTTTCAGCAGTTTTGGAATCTGTACCCAGGTTCTGCAAACACAGAAGGCCGGGTCCCTTTCCAAAAAAAGAATGGGAACAAAAGTCAGTGAGCATGAGGATGGCTGGGAAGAGCTGAGGGTTAAACCAAATCCAGCTGCCTCCTAGGAAAATGCAGTATTTCTCCTGAGGTCTCTCTTGACAGTTTTGACAGGTTTATAACAGAGCCAATATAGTAAAATTACCTTCATAACCTGCAATGCTTGGATTACCCTGACAGTCTAGACAGCACAGATGTGTCTGTGCTAAGCTGGTGATCCTGCCCTCACCTGTAGCACAGCAGCTGTTTTTCCTATTGATGTCTGCTTTATTTTGTTGGTGACTACCACATCAAGCCGCTGGAGAATGAGTTACTCTTCCTTAGCCAGTCAGCATTCAAATATGCAGCTCATATCACTATCTGACTTTTAATTTTTGACCACAGATGCAGCATTTTAGGGGAGGAGGGCCAGGCAGAGACCATACTCATATCCATCACTTGACATTAAGTTTTTAAGTTCTCAGAGTAAGGGCCAAGTCGCCTTGTGAAGTAGTGCCAGCACCAAGAATAGAATTTCTTTACTCGCCATGTCTTCCTTTCAGCACCCTCCTGCATGTTTTTTTCCATTGACAGAGTTTGCTTTTTATCCAGGAAAAGGCTATATCCACCCTCCATCTGTGAGCATGTGTGTGCATGTTTTCTTTCTCATAACGTCTCTTTGTGAGCTAATGGGTGTAATAGTTGCCTTAGTGAGGTCACACTGAGGCTCAGGCTTTCCAGGCAGTCACAGGCAGGCTTGTGAAGAATACATGGCTGCAGCTGCTTTGGGTGGAAGCACTGATATATGCATGCTTAACCCCCTGGCCCGCTCTGTCACCTCTTCTCACCCACTGGTTGGCTGACCTAAAGATTTCCCTGCAAGTCCATCTGTCAGGCTGTAAAGTCTTGGCTCTGTTCTTGAGAGCAGGAAGTCAGCTTTAGGCCTACCAGGGATGTCTTGATCAACAGCAGATGAAACTGGTTCTTTTTGCATCATCTCAAGGACCATGCAATCGATAGCCACTTCACCTTTCTGACATATAACAGGCTTGGGCTGAAGGTCTGATTAAGATCCAGACCACACCATTATACACAGAAAAAAAGTGAAGCCAGGATCTTGGAGTGTTTGCAAAAATAAACACCATCAGCTAAGCCCACCCTGCAACAAATCATAAGAAGCCTCATAAAGGCCCTTTACAGTCCCTGCCGGACATGATGTAAGTGTTGAGCAGCCCCTCCTCAGTTCCCCGCCTGCTCTGGAAACTCCATGTGCACCCAGCTGGGCACACTCCCTCCTGCCTGAGGGTCTGCCGCTGCAGGGAGAAGAAGCAGTCCTGTTTTTCAAACTCTGGCATTGATACTTGCTCTATGTTCTTGAAAACCTGCCTGGACAATGCTGCTACAGTTGTGTGCCATAAGAACGTTACAGTCACAAGAGAGGCATCTGGTGGAAAACAAGAGGCAGGGATTGATATGATTATTGTCTTTCTGGAGGGGCGACTAAGGGCATCAGCCACCTTCATTAAAATTATATTCATGTTCCTCTAAACTAGGGTCAGCCTGTTCTTTATTATATGACCTAACTGCCTTTGCATGTTGTGGACTATATAGGAACAAGTAGCAGATAACCAAGAAACTTGTGCTCTTAAGCAGTAACCTCAGAGCATCAGTGAAAAAAGGGGGTATGCCTACCATTACAAAGCATATTAGGAAAACTAAAGACATATCCATAGGCAGTTTTTTGTTTTGGTTTTTTTTTTCACCAAAATTTGTCAGGGTGATTCAAAACTATATGACAAGAATGGAACATTTTAAAATTCAGGAGAGCTGTCTAGAAATCTTTCTGGAAGCATGATGCTTAAGGGAAGTATGTGTGCCAGAAGTTTTGTACATAGGTTGTACTGTAGCATTTATGAAACTGCATTTCTCCATCACCTTTCAGAAATCCCAGAAAGCCTCCCTCTCTCCCCATCCACTTCATAGCCCATAAGTTAAAAACCAGAGTTCTAAAAATAGTTTCTTGCCTGGTTAGGCCTTTTGGCTTTCTCCCCTTTCACAAAAGGGGAATACAGCAGTGCAATTTGATGCTGAAGGTTATTTTCTGTTCTACTATGTAATTTGATCGCCTTAATTTACTGTATCTTACAGAAACAAAACACCTCAGTTGAAGAAGTTACAGTCTGTCATTTAGTGTGTTTAACCGTGTATATTTTTAAATATTTTTACCCTGAAGCTACCACCATCTGGAAGCAGTTAGAACAGGAAAACAACAAAAAGTCCATCTAAGCGTACAGGACTTGGTGCCCGTGGTACTTGAGTGAGAAGTTTTTATCCCCAATCATTCATTTATTTACTCTACCTGCATGCAATCTTAAATATCTTGGATTTTTAAATCCAAGCAGTTTGGAAAGCTCCTGCTGTTGCTTATGCGCTAAAGCCTATGCTGAGGTTATCATGTTCACCTTGCAGCAACAAATGACAATTTGCACTCCAGAAAGCATTGTATGCAGTTTGTAGCTGTGTTTGTAGATGGCTGTAGGATTTCAGCTGTAGCAAAGAAAATACAGACAGCTGAACCTCAAGTCTTAGCAGGCCCAGGGAAAAAAAAAAATTACACCCACTTGAAATTCAAATGTATTGGTAAGACCCTTTTTTTTCCTCCCCAAACACAAGAGCCTCTGGGTGGTTGTTTTGTTGGTTTTGTTTTTATTGCTGCTGTGTTCTTCTCCAGTTGTCCGTATGAGCATTCAGAGTGCACACAACCCACAGCATGTGCATCAGGAATAAAGTTTGCTCAGGTCTTTTGAAAACAAGAAAGCTGTCCTGTTCCCACAGCAGTTACTATGCAGGCATACATTAGAAAAGAGGGGCGCATTTCATTAAAACATATTATGCAGCCTTGCATTTTAGCTGCTTTTTTATTTCCCTTGTCATAACTCCAGCACTATCTGTGGTTATTAACATTAGAACTTTTTTAGTATCTTGATGAAGTTATAGAAAACCAGAGATCTTGGTTTTTTCCTGTGTGATTCCACTTGGCTATGTTCAAGTCATAATTCCCCCAACACTCTGATTTACTGAATACTCAAAAAAAGACCTCAACAGCAAGGCCAATTTCAGTTACTTACACACAGTGCCCTGTTTGATATGGTTTATATTTGAAGATGGGACACAGTGTTTGATCTTAGGAAGGGCTGAGTGCTGTGGACCCAGTCTAACAAGCAACTTCAGTAGAGTGCACACATACATAAGTGTTTTGAAGCCAGAGCACTGAGCTAAATTCAGGATTTAGTCAGTAGTCTACAGCAGAAAGAAGTGTCCTCAGAATGTTTTATTTTCTCTGGTGGATGTTTTGGATTTTAAAGAACAAGTCCATGTTGCAATTCAGAAATGAAGATACTTTTACAAGCACATAGTATCTCTGCCTTTCCTTTTAACATTGGGGATACATTGGAAAGAAATACAAAATTTACTTACCGCAGTGCGGTGTTCTTCATTGCAATAAATATGTACCTGTCTCTGATCAACAGGTATTTGCTCAAGCGAATATTGGCTCTTCACATAGCAGCTACATTGGAAGCAGGTGCAGTTATCTCAGTTGCTTATGTCAATCAGAGCAGAGTTTCTTTGCCTTCTTCTCTAATCCTTGTTCCTTGCACTTCAAGATACAATAGGTTGAATACAAAGCTTCTAGTCACACCAAAGCAACTCCACCAGCAGGGTAACTGATTTATTTGGGCATCTAACTCTTAGTTCATTACTTTAAGTCTTTTAGAAAACTGTCTTTGATGGTTTATCCAATCTCCTTTAACACCTGGTAGAAGGGCAGGTCTATTGCTGTTACCCAATGATGAAGCTTTCCCCACTCACACGTCTTTTCTCTAGGTTCAGCAGGCCAGTTTAAACAGGTTTATAACAGTTCTCTTTACCTGCAACTGACCTTCTCCTTGGGTAACTTTTTCAGCTGTATCTGTGACTAAGTGTTAGACATCCCAGCCTAGTGTCAATAAATGCTGGAGGGATCAACACTTACATCTCAGCCACTACATTACAAACCAAAGAAAGTTGGCTGTCAGACATAAAATTGCTCCAGCCAAGAATCTGTAGTGCTTTTCTCTTCATGTACCAAGTATCACATACCACAGGCAAACAGAGGGACCAATGAAGCAAAATATTAGCCCAGTTCTTACACTGGCAAGACAGCTTGAACATTGCAAGACTTCTCCTTGCTCCCCCCACCCCAAGTTTCCCACAGCTGTTCAACATTGCTGTGTGGTGCTCCTGCCAAACAGGTGTCTCTGCCTCCCTGAGGGCTACTAACAAATGACTATTTGAGTTCAATTTGTGTAATGGAAACTGTTTCCATTACAAGCATAAGCAAAATCTATCCAAGCAACAGATTCTGAGATCCCAAAGCCCACATGTTTTCATAACCTATACTGACATAGCTTTAGCCTTTCCACTGAGTCGGTCAGGTCAATGATTTCTTTGTTCCTCACCTCATCAAGCATGAGTTGGCAAACACCACCTTCAAGGCAGGTACCCACCTAAACTCCCTGGTTTGGCAGCTTGAGCCCAGGTCTGCTCAGAGCTTTAAGTTCAAGAGATTACTAGTGCAAGAGAACCACTGCAAACAGCTTACACACACACATTCCTTCCTTATGCATAATTTAAATACTGTCAACACTTCTTTCTTTGCAGTCTAATAATTCCTACATTAATCATTCTACAAATCAGTTTGGTACTGAACAGAAGAGTTGCATCATATTGTAACAATTTGACCATCCTAAACTGAGGTTGCCAGATGTTGATTAATTAACTGCACACTGGGACAGATTTTTAAATGACCTGCTGTTTTAAGTTGATTATGCATAATCAGAACATGGATGACTTTCCAATGCATTCCTCACATATGAGAGGACAAAGAAAGCTCACTTGAGCTATACTTCCAACTAAGCCCTATGTCAAGTGTTCCTTTAATACACATTCAGGAACAAAGTCTGTGCATTAGATCAGGATCTCACTAGATGACAGTGTTGACATTTTTTCTAGAGACATTGGTATACCTCTTGCTCACAAGGTATATCACTTAGCTCCACCCATTCTTGAAAGAAGGCTCACTGAACTTCTTCAGGGGAGCTGACAACAGGTGCCTGTAGGGAATGGATATGGCTACCTACAGAGACCAGACTAGCAGAATTCAGTAGTAAGAACAGAGTCTTGAACACTCGATTAAACTGCAGTTCAAGTCATGCTATCTGCATTAAGGTTATACTGACTAGCAATCAGTTTTGCTTATTTAAGCAAGTAGTTGTATATCAGATGCTCAGTGTTTTCTGTAACAGCTGACAGTAGTTTATCCAGGTGTTAAACTTGACACTGCATTTGAACCCTGCTCTAGCACTAATACAGTCTGCTTAATCTTGCAGCTCATGTATCTATCTTAATGAACCATGTATAGGTATGGTTTTGCTCCAGTGTGACCCAACATAAGCTTTGTTATTCCATTCAAAAATTCAGAGTGGCTGTGCAAGCAATGCTTCATTTAAGAGACACTGAGCTCAAATTCACAGAATTATTCTAGGACCTTCTCCTAGACAGGCTTTTACAATCTTTCCCCAGATTAAAACTAACATCCAGCTCCATACTTAAAAGCTTCTTTATTTTACTCTTAGACTTAGGCTTTAAGGACACCTTAAAAATCAGTTACATAGAGATCAATATTGCAAAAAAGTGGAGGTGCAGTTTCAAAAAAACCCCATAGTGTCTTCAAATATAAAATATACATATCCAAGTTATTATCTAGGAAAAGTGTACCACCATTTCTGTCCGAAGCTGGTCCTGCCAGCTTTTTGGGTCATAACTCCCCACTACAGAGCTCAAGAGCTCAATACTGGAAGGAGCATCCCCCGAGGTTCATGTCACAGGCATGATTCATAGCACACTGCTTCACTGCAGCACATAGACCCAACCTTAAGTTTTTTGAAGGCATTCCATAATTTTAACTTGTGCAGTGGGTAAAAAGCATCCAAACATCTCCTGGGAAGCATATGTCATGTACACAAAGCCATCTTCATCTTTGTAGTCTCTGTACACTTCTGCCATTGTCAAGGACATACTGGCTAGGCTTTTGTTGTTCACCAGCAGGTAGAAAGCTTGGGTAGCAGTTAGAGCCATCCTGCTTCTAATTGAAGAAGGAAGGAGAAACAGAGGATTAAGCATTAGCATACTTAAGGAGGTTTCAACTTTACTTGATTAAATATATTAAGCAGAGCTGTTGCATGACCAATGTACAGGAAATGCTGCGTTAAGTCATTCTGTGGTTTAACGTCTTAATCAGCAGGATGTTAACTGTATGTTTGGAAGCTGAAAAGCTTATGCTCCCACGAAAGGCTTATATTTTTTACAAGGTCTGTTACACTTATTTTAGAGTTACCTTCAAAAGAAGAGTCCTTTTCAGAGACATTACATGCAAAGATCAGAATCTAAGTTGTCCAAGTGCCAAAAGCATCTTTTATAGAAGTTAACATTTAGAAAGATCTTTTCCATACTTTAAAAAGTGCACTGGAAAGCACATTGCACTTATGCTTTGTCAGAGAACATCACTAAATACTTTGGGAGACTTCTTCCTTGTAGCATTTTTTTAAAGAAAAATTTAAAAGCACATTTCATGCCTCTCACACCTGAATTGCTTTGAACTTGAACAAATTGATCAAGCTGCAGCAAGAGAGCAAGGTAGTAACAGGTATAAGCAGAACAGAGCCACAGAGCCACAGTACCAAGTTCACCAAGAAGGAAGAAAGCAGAACAGGAGCCTGATATAATCTTTACTCACTACAGTTAGAGGGGAAGAAAAGACTTTATGAATCCAAAAACCATAGACCATATTTTCTCCCCAAATGCACCTGAGAAGACATCTGCTGATTTTCCTTAAACATTTGCAAAAGAGAGAAGATATTACTAACACCCTCATCCTCCTCCCCACCAAAGCAAGCCAGGTGTTCCAGCACAGCACCAGAAAATACCTGCTCAGAGAACAGCAGCGAGCCCCAGCTGCAGCCCAGACCCACAGGTGCTGGCTGCCTACCTGATAATGGTTATGAACTGGGTCATGGTCAGCTCCTCGGGAACAAGAAACTTGGTTTTGTCCAGGAGAGGAAGGTATTTCTCTTTATGGTATCTCTCAACAATTACCTGTTTTAATTAGAGTCACACTTAGCAAAACCTAAAACGCTCAGGTCCCTCCTCCCCTCCCACACTTTAGAGTTTTTTTTTGTTGTGGCTTTTGTTTTTTTTTTAAGCAGCAGCGATAGCCTCCGATAACAAAACAGAGCTTTACCGGGATTTTTGTTGGGAACTTCGCCCGGATTCCTGCCACTTCTTCCAGCCGGGTGGCTACGCGGGAATGAGGAAGAGGAGAAGCGTTACGCGTGTGCGCAGCCCGCAGCCCCCCGCCGCCACGCAGCCCGCCCGGCCCCTACCGAAACTCTTCCGCAGCTTGAAGGGCCTGGCCGCCGGCGCCCCGGGCATCCCCTGCATCCTCCCGGCACTGCCGCGCTCCCGATGCGATGCTGCTGCCGCCGCCGCCCCGCGCCTCTTATGGGGGTGGGCCCGGCCCCGCCCCGGCGCTCCCGGACCGTCCGGCCTCTCCCCCCTCCCGTCCTCCTCTCCACGCCCCACCGTGGACAGGGTGCAAGGGGAAGGTGGAATGTACCGCTGGTGATGCTGCCTCTCCAGCCTGTCCCAGCAGCGTCCTGGCTGTTCTTGGCTATCTTAGATAGAAATTAACCAAACTGAGAGATATTTTGCAGGCAGGACAAAGCAATACTTTGTGAGAGGTCTTTGAGTACTTTACAGGGTGGTTGAAGGGTGCAGCGCAAAGCTGTCTCCAGCTGTCTTTCCAGATGGCCAGTGCAGAATGTCAGTTACCTTCTTCGTGCTTACAAAGTGCTTTCAAACTATCTTTGGCTTTAGAAGAAAAAAAAAAACAAACAACCAAAACCAACAAACCCGTCATTTTTCATATCCTCAGGCTACCAGATTGCTTATTTCCTGAATGACTTGGGAGGTGAGTTTTAACTCTGTTTTTGTCTCTAAGGTATGGTTGTGATTTTAAGGGTTTCCAAGAAAACTTCAAATCCATCTATTTGCAAATATGATGAGACAGGTTCCCTGACATTTGGATTGCTTGTTCACCTGCTTTTACTTCAGCTGTAAAGATGACTTCGTAGCCAGACATGGCTCAGCAAGGAGTAAAGTTAACTTAAGGCTAGTCGTTGTATATGTGTCATCTTAGTGGATGGCTGGAATTGATCCCCATTGCTCATTTGCTTTGCTTATCCCTTTAAAATATAGTAGTTTTTGTGTTATTTGATCTATCAGGCTAAGAGCAACTGGAAGTTGCTAAGGTTTCTGAGTTACAGTTTATGAGTTATGGGTTTGTCTGCTTTTTCAAGGCAAAATCAATGACCGTCACCTAAGATAATTTTGAAAAGGAACATCTTTATCAAAGTGTATGTGCACTATGTATGCATATGTCATGATTTTCAATCAGCCTTTCCAGAACAGAGTTTCCAGTGACTGAAGTCATTAGTACTGCTGAGCTTCCTTTTCTCTTGATCTAGAAGTGATGAGCTTTAGCCACAGCACAAGCTCCCCCATGTGGCACTATGACTTTAATTGTGCAGAGAAGAAAAGATCTTTGATTTGAGAGGTTCATAAGCAAGAGCTCTGAACTTGGACAGAGGACTTGAGCCTACTCTGAGTGGTTTGGATACAGTTCCTCATGAGCAGACCTCTGCATCAGGGCAGGTAAGCCCAGGGGTTTGCTTGCGAAGCTGGGTCTAGCTTAAGTTCCTTCGAATAAAGTTGGGGTGACTGGGGAAGTGTGAGTGTAGGAGGACCTGTGCCACAGAACTGACTCTGTTCTTTCCTGCTTGAAGCTGAAGGTTTGAATTGCATTGCTGTAGCATGTATGAAAGTTTGGATGACATTATGTGTGAGCTTGGGTTGGTTATAATAAGCTCTGCAACAACAACAACAACAACAACAAAAATGTGTAAAAGATGCTGAGGTTTTTGCATCAGTGCTTTGGAGTCTCTTCCTCCCCTCCGCAAGTGCTTTTGAACACTCAGATGTGTCACAGAGGCACAACAACATACCCCCAAAGCATGCAGCTACTTTTCTCCAAGTGCTGTGAGATGAACAGCACTGCTTTCAGGTGGATCTGTGAGCTATTGTCAAGCTGAGGATCAAGAGCTGCCTACACTAACCAGAGAACCGCGCTGCTCTGATCAGACTGCGGAAGTGGCATGAGTGCTATGAGGCTCTAGCCAAGATTTTGCCTGCTATAGGAAGCATACAGCTAAAATCTGGTAACTGCATTGCATTCTGCCTTCAGAAGCCTCCCCAGTGCTACTCTCTGGTGCTCCTGCACCCTCATGGTTAAAAGCCCTGTGAGGTTTAAGGAATAGTAGTGATCAGAGGGCTCCAGCTCCTGAGCTTGGGGAATTTAAGCTGTGGTAGTTTGAAACGAACCACCTGGCTGCCTGCCCCTCCTCACACCTGGAGGCTGCCTCCCCAGCAGGCGCAGCTTGTGCCAGCTCCTGAGAGCTGGTCCTCTGCTTGGCTAATGTGCAGTGCAGTGGCCAAGGGCAGGCAAGGCATCAGCGCCCTTCTGCATCTGCCACTCCTGCCACCAGGGCTGTACCATTCATCACACGGGTAGGGTGGGAGCAGCAACGTTTTAAATTGCCAAAGCGGTGTAAAATGGGAGTAGCTATGACTCTTTTAAGACAGGATGCCCCAGTGTGTAGGAATCATGCTTGCTTAACGCCCTATCAAGGGGCTTCACCGACCACTTGATAGTATTCCGAAAGGTGAAACAAATTCATGACAAGAAGTCAGCTACCGTTGTCCAAAAGCCTCACCCATGGGCTAAATAGATAGGTAAAAGTTGACAGCTTTGAGACGGGCTACATGACTTATTTTTTCCCTCAGTCGTATACTGGACATGACAAAGTAAGTGGCCACTGTGGTGCACTTATGCTGGTGAATTTGAGGGACAGGCTATCATGCTGTGGTGTGCTCTCAGTACGATACAGGTGTTATTGGCAAAGTGGTACGAGCTGATATGCCATGATGTGCTTATGTCATGGGCTTAGTTGTATGGGTGGTCGCTGGGCATGGGTACATGGAAACATGAGTGCACGGATGTGAGGCAACTGAGCGGTCTTTAATGTAGCATCTCAGTATACTGAATTGTTAACTTTCCATCTGTATCTCAGTCGCAAACCTAGCCTGTTGTCTAGGCAGTGAAGAACCATCTCATAGAAGGGCTCATATCACGACGCATTGTACCAAATCTGACAATTTGGCCAATTAGGCCAGGTGGACAGGCCACCATCTAACAAAAGGAGCATGTATAGTCCATATATGTGTTCGAAAATTTGCCAGAGCTCAGGAAGCAGGGCTCTCAGCCTGAAGCTGGACTGAAGCTTGTTAGTCTCTTCTGCCAAGCTAGCTGAACAGTGCAACCCTAATGAAGGCAAACCCAAGAGTCAGACTTAGTCAGGAGAAAAACTCAGTGAATGTAAAAATGTGGATGGCATTGGAAGTGATTCGTGTTCCATTGGAAGAGATTCGCTCCACTGTTACATGATGAAAAGCACTCTTGTATGCCATAAACTGGGATTAGCTTTTCTTCATAAATCAGTATGCGTGCGCTACTGAGTTAATTCCAGTGTTGCAAAACTTGAATGACAAACAGGGTTTCGCTTTGACTATAAATTCCATCCAGCACTTAATAATCGTGGACACAAGCAGATATGGAAGCAAGAGAGGCTGAGGGATTAAGTGCAGAAGGCACAAAACAGTTATGTGTAGACTAACAATTTAAATATGAGTGATACAGTGCTAGAGGGACTGAGATTTATTTATTTAAGCAGTTTAACTCAATAGGAAGAGAAACTGTAACATGATGTTCTAGGGGAAAAATGTGACTTGGCAAAGTAAAGGCTTATTTGTTGCACTTCTCAGTGCCTTTCTCAAGCCTATGAAGTTCTACAGTATTAAGCATAGGTATCTTAAATATGTGCTTTCATGAGGGTTGTCTATAAGTGAAAACAGAATAGTTAAAGCAAGAGAGGTTTGAAAAGCCGTCAGGCTCAGCCAGCCAATTTGATGGGTTTTAGAAGAGCCAGCCTGAATATTTGCACGGTCCTTGAACATGGCTAGTTACAGACAGGGAATCCACTGCCTCCTTCTTGCCTTCTGCAACTCTGAACCTGTTTATCTCTCCTCCTGTGACACAGAAGTAAGCCCGCACTCATGGGTAAGCCTGAAGTTATTGTGTGCCAGTAACTAACTTTCTGAATTCGTAAGTCTTTATACCAAAAAGCTATCTGCATTATTCTTATGTTTTAGGGGATGCTTAGTCCTGTATCTCAGATTTATGGTCCAAACGCATCTGGTAATAAGACTCAGATCACAAACTGAGCCCCTCTCAAAGTAATATTTCTGGACTTACTGGCTAGTGTTTATATGTACTTTTTGTTCTTCGTCTTCTGATTTTTTAACCCTTATATTGAACCTAGATCATCTCTCTGATGGCTTTTTGGTGTAGCCAAAGGGATTAGAAATGAGTTCTGTTACTTTTAAATGAGATACCACATGACTGTTTGGTACCAGTGCTGGGGATTCTGAGCTTAAAATGTCTCGTCTCTAGAAGAAAGTTCAGTTAGACTCATTTCACTTCTTCTCTCTTTCTCACCTTTAATTGTCCTGCTGGTGTTCAGCTCCTTGCGATGGGGTAGTTTCTTTATGTTAGTTTTTGGTTTCAAGTGTGCTAATTGTGCCTTTCTTGAGTGCCCTATCTTCCTGTTAAAGATTTTAAGACCTCTCTCAACATTAATTTATTAAATTTTTAACCATATTGAGAACAATGAATAGACTGAGGTATAGTGAGGTATCCTCAGTTGTTTGTAAGTTGTTCCACAAGTTACGCAGAGAAGCTGTGGATGCCCCTGGAGGTGTTCAAAGCCAGGCTGGATGAGGCTTTGAGCAACCTGGGCTAGTGGGAGGTGTCCCTGCCCATGGCAGAGGGGTTGGGACTAGATGATAGTTAAGGTCCCTTCCAACCCAAACCTTTCTATGATTCTATGATCTTTTTGAGAAACCAAAGAAATGTTCCTTTGAGTGGACAACACACTTAGTTTTTCCTTGAGGTACAGTTAATGGATTTCACTTTGTACAAATATCATAACCTTCTGTAGCCATTGCAGCGTTACAGCTAGCAGTAATTGAATAATGCTGTTAGAGTTTCATGATAACAAGGCTCTTCTGTGGAATTGCACCTGGTTAATGAGCTGGAGCTGAATTATTGGCATTTTTAGGAGAATATGCATATTTGCTCATTATAAGGGACTGCTGGTACTTCACATGCATACCAGCCACAGTTAATGCAAAGGCATGATGAAAAGGGAAAAGCTCCAAATTTAACTCTGATTAGAATTTGAGCATCTGTTTGAATAAATCTGATTCCTTGGATGTCTATTATGGGCTGGAATTCTGGGAACACAATTTCCTTCTTCTATTAATGTGTCTGCTGTTTGACTTGGTGGCATATTTGCATTCTGTCTTGCTGGTTTTAGTAGTGTTCCTACTGTGAGTACAGATCTCAGCGGTTGTGCCTTGGTGAGAGGGAACAGCATCCCATGCTCTGCAAAAATTAATTTAAAAGTTACACTTTGTCCATATATGATTATAATCTTGTTTGACGATGTTTTCCTTTCACATAGAGTTTTAAAGGCTTTTCTCCAGTATGGCTGTGTTGTTTTCAGATAGGATGTCAGTGGCTTTATGTCCAGCCTCTTCCTGGCCTCCCTGTTGAGGTTGTGACTGCCAAGAATGTGTCAGACGGTGCCAAAAGTAACTATTGGGTTTTGGTTTGTAGATGCTGGAAACTGGTTTCTATTTTAACCTTCAGAAAGAGTGTTATAACTGACAGACAGCAGAGGATTTTAAAAATAGCTTTAGCATGTCCCTATGAAGTTGGCAGCTTCGTCATATTCTTGCTGTAACGCCTGACAGAGGGGTCAAAAGAGTCAAGCTCTCTTTCGGGATTGAAAGCATACCTCACCAGGAAAGCAATGCACAGAGCTTCCAAGAGTGGCTGGGACCCTTGGATACCTCCCTTTTCAGGTGCATGTTAAGGAGGCCTGATTTCTACTGGGAAATTGCTCTGCACTTAATGAAAATCTGGACTGTTAAGGTGCCCACATTAGGGCACCTTTTACTCAGAAACTATGGCTCTCAGGACTTGAAGACCCTTTTAATAAATGCTTTTAGCAGAAATGTCTAAGGCTTAGATAGGTCCAAAACCCAAAACTATAGGAAAAAAATCAAAGTATAAAGGAAAGATTGAGTTTCCACTCTCCAAATTCAAGACAGTTGCTTTGTCTTAGAAATCCTTTTTTAGGGAATTTTGGAAGATGCTGGGAAAAATGCCCAAATTAATGGATGTAAGAGAGAAGGATGTTGCTTAGCTATTTTAGAAGGGGGTTCCCTAGGTAACTATTTCCAGTGTCTCTGCTGAATTGTGTGATCTTAAACAAGTTCTGGAACCATGGCCAAGCCTCTGAGCTGCATTACAATTGCATTGCGGAACTCAGTTAATACTCGTGCCGTGAAAAAAGTTCTGTAGAAATGCTATAACAATGTATTGAATACGAAAATGCTGACACGTGCTTTGGACTCGTATGGGATTACTGCAAATCACAGCCCAAACATGTACGTTAGCAGATACTAAAAATCATCTATTTCAGGAATCTAACTGGAGATGACTAAGTCCAGAGTCCAGTCTTCTCAGGTTCTGTATATGGTCAATGGAGACTAAAACTCTGGCAGAGGATCCATTCGGTGTCAATGCTCTGAGCTGTCTTCTGCATGAGTCGTTCCTTTTATGTTCACCACACTGAGTGCTTGATTTGAGTACCCGAAGTTTTTGTGAATACTCTCCAAAGAGCTCAGCCTCATAGCAGTGGGCTGAGTTCTGCTCTTTCAGCGGAATTTCCTTTGCCCAATAACACATAGGTTTGCTCAGTTCCTTAGTGCTATCAAGTGAAATTGTCACAACAGGTTATACCAATGTAATCCAGCTTATCTCTTTTGCATATTTAACCTGAGTTTTTGTTAAAACTCTTATACAGAATGTGCCTGTATATCTTGGAGAAAAAAAAATAGCCTTGTACCACTAACTATCTATGGGCAATGGATTTATAAAGAAGCACTGAAGAATAGTGTATGTAAGACACAGGTGGGATGGGAGACACTTAACAGAGGTCAGACTGGTGAACCTGCAAGTGCCAAACACAGTCTTGTTGCACAATCCATAGGCTTTAGTTTGTGTAACTAACATGTATGCAGTAGATAAGCCAATTCTTCCCAACCTTTGCGGTACCGTGGTTGCAGTGGGCAATCTTTACAAAGGGATCAGTTGTTCTTAAACCACAAATGGAATATATTTGCTTTCAGGTTCCCTATCCTCTTTCAAACAATATCTTGAAAAGCAATGCAATGCTAGTTTCAGAGTGTAGCAGACAAGAGCTGAAGGCAGGAGCAGATCTACAATTGTTACTTGTTGGTGACTGTGGCCATACACTGGTCGTCAGCAACAGAGAAAGGCCATTGCCCAGGCACCCCTGTGATTGTAAGGGGAGACTCTCAGAAGAATGAGTATCCTGCATAGGAAATACCAATCAAGACAATTTTTCCCCTGTTTTAAATGAAAGATTAAGTAAAGCAGATTTGAGACCTGGTGAAAATCCCACCCTATATAAATGCCTAGATAAATGGGAGAGATGGGATAGATGGCAATTGTGGAATATTGAATGGCTCCTGTTGATAACTTCATGGAGTCCATACTTAAAGATTAAATGACTCACAAAATTGGTATCTGGGCTGTTCAGTCCTAGGTTCCTGATATGGATCTTGCTTATTGTCAATATCTCATATCAATTTGTCTGTGATGAGGCCTATTGGAACACATGCATAGGGTAGTGCCACTTTAGTTTTTACTGTGCAGTTTCCTGAGTAGCATCATTTTTGACAGAGAGGACAAGCACCAAGCATAAATTTTGCTCTAGTTTTAAAGAGGATCTCTCAAACACAAAGTTGAACCAAACTTAGAAAATAGTGGTCCTTCATAGGAGATAACCTTATCTTAAATTCTAAGAAGGGACCACTGGAGTTCCTCTCCCCTCAAATGCACACTTGGCTGTTTGCACCAGCACGATGGATGTTTTATGCTGCTACCTAAAAAACTCATCATCTCTTGGGCTCAGTAGCCACAGGTGTTCATCTTTAAAACTGGCTCTGCTTGCAGGCTGTAATTTTTCCCTCAAAACAAGCAGCTCCAAGAAGGCTGTGGTCAGACTCTAGAATGACACATTGAACTTCTGGAAGGAAAAAGCAAGAGTTGTCCTCCTTATTCTGTTTCAACACATCCTTAAATATTTCGTCAGGTACTTTTCTATGTTGTTATAGTATTTTCTCCTGCAAATAGCTTTTCCTTCAGTTCTTCATATACCGGCTTAGATACATTTATTTGTGTGAGCATTATTATGCCGATTTATGTTGAATATTATATTCCTGAAATACAAATACTGAAGTGTATTTACATATATTACTAAGAGTTTATTGGGAAACTAAGTTAGCTTTGTAACAGCTGAGGCATTCATTTGCATCATCTTTTTACTGTGGACAATGAAAACAAATTAGTCAGACTCACTCTTGCTAATTGTGCCTGTCCCTCATGTAGCTTTAGCTCCATGCAACTTTTAAGTACAAAAGCTAAAAGGAAATATTTTATTAATATAAGAACTCTTCTTGCCTTTGAAATTTCAGTGAACTGAGTTAAAAAATTCTGTTCTCGTATTTTCTTTATTGTAAGATGAGGTGCTGTAATCACATCAGGCACTGCAGTTTTTTGTGTGTACTAGTATATATAATTATATATTATTATATATAATTCTAAATATATACTTATACACACAGAGACATGTCTATATGTATGTTCTTCTTTTTCACTGAAGGTTTTTAGTCAGATACACACAGTGGATTAAATAAGTTGCTATGGATGTAAATGATACTGAATGATTAAACAGCCCAGCTGCCTGTGGTCAAATGCAGCATCTCACCAAACACTTCTCCAAAACAAAAATTCTTCCAGAGGATGATTTATAATTTAGACCTGTAAAAAGGTTTCCTGGATAGCATCTGTTTCCCATGTGTAATGTGGTTTGAAATCTACTTTCTGATCCAGCTCTCTGCAGTTGTCTCTGAAATGGGCTTGGTGATCGATGGTGGCAAACTGCCTAAAGATGACTAGATATTTTGCCTCTCTAACATATGTCTCCAGAGTGATGAGTTAGTGTCTAGTATCACGTTAATGTCACAAAGTAAAGGAAGTGAAGTGAGAGAGTCACTAATCAAAAATTACTTAAGCTGGACCCACGGAAGAAGAGCTAGGGAGCCAACTGCCCAGTCTGGATCCTCTTCTTCACAAAGCCTTAAATCTCTTCTCAGAAAAGATCTTGATCAAGCAGAACAACATTTGAGATTTGTTTTTTGAACAGGAGCAGAATCAAAATGTGTTGAAAGCTTTGATGAAAACAGGTACGTGTTGAGAAAATAAAAATGTCAGGGTGGATTAGAGTGAGGTAGATTATCAGTGTGGTGATGGGATACTTGGTTTAGGTTGTAGAAGGTGCTGGAGCAAGCCTCTGCCCAGAGGAACAAAAGCAGAAGGTTTTAGTCCTTTATTATTTTTGGTGTCTTTTTTCAGAGCCTCAGTGTCCTACGCAGAGTTAAGTCCCACTCATCAGGCTACAGATAGGGGAAACCTCCCCTCCTCTCTCATGCCAACACAACCTCCAACACAGTGCAGCTTGGTAACTGCCAGTGAAAATATTCTTACCATTAAACCCCATGGAGCTGAGCATCTTGCCACTTGTGTGTGTCTCTTTTTTTTCCGTTTCCCATAACTGAAAGTACAGGTAACTAACCAGGGCCAGTCCCAGCCCAGTGTCTGTGGGCTAGCTGTAGCGTGCTGGCACTAGGCAGTGATCATTATAAAATCATACTTTTTCTGCCAATGGAGAATCACACCAAGAAAGGTTTGCCTTGTCTGCAGGCTCAGCTCTGAGACTCTAGATTAATTTCCTAGTTGTGCTGCAGCCCTTCTGGGTGCCTTCAGAGCCTCTTTCTCTTCTGGTGGGATTTTCAACCTATCTACAGGAGAGAGGTGCCAAATTCCTCATTTGTAGTTCGTGCAGTGATTAGCACAGTACTACTTTGCCCTCATTTGGAATATCCTTCATATTTTGAAATCCAGAAAGAAAGGAGGAGATAGTATTACTATGCTTAGAATTGAGGATATCCTATGAACATTCTCTATAGAAAATTGATTTTGAGAAAGCAATTTCTCAATTAAAAACCAAATTTGCACACTGTGACTTGTGTATGGACTTTCACATTATGGACTAGGTAGTTTTTGTCAGATTGCTTTGAATAATGAGTAAATTCAAGGAGGTTGAAGTCTGTTCGCGCACCTAGCAAAGATGCAAAAGCAAAGTTAATCATTAAAAGTTTACATTGTGTTGCTTTTTGTGTTTCAACCCAATGTCTCATTTACATCCCTGGTGGCCAGAGGGTCTTGCACTCTGATAGGAGAACTGTGTGAATCACACACACCAGTGATGCTCCTGGCTGACCGGCAGTCAGTTCCTTGCAGATGGCAGGTTCGTGTCTCTCTTTGCTCTCCCTCAGGTGTGTTGCCGGTGACAGCAGAAGCCTACATGCAGCAAGGCCTGAGGCTCGGTCCAGCCCCTCTGTTCTGTTTCTAGTTGTGACCAGTATACATGGCTGTAGGTAGCTAGTATAAACACACTGCATTTAAACTATGCATCTGCTACTGACCAAAGCTGTCCTAAGATTACTGAAATGTCTAAGGAAGGATATGAGAACATGAAATGATACTTGCCCATCCTCTGCCACTTGAAGTGCAATAGTTTCCTGAGGGATAGTACTTAGTACCCTCAGATGTACTTTCTGCCATGAATCTGTACAGTAGCCTTTTGAGTTCATGCTGGTATAAACTTAAGTATCTGCAACAACATTCCTGCCACTTAGCTGTACATGGTGTGAGGAACCACCTCCATTTGTTTTTTCTGAACTTCTGGCTGTTAGTAGTTTCATCCAATGATCCTCTATTCTATACTGAAGGAAATGACAATCATTCCCTGCTCACCCGGTCTGACATACCACTCATCTTTATAAACGCTCCTGCAGTGTGAAAGCAAAACACTGATTTTACTTTTAGGGATAACAGATTAAAACCAACATTTTCTACCTTGGTTAATTAAATTAAGCAACAAGAAATGTCCTAGCTTTTCACAGCGTGCCCTGATGTTCTGCAGCTTCCAGATAAGACTGTTTTCTAGATTTGAGTGTCCAAGTTAAAAAAAAAAAAAATTGCGTACTCTTTGATTAGCCTTTCAGGGTTATTAAAAGAAAAAAGAAAAAAAAAAGGCAGTTGGGGTTTCCATAACATTAGCAGCGCTGACTCAGACACACAAGGAACATGTCTGCAGAGGGAGAAGGTGTAGTTTTTCATATAATGTGTTTTCTCACTGTAACCACGATGTGACAGACTGGAATGAAAAATGCAGAAACTTCAGTCAGCTTCTGGCTCTGTGCAGAAGGGCTTGCCCTGACAAACCTACAGGGGACATTTGTTTGTTTGCCTGACAGGCATAAGACCATTTAGAAGCTGGGAGTGTATCCCCTGTGGTCATTGCACCTCTGGAAAGATATGAACAAAATGTGAATGTGCTCCAGATTGATTTGGGCTCCAAACACGCAATGAGTAATACTTTTTTCTACCAGCTGACAGTAGAAAGCAGGGCCATAAAAGGTCTGCCTAGCAGAGGGTTATATGAAGGTCTTTAAGAAACATAGCACAAAACAATTTTTGCACAATACAGCATGTCAGATTTAAGTTGAAACAATCCAGGATGAATGTGCTGCAGCCCAAGGTTCCGGCATGGTTTATTTAGGATAATTCCCCAGCAGGGTAGTTGTCCCTTTCCAGAGCACGTTGGAAAGTCCTAAAGCACTAGAAGTATCATCTTGCAATATTTCCGAGTACCTCTATCAAGATAATGAATACCTTCAATTTTCCCTGGCTTCATTTCTGTGTTAGAAGTCAGCAATCTGCAGGACCTTGTTCTCCTACTAAAAGGTAATACCCTTACTGCAAAGCAGCTGGACTGCTAGTTAAACAAAAAATCCAAAACCAATATAGCTGAATAACAACCTGTCAGAGAATTATATATTCTGAAAAAATGTTTTAATATGGAGGTATTATTTGTATTTTCTTCTAGTTTGCATCAGCTGAGCACTATACACACACTGCTGGGTGCTACATGCACCCTGTACAAAACGAGCATCTTGCCATAAAGAGTTTCCAGCCTGAGCAGTGGAGAAGACACTTCTGTTTGTACGGAGCAAAAAAAACAGTAAGATGTCTCTGGGCAGTATGGGGGACAGTGGTTTTGGAGTGCAGCCAGCTGAAGCTCAGCCTCTCCCTCTAGATATCCCACTTGAAGCAAGAGCAGAAAAAGGTTCCTAGTACTCAGGTATGTTGTGTGATTTGCCATAAACAGAAACCAGCTCCCACTGTTGTTAGTGCTATTGCAACTGCACAACCGTGGTCCTGTATCCACCGTCTTTCTCCTTCATGTTGTGAAAACTGGTGCCTTAGGCAGAACTTCCAGATGAAGAGATCAGGTTTAAAGTTTTCTGACAGAACAAATCTTATTTGATAGGTTCCAAGTTTTATAGACTAAAGTTTCTTGCACTCAGTGACATTTTGCTGAATGTCCAGAGTCCTGAGGTAACCCCACCTCCCTCTTCACGGATGTCTGCCCAGAGCCATCCCCTGGGAGGCTGGCCAGGGAGTCTGGGAAGCCCCAGCCTTCAGTGACACTGATACCTGGCTTTGCTGTTGGTATTAGGACAGAGACAGCTTAGCTGAGCTGTTCCAGTGTCTGAGCAGCTTCCTGCTGGCTGAAGGACTGGGGGAAAAAAAAAAAATTAATCTGATTCAAACTGAAACCCAATTCTGAAAAAGATGAAGTTTCCTGTTAGCAGGAAACCCCCTTTCCTGCCTGTCCTCAGTTCTAACTTGGATCCTCTCATCTGGACAACTGATCCCTTTGCTTCTTGACTTCTGTAGTTTCAGTACACAAAGGAGATGTATAAAGATAGCTGATTATAATGATTGATGTTAATGGGAAGTGCAGAAGGGAATTATCTGCATTTAAATTACTAATGTGTCTCCTAACGCTGTTTCTCTCTAAATCACTGGGAAAGTCAAACAAGATTTTAACAGACAGTGTTATATAGTTCCAGAAACAAATCATCTGACTACTGCGGTTGGAAGGGAATTTACTCTGTCAAAGCCTAGATAGGTTTTTAAGTCAACAAAATATATGTGGCAATTTCATAGATTTCTACAACATGTAGGCCAGAAGCAAATGTTAGGTCTTTCTCGATCACATGTAACACAGGCAACAGATTTTCACCTGGTTTCTCCTGTCTTACACCTCTTCTTTCATGACAGCAGATTCTACCACATTATCAGGTAGCTCTTCAGGTCTGTCTTCTCCCTCACCGATCTTTCAGGTCATCTTGTTTATTATACACTCTGCATGTTTCAAATGTCATCGCCATAGAAAATGTGGTATAAATGTTTCAAGGAAATAACTCATTCTTCTCAGCACTGCTAATGAGGGTACTAAAGGAGTTTCTCTCCCACCTCTGAACTTCAGCCTGGCTGTCAGCTCTTGTACTGTGCTCAGTTTGATTTGAAAAAATAATTGAGTTAAATTTTTGTTTCTGTATTTCAATCCTCAGGTGGCATTTTTGTCCCATAGGTCGAAGTTTAGCTTGTTGGTTATACTGAATCCTCCCCATTCCTAACAGATTTCTATTCCACTGTTCCTGGTTTGAAAAGTTTTTGATCAGCCCCTTGTGTCCTATCCTTATTTATGTTTTTTACAAATATCATCCATATTGTCCTCACCAAGTAACAAAATCGTGTTGTCTCAACACTTCTGCTGGTCCACGATGTGCTGTTCAGCTGGAGGCATTGCTACCATTCAAACTCAAAGCCTTTACTTAAAGCTACACGCCCCTTCACGTGTGTCTTTTTTGTGGGAGAGAAAAGCCTGGGTGTGCTGAGGGGTTGACAGCCCATCAGGAAAGTGGGAAGGGCACCAGTCACTCTGAATTGTTTTTAGTCTTCCCATGGGTCATAGCCACTTAAAGAACTTGGCTTTCAAGCACTTTGCGCATGGAGAGCAAAGATATTTTCTGGGACAGAAAAGATCTAGAGGCAAGGGATATCTGGTGAAGGGGGCATGGGCTATGGGGTGCAGATGGCACATCGTGAGGCGGGAATTTGGCAGACATCACAGAACAGATTCAGCCAGAGCTGACAAGAGGTGTGATGAGGATGGTACAGAAGCTCTCATCCCGCTTAAAGAGAGAGGAAGGCACCTTTCAATCTTCCATGCCCAATCAGCCTTTTCCTAGCCCCTGTCAAACTTCCCACCCCCAGTGTGGATGTTGTCAGCTTCCAAGGCAAGGACTCTTTCCTCGACCTCTCCCCCTTCTGAGCTGCACTCCTCACCTTTGGCGTCCTCCCAAGCATGGTCAAGATTTCTTGGCTTTCCTGAAAGAGGTCATCATCATGGGCATGCAGCAATTATACATGAAGGCCAAAAAGGGCACAGAGTGCCAGAGAAGAGATTCAGAATAACCGTGCTTCTTCAAAGGACAAGAGGCTGAATGACACATATGGGGAGTGAGTGAAGCAGACAGGCCTTAAGGGCGCAGGAGCACGTCCCTCAGCCCATCTTCTAAAGTAAGGGAAAGATGACACAGAGAAATCTTGGAAATCCGTTCCCCTTCAGTGAAGCTCTTACATTCACCCAGTGGAAAAGACATTGCTATTTAAGCACATTCTCCTTCAGCCCACTTCTGGATCTGAATGCACAGCATGTTTGAACCTCTATTTGTGAGAAGACATAGCATCTCAGACACAAGTACCATCCTGGACAATTGTATGGGGGTAAATGCCAGTTTTCACCGTGTGGACAGACATGAAAGCCCCAAGAATGGTTGTGTTTCTATTTTGAAAGAAGATATTAGCATCCTCATCAAGTCTGAGGCTACAGCTGCAGGAGCCACAGGCATCAAGTATCCTTCTGGTGAAGCTTGCTCAGATCAATAATGAAAATAAAGTCAATAATGATAATAAAGACAATATTGATAATAAAGACAATAATGATAAATCAACCGTGTGCTACAACAAGCATAGCAGTGGAGGAGTAAACCTTGTTGTCATAGCTGCCCAGAGACAGGCACTGGGCGTGTGGGTACCAGCCATCACTGACTCTACTAGCTTGGGCATCCACATAACTCAAAGGCTTGGATAATGAATGAGTCCCATGTGCTGTTTGAATGAAAACAGTTTGGAGAATGGCCATGGACACCTAAAATACTACTCTGCTTATGAGGGATTTGACCACTCCAAGCTGTTTAGTAACCAGTTGGGCTGCACGTGGCACCTCAAAGTGAGAGCCGCTGTCTGACTGTGGCAGAGTCCTGACAACAGCTCACAGCAGAAGGAAGTGGTGGTGTCCCTTCACATCTGAAAAAGGTGCATTTAATGCTGTTCCTGATGGCAATGTGGCCATTCAAATCCAAACTCCTCTCCTGCAGCCAAGGCCACCCATTGCCCTTGGGCAAAGCAGTTGCAGTGGAAAGGGTGCCCAGGCACGTGCAGATGCAGAGCTCCTGCACTGTGCTGGACCAGAGGCAGGCTGCAGGCTACTGAGATGTTGCGGCAACAACAAAATATGAGCAATTCATCTCTAGGAGCTGGCTGGCTAATCAGAGGTAACTGTTTACATGGAAAAACTTCATGTCTCATTTTGAACCATGGGTAACTCCACGAATGTGGAGGTCTTGGGAGTGATTCGCGTGCTTTTTGCCTTGGGGATATTTGTGACCAGATTCACAAACACAGGTGAATAAATGAAAGCAGATACATGAGACATTACTGTGACCTGTTACAAATTTTTGATTTAACGACATTTTGATTTAAGAATCTTGATTTTATGCATTGTAAATGCTTCATTTATCATGTACTTTTCTGGAAACACAAGTTGTTAACATAAAAATTCTAGAAAGCTTCCTTTCACTTTTGTTCCTGCTACTCTTGTAATTCTGCCTTTTATTTATAAAGCCTTCCACTGATGTCTACCCCATCTTATTTGGAAGCTTAACAACAGAGACAGCATAGTGGAAAATGTTCTTTAACTAGAGGTTTCTGAGAGGCAGAAGAGAGTAACAGAAGGATGAGTGTTGGTCTTTGTTTACTGGAAGCAAATAAAACACTGGTGATAGCCCCCTGACAGTGCTCTGCCACTCCTGGAATCAAGGAGAACAGTTCTTAGCGTACACATTTCCTCTGAAAATGTAAAAGGCCAAATACTGAGCATAATACAGAAGATGTCAGTGATTCACCTTCCTCTGTCGTGTATGTAGGGGTTTTTTTTCCATACTACTTTTTTTCTTTCCCCCCTCATATTACTCATTAGTCTTTGTACTCTTCTTTTCCAAAACTGGCAAGCTCCTCACATTTCTCTGGCTAGAAACTATCTCAGAATTGTGGTGTCAGGATAATCAGCACAGTATTTCAAACCTCCCTAACAGAAAAAAACAAACAAACAAACAAACAAACTTCACAGTATTAAAACACTTCTTTTTTTTCCAGTTATTTTTTCTGTGAGTATTTTCAGGTTTATCATCATGTGAATGAAAATGAAGGACCTTCACCCCCGGGATGCTTGTTAGAGCACCCAACAAAGGTACATGACTACCTTTGCCATCAGCACCTATGTATTTTGGCAATGGGACTGAGCCTAGGGATTTTGATGAAACACACTATCACTCACAAAAATTAGTAATTGTACTGGACACCAAAATCAGGTAAACATTTTGGGTATAGGTTTTGTGTTACACTATAATTGCTGTATCACCATTTGTACGCACCATTCATGATACACTGTAATTCTCACTCCCCTATCTCTGCCTTCCACAGTCTTCCAGTATCTGTCATTCTCTTTCCCTCTGGAAATAATCTAATTACCATGTTTCTCTTGCACCAGCAACCTCTTTGCTCTTTGAAAACTAACTATTTTTTATATATTGATTGTCTAGGTAATATGTATTTAATTATATCCATACCAATTGTTCTTACTTTGCATCCAAATATGATGCTTGTCTATTTTTCTGGGTATTCTAGTTACTCTGATAATAGCTACTACCCTTCCTGTAAATCTTGTCTTGCATATAAAACAAAACATTTTGTAAAAGTGTTCCCTTTAGCACTTGCATTTGAAGGGTCTTTCAGGGAGACTCAACAATTGTAGGTTAATCCCACTGTCATAACCTCTACATAAACTTAATTTTCATGAAAGGAACACAGACCAGAGAAAGGCAGAAATAAGGAACAATTTAAAGAAGATGTAGCATCTTTTTATTTCTTTAATAACTCTAACTACAAAGAACACAAAGTCTGCATAAAATGACAGAATGTAACAAAGTTAACGTAATCTTGAAAGAAAAAGACGCGGCAGCAGAAAATATGGAAAAGGTAGTCACAAAAACAATCAAGGTCAATGAGAACTACTAATAACACATTTGGTAACTGGAAGTTCTCAATAGCAGTCTAGCAAGTGGAAGTAAGCATCTGTGTAAAACAGCTGTAGAATAAAACCAAACATGAAATGTTTCATAAGGTATTGAATCCTATTTGATTTTTGGGACACATGTTGAGAAATAATAATGTGGATAGATGGAGAAACACTATCAAAATTTGATTATCCTAAGAACCTGCCTTGTCATATTTACTGGGAAAAAAAATTTAGGAAAAAATGACAGCCAACACTAATTTTCTCACAATGGATGTTTCATTGAGGTACTAGCAGAAAGAAAAAAAAAAAAAGTAGTTCATACCTGTGCTCTTTCAATGTATTCTTTGGAAAGTTTTGCTTTACTGGGCCTTGAAATATTTCACAAAAAGGTATAGTATGTTTTAATGAATGCTGAGAGTACACCAATGACGTTCACATTCAGGGACAGCAAAAGTTGACCATTCTCAGAGATGTTGGAAAGGTTGGGTGATGCTAGTTTAAAATTCAGTTGACAAAAATAGGAGTTTAATGCTATAGGCTGAACAAGAGATAATAGACAGATCTAGGAGTAACATTAATTTATTATTGATTACTAATTTATCTTCAGAGTAAGAACTTGAACAAAGGTATATTGAAATGAGATAGGTTGTTGGAAACCCTGTGTCCAGTCTGGCTGCTGAAACAAGAGCTTTATTGTAGAAAAATACAAAATGGACAAGTGGCCAATCGCAACTGAGAGGTTGAAAATCTCAGGGATCGGATAAAACAGACACCTGTTCCAAGAGCCTCTGATAACACCAGGCAACACAGCCAAATTATACTTCTAAAGAAGACCATGGGGCAAGAATTATTCAAGAGTACATCAATGACTGAAAACATGTAGCTTGTGCTCCTAGCACCTAAGTGAACAGCAATATGCTCAAACCAAAAAGAGCCTAGCACAGGTATGAAGAGCATTGTGTTTCTGCCTATGAGACACACATTGGCACAGACTACAAACCATTACTAGCAGGAAGAGGTCAGCAGGGACTTTTTCTACTTTCAGTTGCTGTTCTATGAGTGGCAACCGGAATACAGACCTGGGAAAGACTTCAGCAGTAGCTGGCATTCTGTTTGCTGTTTTTTGCCAGAACTCAAACAGAAGATGGATCCTGGCATTTTAGAAGTAATTGCCGTGAGGAAAACTTTACTGGTCCTGAAAGGCATGGGGCACTATGCTACATAGTGACCCCATGTTGGTAGAGTGGAGAGGTTTCAGAGTATCTAATGCAAGGCTCCCATTTTGAACTGTCCTTTGGTGCAGCCACTCTCTGAACTAGACTGGAGAGAAACTTGTCATTGACAGGATGTCCTCCTTTACTCCATATCCTCTGTCTATCAGTTCTGTAGGAAATAAAATTGGAGTTGTGAAAAGACTGCTTTAAAAGTTGAAAAATCAAACACAAGTCCTTCTTTGTTTGTAGTGATTTATGTGACTACACTCTTCAACTTTTAGTTGTCATGTGCAGAGATATCATTGATAACACAGGACTATCAACAGAGTCAATCTTCCGACTCTATCAATAGCCCTGATATAAAAAATATATCATCACTATAAAACCTTATAAACATTGCAATGTTCTCAAATAAAAAATGTTCTATGATGGGGCTTAAACACTCAAAAATTTTGAATAGTGTACTAATGATGTGTAATGAACACTTCAAGGTGATGCATACTTTATATTTGTATGTGGACAGTTATGTATATGGATCTTTGGCACTTTTTCCCAGTTCTTTGTCCTGGTGATTAACTTCCATTTACACACAGAAGCTTTGCCAGAATCCTCTATAAGTCCAGGGAGACTTACCCTGTTGAGATGGACTCTTACGTCTTTAACAATACCAAATTTCTTCCTTAGTTCATTTTCTTCTTTCTGATGTGCTACTTTCTTCTTTCTTTTTTGCAAGCATTCTTCAGATGGGAGTGCAGTCTCGCTGATGAACTGAAACAAGAAAGAGTAGAACTTTACTATCTGAAAGTGAGTGTGGGATAATAATTTTCCTCCCATCCCAGTTCAACTTCACAGCTTTTATCTATGGGCTTCCCTGCCTCAGGGTTGTGGCTTTGCAAGAAGGAATTTTTGTAAATGTTCTTGTTACTCTGGTGACAGCTATAAATATGCTTATAAATTTTGTCTTGCATATGAAAACTTTTTGCAAGGTGCTCTCTTTAGCAAGGGATAGGTGCATGTGAAGTGTGCTTCAAAAAGACTGTAGCCTCTGCATAAAATTTAATTTCAATGAAAGGAACTTGAACTGGAGAAAGATAGAAATAAGGAACAAGAATTTAATAAGTTATAAAATCTTTTCATTTTGTGAATAATTCTGACTGCAAAAAATAAAATTTGAAGAGCCATCTGAAATATGAACACTGAAGTGTAATTCAGAGTTCCTTCTGTCAACTTGCAAGGGCTTAAAAATGAAATTCAGGTTTTCTACCTTAAAAATAGATTGGGGAAAGTGTTTGTATCACAGATTAGTGCAATAAAATGGCAAGAAATTATGGAAATAATAAAGCAAAGCAGGACTATTTAGCTGAAAGCTGACAAATATTAAAACCTTGACATTATTTCCTGCTTGGTTATTTGTGGCTGTTTTGGCAATTTCAGATGGATTTGAACTAGACTCAAAACAAATTTGTAAAAATCTTTCTAACTAGAAGGAAGAGGGAAAACAGGGTTAGGCCTAACTTTTAGAATGATTTGATTATTTATGTTTTGTTGGTTTTGGCATAGTGCTGGAAACCTTACATTTGAAGGACATTTCTAGAAATGAATAATGGGAGAGAAATGGCTGTTTTATTTGTACTATACAGCTTGTATGACATTTGCCAGAACTAAAACAGTGCAGTGTTTGTGGGAAAATTACAGACAGGAACTCAGCTTTGCAAAGATGAACTGGGGCTGTGAGGCCCGTTTGTGCAGACTCTTGCCTGGATCAAGGTCGTAATGAGGGCTACTCGGGGTAGAAAGCTATACACACTGTTGTTGGAATGGCAGTGGGATATGGCTCATACTCTACACGTTACTTTAGTTTGCACTGTACACTAAGAATGTGATGGGTTTGTTTTATCTGTGAGCAGGAGGCCATACCTTCACTACAGGGCATTTACTGTCAGGAAAGATAAAAATGACCTGATGGGCACAAGAAGCTGTGAGGTGGTAAACGGTATCTAGTTTTCTGTCCTTTGACTAAAATAATCTCTTTTTGCCTTTAAATAAAGAACAGCAACCCAAAACCTTCAAGACCTTTTCCAAAATATGCTGGCAAATTAGCTCATAAAAACAGAACAACTTGTCAATTATACTATGCAAAAGAGATAATTAATAGAATAAGAAATAACAAACCTCAAGCAGTGAAACATTTTATACCCACTGGATAGAATACCCTAGTACTCTACTCAGTTAAGTTCATGTCACATCCAGTCTTCCCATTTATTTTGCTTGCACGAAATGAGAACATACTGATGGGATGTTTCTACATCTGTGCACAGCTAGCAGCTGTGTAGCCCTTGGCTTTTAGTAGTCACATACAGAATATACAGCATGTCCTATTCTTGCACTGTAGTCCCATAAGGCAACCAGAAAACACTACAGACAACATTCCAGGTTAAGTGTGAAAGGTATAAATCCTAAGCTTTCTATTTTATGCTTGGGCCATAGGTCAACAAGCTTCTATTGCCTTTTACAGTATTAGGCTGTTTAAAGTAAAATTAAGGACCGAACAAATGTGACTTGTGTTGTTGGATTACTGAGTAAAAGGATCCATACAGTTCTTACGAATGCCATATCCTGCCTTGTTGCATTTTGTCAAGTGGTGTCAAGGGGAAAACAACCTCCTTTTCCAGCTCCCCTGAGGGATATTCAGCCCATCTCTGGGCCTGTTTGCCTGCAGGCTACTTGTCCAGGAACAGCTCCCTAACCAGAGAATGTATGGAAGTTCAGTATCTTTCAAAGGAATTCAAACTGAAATGGTGGAGCATATTCCATAAGAGAACAGACATCTCCTTCCCTGTATTAAAGAGGGATTGTGAAATAGCTTTGAACTGCCAGGATTCAATGTAGCAAGAACATCAGCTTCAAGAAACTAGCAGAGGATGCTAGCAGAGGATGCTATAAAACTAGTGTCGGTAGTACATCCTGAAACTCTGAAACAGTCTGTCTGGATTTATGCATTGCATGCTTCCATATGATATGGTTGTTCTTAGAGGACTTCTGTTGGCTTAAATTGATATTGGATGCAGTTAAGGTCCCTCCATTCTTTAAACGGAAAGAAAATGGGGACTCTTTCATATTATGTTCCATAACAATACTTATTTGAGCCTTAAAGCAATCATTAGTAATCACATAAATCAGCTCTGTCTCTAAGGACATGTAACATACTACTAGCAGCAAACAATCTGGGGCAGCAGCCAAGTAGGAAAGAAACTCAGAATAATGTATTAGCAACCACCTATTTTGCAACCTAGGCACTCAAGCAAAATAATTTATTTTTAGTGAGTACCCCTGACACAGTGCTCTTGGGACTCCTTTGTACATAGATGTTTATTAGTTGAAATCTATTTAAATTCCAGATTGAGACTGTCAAGTCATATGGCAAGCTGTACCCAAGAGAGAGAAGAGCTCTGTCTTCAATCTCTGCTGTAATTTTCCTGCTGGGGCAGTCCTCACAACCTCCATACAGACAAACTCCCACTGAAAGAGGGCTTTTCCTTTGTTGACAGCACAGTCTCTTAGGCAACTGTCTGTATGTCAGATTTTAATGATATAACATTTAAAGATTTATGTTAGAAAGATTGTTGCAAATTTCTTCATTGTGCCACAAGATTTTAATATAGGAGGCAAAACCTTTGATGAAGAATAAACTAGTAGGCTTGGGTCTTTATTATATTGGGATTTTATTAGCTGCAGTAAAAATAAAAAAGAAAGTTTAGCTTTGTGTAATGACTACTATTTAAACATCAACTTGTAAAAATTACAATATTGCACCTAACAAGCTATAGTGTCACTTAATTCAATAACTAATCCAGAGGCATCTATGTAAAGGCTTCTGGCTGCAGGTCTTTAAACATTACATAGGTGTGAGTACCAGGGTCCTGTTTCTCTGTATGTATCATGTGATGCTCCTCCCACAACTATGGAAGCCTGCCAAGTCCATCACTTTTCTAATAGTGGAGGAGAGAATATATTCAGGCTGTAATAATGAACCCACTCAATAGAGGCAACTCTGAGAGAGTAAATGATCAGTGTTTTCAAGATACTAAATGCAAAACTAAAGTCTGAGATTTTTTTTTAATTAAATGAACAGAAGCACAACAGAAAGTGCAAAGAACAACCCACCCCCTCAAATACTGATTTAAGTTTTGTAATTTAAGAGCATTGAGGAGCATTTTTCACTTCTGCTGCTTGTTTTTATATATTGCTTCTACTGCTGTTTCTCATCCTTTAAGGATTTTAAAAGCTTGTTTATGTTCCTTTTTCCTCTTCATGTTTCATTTACAACTGGTGTATTTGCAGAGACAGTATCCTTTCACTAACCAAAAAAGTAAAGTTTTACTCTGGGAAAATTCATCTGGGTCATCTTCAATGCACAGGGTTTGTTCTGTGCTTTTCCCAAAAGAAGGTCTGGCAGCACACGTGGTGTTCTTTAGACTTTTACACTAGCTGCACAGAATAATTTTTTTCCTCTTTTTCATGCTCTCTGCAGTGCTGGATCTCTGGTTTGAATGCACTTCCTCTCCTTTTGAGATTACTCCTATTGCTCTAGTTACTTCTCTTTGGCAAAACTGGTTCAAGCGGCAGTTTGCTGTTAAAAAGAAAGGATCCAAAGTGTGACAATTAATGCCTACACTCTCAGCCACCTATCACTTAATTCATAGTTTATTTGCTTTCCAGAGAGAATTATCTAGGTTGGACAGTGTAGGAGGAAAAAACTGCTTTAGATCAAGACTCTGTTGTTCCTGTCCACACGGAGATTCTGGTGCTCTTCATGCAATGGACTCAGATCTGGTAGCTGGTAGGCAAATATATTCCAGCAAATATTATTAAGATCTTAAAAAGGACCCATCGTACTTGGTAACAATACAAACCTGAGCTCACTACATTACTTTTTTTGGTCTTTGCCAAACCAGTGCATTAACTAATACATAACATTACTTAAAACAAGTGTGGGCTGGGATCCTGTGGTTTGATTACTTTCACATCTGGGGAGAATCTGAATATATATTAGATGACACCAAATTGAGCGGGTGTGTCGACCTCCTTGAGGGTAGGGAGGCTTTGCAGAGGGATCTGGACAGGCTGGACCAATGGGCTGAGGCCAATTGTATGAAGTTCAATAAAGCCAAGTGCTGGGTCCTGCACTTTGGTCCCAACAACCCCCTGTAACGCTACAGGCTTGGGGGTAAGTGGCTAGAAAGCTGCCCAACAGAGAGGGACCTAGGGGTGTTGGTTGACAGCCAGCTGAACATGAGCCAGCAGTGTGCCCAGGTGGCCAGGAAGGCCAACGGCATCCTGACCTGCATCAGAAACAGTGTGACCAGCAGGACTAGGGAAGTGATTGTGCCCCTGTACTCAGCACTGGTGAGGCTGCACCTTGAATACTGTGTTCAGTTTTGGGCCCCTCACCACAAGAAGGACACTGAGGTGCTGGAGCGGGTCCAGAGAAGGGCAACGAAGCTAGTAAAGGGTCTGGAGCACAGGTCTTATGAGGAGTGGCTGAGGGAGCTGGTGTTGTTTAGTTTAGAGAAGAGGAGGCTGAGAGGAGACCTTATCACTCTCTACAACTACCTGAAAGGAGGGTGTAGTGAG
>WKFP01013735.1:656436-678527 GCA_011057875.1 Pterocles orientalis
CTGCACCTTGAATACTGTGTTCAGTTTTGGGCCCCTCACCACAAGAAGGACACTGAGGTGCTGGAGCGGGTCCAGAGAAGGGCAACGAAGCTAGTAAAGGGTCTGGAGCACAGGTCTTATGAGGAGTGGCTGAGGGAGCTGGTGTTGTTTAGTTTAGAGAAGAGGAGGCTGAGAGGAGACCTTATCACTCTCTACAACTACCTGAAAGGAGGGTGTAGTGAGGTGGGTGCTGGCCTCTTCTCTAAAGTAACAAGTGACAGGACAAGAGGAAATGGCCTCAAGTTACACCAGGGAAGGTTTAGGCTGTATATTAGGAAAAATTTCTTCACTGAAAGGTGGTCAGACATTGGAACAGGCTACCCAGGGAGTTGGTGGAGTCACCATCTCTGGAAGTGGTCAAGAAACATGTAGATGTGGTGCTCAGGGACATGGTTTAGTGAGTTAGGTGGTGTTGGCTTGGACTTGATGATCCTTGAGGTCTTTTCCAACCTTAATGATTCTATGATTCATTTCCTAACTCCACTTCAGTTGTGATGACTCCATGTGCTGTTCAGGTATATAGAGATTCTAATGAGCAATTGTATTTATTTAGGATGCCTTGAATTAAATGTGTGTTATTTCAGAGCATTTAGGCATAATTTAATACAATTTTATTAAACAGTTATCAGAAGTAACTTCAAATATACATATTAAAAGATGCACTTAAATGGGGCATGGTGCAACAAGGGAGTTGTGATTTACAGATGAAGAGAGCAGAGATCTCCCTTTCCCCGTATGAAGAAGTGCTTTCCCATTTGAAATCTTTCTCAATACAGTAAAAACTACCTTTAGCAAGATCTGCTATTCTTGTCAGAGGGTTTAGTTAAAGCCTGAAGAAAAGAACAAATTGTAACAAAGCAAACACAGATTGCAAAGACAGAGTCAGTTGCCTGACTCTATTGATAACCCTGATATAAAAAATATATCATCACTATAAAACCTTATAAACATTGCAATGTTCTCAAATAAAAAATGTTCTATGATGGGGCTTAAACACTCAAAAATTTTGAATAGTGTACTAATGATGTGTAATGAACACTTCAAGGTGATGCATACTTTATATTTGTATGTGGACAGTTAAGTACTTTTGGCAGTTTTCCCATTTCTTTGTCCTGATGATTAACTTCCATTTACACACAGAAGCTTTGCCAGAATCCTCTATAAGTCCAGGGAGACTTACCCTTTTGAGATGGACTCTTACGTCTTTAACAATACCAAATTTCTTCCTTAGTTCATTTTCTTCTTTCTGATGTGCTACTTTCTTCTTTCTTTTTTGCAAGCGTTCTTCAGATGGGAGTGCAGTCTCACTGACAAACTGAAACAAGAAAGAGTAGAACTTTATTATCTGAAAGTGAGTGTGGGATAATCATTTTCCTCCCGTCCCAGTTCAACTTCACAGCTTCTATCTACAGGTTTCCCTGCCTCAGCGATGTGGCTTTGCAACAGGAATTTAATTTGGGATGAACCTTGCAAGCTAGGCCTTCTCCTTTCACTCTTACTTTAAAATGTGATCATTCTGGCACTGGTCACCTGTTTTCAGAAACCCCACCTGCCTTGGGAAATATCTTGCCATTATACTAAATTCAGCCCTAGTATTCTCTAAATAGAAACAGGCTGCTCACATTTAGTGCAGTGCTTTAGTCCTGTTCAAGTACTAGAAAAATCTTGATGTATCTCAAGATGGTTTTTTTCTCAGCATTATTTAATTATATTTTCTTTTTAGTCAATAAAGTCTTAAAGATCTTCAAGCCTTACTTTGATTTATTCTACAGTGATTGTGCCCACTGGAGTTGTGTTTGGTTTCTCCACAGAAGTTAAATCTAAAGCAAGTCGGTCTTCTTTTCCAGCATTTGTCCTGTTATAAATAAGCTGAATAATGCCATTTGCATTTGGCTATATCTAAGAGAAAAGTAATTTACTGTTCCTACATAGGCATTGAACATCATCATAGTTTATTACCTGTTGTCTTTTCCCAGTAGAAGGGGAGCACTGCTTGGGCTGAGGGATGATGGTCAGTCTGTGTGACGAGAGATGTGTTGCATTTGAAGTTTTGTCTTGATGTGTCGGGGTAGCAAGGGCTGTAAGACATTGTGTGTTCTGTTTTACAATATACTGTCTTGGCAGCAGTGGATATCGAACTACGGTCACTATATCATGGATAGCACTACACAGAAGAAGCGAAACTGTGGCCACCCTTTCTGGTGACAAAGCTTCATGCCTCCTTACATACAGTATGTAGACTTGCTCATTATATATCACTACAGCATTTCCCTTTAAGAGAAGAATTTCCAGTTGCTCTTCAGCAGGACTGATGGACAAAAGTGGCAACATATTCTTATAATCCTTATTCTTGATATTACACAGTGATTTTAAAATTCCTGTCACAACACTGTTACATGACTTTACAATAAGACGATGTGAGCTTGCTGTCTTTCTGTCTAGCTCTTCTTGTGCAAGCTGTTTCACTGGGGTTATTTGGGAGCATTTCGCATCTCCAGTTACTATATCAGGACTAGATAAGTTTGGGCTGGTTGATATTGAAGACTTTGGAAAATGGTCCCAAAAGGGGATGGAAGCCCCTTCCACCTTTATTACTGGCCATACATAAGTTACAGTTGGTATTTCTGTATCTTGCCTTACTTCAGAGACATTTTTAGCTCTGGCTGACATTATTTGCTGCATTTTAGGTGGGAAAGAAGAAAGTTGTATTGATGTGATTTTGGCTTGAGGTGGTATCTCTAGATCATGATTTAAAATCTCTGCCTGAGGTTCTTCAATAACATTAAGAAGTTCAGAAGTTCCTGGAATGGATGCTGTGTCTTCTTGGTCAGCATGAGTTAGTGAGAGGCATCTTTGCAGAGTGTGCTTTTCAACTGAGGTTTCATTACTCTGAGCATTAAAACCTATTGGGAGTTTTCCTCTCTCAGCAGAGTTCATGCCAACATTTTCTAGCGTGACAAAACTTCTGGTAGAAAAATCTTCTTCACTTTTCAATTGCTGATCCTCTAGCATCAGAGCAGATGTAGTACTGCTTCTGTCTTCAGAAAAGCATTATGGTTTGATTTAATGTATTATGTTTAGACAGGTGAGCTACTGTGATCAGGCACATCTTTTCAAGGCTTCCAGAAGAAAAACAAGGTAGAAGTTTCAGTAGGTCTCATCTACCTTCATTTCCTTCCCAAAAGGCTCAATTCATGCAGCCTGTAACACTTAAAATAAAAGTTGATATAAATTGAATGTGATTATGTTTGTAAATGCACAGAGGGATTTTTTTTCTAGTTAACACAGAATAAATAAATTAAAAACCAGAAATATATGATTCAAGTATTAACTAAAGCTCACCTAGCCAGTAGGATATTTCTGCAATAATTATTTGTTGTGAGATAGATACTTCCAATCTTGGATTAAACTGAGTGAGTTTCTGCTCGCTTCAATAGGAATTTACCCAATAGTGCAAACTGCTGGTGGACAGGATCTATTTTATTTTGGTGTAGTGTTCCCTCATACAAAAAGAAGCATTCTTACACACAATGCCATTAAAATCAGTGCAGATTTCTGATAAAAATGGGCTTTAGAAGCATTTTGTACTGTTCTCACAGAACTATTTGACTTCAGCAAACACTCCTAGCTTACACTACTCTCAGCTGTAGCAGAATCAGATTCAGTAGCTTTGTCATGGTGTTTCATGCAGAAAAAATCAAGTTCAGATGCTCCATCCAGTACATAGAAGACCTTCTAAGCTCAAGTGTAATTGCAAAATGCTAAACAGATATAAGTACATAGCTGAATTTACAGTGGAAGGAAACATGAAATTTGCATTTGTATCAAGAGAAAGGTAAAGACTCCGAGATGGATTAAAACCAAACTAATTTTGAATTAACCGATCCTATTCCAATGGTTATGTTCTCCTAGGAATAGCCTACTTAGCTTAGCACTGCAGACTTGATTTTTTAGAAAGTAAACATAAACACGTTATTTGCATGTCAATCACACAACTCTAAGGTGTTTCTTAGCCTTCCTAAATATCAAAAACCACAGTGAATTCTCACCTCCATAACTGAAGAAGTTGTACTACTTAACTTACTTAAAGAAATGTAATAAAGATGAGTTCAGTGAACCTCTGTCTAGGATCATGTAAATTAACCTTCCTGAGTCCTTTTAACTAGTAAAAATGAATAAATTGAAAAACAAAATTACATTTCCTCCTCATCCAGGCTGTACCTCCTGCACTTATGATGCATACATTTAGATGTAATCACATAATTCCAGGAGTCTAATCAAAAAGAATTAGAATTAATTATATAAATTGTCAACAAATTATTTAAATAATTGATTGCATATATAGGACGAGTGAGACCTTCTGCAAAAGCAGAATGTAAATCAGACTTTTTCCTTTTCTTATGAGTGAGTTTTTTTGTTTTTCACTTCTGGTTTTAGGGTTTCTATCTACATCCAGTATTGTAATGGGATAAATCTAGGACAAGTCTCCTGCCCCAGAAAGTCTCTTACTGACCTCTGCATTAGCCCTTAGTAGTGGTCTATTAAACATTCATCTTCTGCTGTGCAACCAAAGGAATGGTTCCTCTGGAGCGATTGCTGAGTAATAAGGAATTTACTATTATCTTTCCATCAATGGGAGAGTTTCCACAATATCCCTAAACAAAAGCAAAAAAAAGAATCCCAAGGACATGAATTGTTGACACATATCTTAAAAACTAGAAATCCTCAGAAACCCAGAGACACAGCAATTAAACTAAAATAAAAAAGGGAAGAAGAAATGTTTGTGGTTTTGAGGCAGATAAATCCTGGTTAACGGGGAAACCATCTGAAAAAGAGACAAATATGGCTGCAGAAGAGAAAGACTGTTTGATTCTCTGAAGTTGTAACTCTACTATGAAGGCTCTGAACTGATTGACGTACTGATAGGGCTCATTGCCATAGTCTCAAATTTTGCTCTCTAGAGTCCTATGTGCCACTTAAAGACTTTCTAGCTAACTGTCGTTGCCAAGCAAATCTCACCAAAAGCACACAAAAAAAGCAAACAAAATTTGCTTTACAAATCTGAACTATTGTGTCACTGTTGTAGGCAATTTTCCTGAGTTCACAGACTGTCAAGGTGGCTCAGAGAGGTGCAAGCTGCCCCATTCTTCTTGAAGGTGCACAAAAGCTTTGTGAGTATCAGCATTGTTGAAGTGGTTTAGTTTCTCTTGACAGCAAACACAGACAAGCACACTTTGTGCCACTACCACTGATCAGTGCAGAGAATATATTTTTTGCTGTGTTCATCATAGACGTGCCAAGATCCCTTTATAGACTGCAACTGGAAGAACAGGGAATGTAACCTAGATCTCTGACAAATTTTCACTGTATTGATGGTGCTAAACTTGTGGCCTGTGAGCTTGCGATGATTCACCAGAACAATTATTTTGGCCCACAACCTCCTCCTGGTACCTTCTTCCTAGGAACCATGAAGGAGCCAGTGATAGGTCTAGTAAAATATTTGTCAGTGGCAGCATGCTCACAGCCACCATCTTCTGAGGGCAATTCAGGAGCACTCCAGGACATGTGTGTACACATTTGCAGCACACGCTGCACGTGAATTAAGCCTGCACATTCATCTCCTTCTTTGCCTTTGGAAGACATTCTGTTTCTTGCTTGTCCAGAAAATCTGGGCATTGTTTCTCTGTGCTGTCCCTCAGAATTAAAAAAGCAAAAGCTTAGGTGCTTGACTGGGTGAACCTAAAATAAGACCACTCTAACAATCCCATGCATGACTGAGGACTGTGTTAATGCACATATTACATAAATTAATAATGTCTTCAGTCCTAACTCTTTGCCATGCACAGCAACCAGTAGACTAGCATTTTATTGACTGTAAATAGCAGCAAATCACACTGATGAAAAATGTGTTGTACCTTACAGTTCTAGCACTGCACATTTTATTGTACAGAAGTGACTGCAGTTGTGTAATTTTGTTAAGTCCTTAAGTTTAAGAGATAACTACTTATGTCATGGATCACAAGGTCCCCAGTGCAACTTAAAAAAGAATGACTACATTCATACACCTTAAAATGTCCTTGTTTACATGCACAAAAGATCTATTAAAAAATCCTCCATTATTCTTCCACCTTAAAACTAACTGACTGCAAAGCAGAGCCTTGGACTTAGGAAATAAGCAGCACAGATTTCCTTATTATTTCTAGTTTATGTATACAAATCTTTTCCATCTGAAGTAATCTTACAATCTAAATTTTATGATTGTGACTCACCATTTCCCTCGCTTCATCAGAGATAAAGACAGCAAAGAGTCTGAAGAGAACTTACAAAAATACTAAAATACAAATATTTTTTCCTTAGTTTTGATAAAAATGTGCATATGAATATTGCAACCGTGAATTTATAGGAACATTTATGATCTAATTAGTTTTTCACTTGTGAAACTTTGGCTTTGCATCTTAGTTTGGTTATAATGTTTCTGATCATATAGCAACAATTCAGGGGTGATTCCAAGACCATCCCTGAGAAATTTTGATTTCCTGAAATATGGGCATGAGTGCTGCTAGCATGGCATAGACTATTTTTGCCTGAACCCAATTTAATGTATAGCCAATGTGCCTTTCAGTTGTTACATCAGAAGTCTCTTAAGACACAGCATCTGCTTGGTTAAGTACCTTTATTTCAACACTAGTTCTACATGGAAGAGTCACACAGGTGTATACGGTCTCTAGGACTTTATGGTGTAAGTTAAAAAATACAGGTATGACAAAGGTCATGAGATCTGCTATATGGTTTAACACACATAATTCCTTCCCTTTTGCACCAGGTGGCCTGCATTTAGGCTATCAAAAATGTTGTACTGTTCAGGAAGAGAGCAGTTTGGAGAGCTACTAAAATGGAAAAATATTTTGGTGTTAGTACATTGTTTTAACAGTTCTCTCACTTGGTTTCTCAAAATATGGGCTAACTGTTTGGGTGAAGAGCTGTTTTCTGAGAAGCAAGTGTTAGTGTTCAGGTTAGCAGCCTCTGGAGGGACCGTGTTTTGTGGACAGCAATCCCTCCTCCAGGAACTGAACTTGAACAGTGTATGTAAATGGTAACGGAAAACATCTCATGAGTCAAAGTCTGAATTGGTCTACAGCACTACCTCCGAAGACTGTGAGGACTCTCTTTCATAGTTTTTATATCTCCCACAACCCTATTGCCCTCTTGGAACCGAGGTTCCTCTCGCTGGCTCTTTAAGCAAGGCTATGACTCTGGCACAGAAACTTGTATTAACCTTCACGGCAGAAGTGTGTGTGGTGGAGGCGGGGGTGAGGGAGGACATCAAACATGATTTACTTACAGCTCAGTGGTGCTTGTGAATGTTTACAAGAGCTGAATAATCACCTAATCAAATCCACCATTCTACTGCACGCAGTTCACTGCCTTGCACCAGTCATGCTGCAGAGGACAAATTAGACTACGTGTGCTAAGGGTCCTTCTAGCCCAGTCTCTGTCTCTGACACTGCTCAAAAGTGGAGGCCCAGCAATAATTTAAGAGGAGGGCACGCACATGGTGATACTTTCTTGAATACTGCTCAGCCTCCAATAGTCTGGGGCGCAAGGCCTTCCTGAACCAGTGATAATTTCTCAGTGGTTTTTCTGCTAGCACCATGCCCTGCTGTACAACACCACCCACATCCATGGCAGCTTCTACCCCACAGCAGTGCCCGCCTGGGTCACCTACAGCCATAAAAATTCCTCCAGACCGCAGTTTTGAGGAAAAACTCCAGCCTTCCCAGGAAGGCTGGTGCAGGCTGGGCCAGGCTGGGTAGGAGGGTGTGCGGGCTAGTTACCTTCACAATTGGAGCACAGGTGCCATGATAGAGGAGTAATCATGGACTGCTGCAACAACTGCCAACTGCAGAGAACTTTCCAGACCCGGGAGCCACGAGCGCCAGACACCAACTGCCAGCTGGGCACAACAGAGTTCCAACAGCCACCCCAGCAGCGGGGTCTCTTGACCCCAGCTGATGCTGCTACTGCCCACGGGCACTTGGACTGTGCTCCCCCCAGCTGTACCTGCCCCGCCAACCCGGCCGGCTTTCCTTCTGCACCCACCTTCCTTCCCGCCGCGGGGCAGGGCCTTTCGTGCGGTCTGCACTGTGGCACAAACACTCGTGTCCCGGTACCTGGGTCCATTTGGTCTCTGCAGGGCCACAGCATGGCAGCTTCCCTGCGTCTCACCGGCCTCGCACACCAGGTCCCTGTCCTGCCTGTGGGCTGGGGCCCCCCTCGCCCCCCAGGGACCCTCCTCCTCCACCCCTGCTGCACAGCCAGGCTGTGTGTCTCCTCAGGCCCAGGGCAACTCCACACCCCCTTCAGAGGCCAGCCCTCATTCTCCAGGCAGGCCTTCACCAGGTGCAGAGAGGAAGCATTACCCAGCCCAAACCTCCTTCCTGACCTTTCCTCAGCACTGTTTTCCCCCCATTGCCAGGCTGTGTTCAGGAGACAGAGCAAAATCAAACTTACCTCGCAGCGGCAGAGGTGAGCACAGAGGCCTGCAGCTGGCCCTCCTTCTCCTCCTTCCACCCTGGGCATGCTGGGATTCCAAGAGGCAGCTGCAGCCCGTGGCCACCCAGCCCATTCCTTGAAGAAGTGCTCAAGGCCATCGGAGCTGCTCGCCACAGCCCCAGGCATTTCTCCTCGGCTGCCAGGCCCTGGGCAAGGAGTCACTCCCACAGAGGGGCTGTGACATACCAGGGCCACGCATCAGGGCCTCACCCCTGGGGCAGGCCAGGCATCACCATGGGGCAACTTCCCCAGCCCAGCGGGGAGAGGGGTTTGTGCTCTGCCACGCTGGGAACAGCACCAGAAAACGTTTGAGTAAGCAGAGAATTTAATCTGAAATGCTCTAATCAAGTACTCACAGAAGCACAGAATCATTTGTGTCAATAGCGGCCTCTTGCAGTCATCTCATCCCATCCTGCCACAGCACGAGGGTTACACAACGAGCTGTGGCCTGGTTCACTCCAAGCGCGATGGGCTCCGGAATAGCCTACAGCTTCAGAAAGTGCTGGAAATAGCAAGTCACTTAATTGTTCCCATCCAGTTAGTAGCTCCACTTGGAAAACTGCTCAGAGCAGAGTCAGGCATTTTATTCTACTCTGATGAGTGAAATAAAGCTAGAGAAATATAAACCAGAGATATAAAGTGGCTGGTGAGATGCACCATGAAGATAACCACCTGGTGCTCCAAGTTTGGAAGTCTTACCAACTTCACTGCATTTCTGCATCAGTCATTAGGTTAAATGCAACCTGAAACATGAATTTCCTCAGATTGTTCACTGTCAGCCACCTCCTGCCAAGGATTTTTACATTTAGTCAGAGGACATGTTTCATACCTGTCATGTGAGATGAATACCTGCTGCCTCTGGCTGCCCATAACTGCAAGGTCACCGACGTTCAGTATTTGCTCTTTCTTAGTGTCCAAGGATGCCTGAGAAATCAAGGCCACTTTCTCCCAATCAGGTAGTAAAAAACATAGTCCTTGCCCCAGAGAGCTTATGAAACAGAAACTTCAAAGAGAGAATAAGGACTTTTTTCCCTGTTCCTTCTGACCTACAGAGTTTTTCTGAAAAGACGTCCTGCTGTGATACAGGCGGGAGCAAGGAGCATAAAGCAACATATGTAGGTCTAGCACAGATAACTCTTTTCTTGTGGGTAACCCCAGGAATGACCTCCACCTTCAGCACTGTCTCTGAGCATGACAGGACATTCAACATTAGCTACTTTCGTGCCTATCAGCAAATGGGGGTGAGAAACAAAAGATGGGAAAGAAGACAAGAGATGAGCTGAAGAACAAGGTAAAGAACAAAGGAATCACTGACAATTTTGCTCTTCCCTCTCATGTCCTCTTTTCCACTATCTTTTTTTGTGTGACCTGAGACAGTGAAAGTAAAGGAGGAGAAACACTCTGTTTGACTGTGATCTGCCCACCTACAGCTTTCAAAGGCTAAGAAGTATTTTAGGGAAGATGAGAGCTTTGGTGCAGCCCCACTGGGGAGGGAAGGATGCAGAGATGTTAACCCTAGCTAGTGACATCTAACTGGGGACCAAAAAGGCAGTGAGTGTTCAGATTATGTATGTGTGTGTGTGTGTGTAGGAGGGAGGAATGTAATGTGGGGCAAAAATATCTGTACACAATTAATTCTTAAATAAAAAGAGCAGTTTGGCCCTTTATCAGAATTGCTACCTCTCAGATGGTGCATATCCCTTTAATTTAAGTAGAAACCTGGTACCCTTCTTCTGGCATTGCTTTTCCTTACATCCTGCAAAGCTGAATTTTGTCTTTTGGTGCTACTCAAAGCTCAGTCCAGTCAGACATAAATCAGAAAGGGAGATGTGGCAGGAGGATGTGTGAGGATTTTTGAAAACCATATTGCTACAACACTTGGAAACGCTACTTGGTGCAATCCTGGTTCATGGATCCTCCCTCCTCACCCACAGCACTTGGTACCTATCCCCTTGTCATGGCCTTATGTCTTTGCCAAAAAAAATCATTTAAGAAGAAGGAAGAGGCAAAGAAATGTCAGAGTTTTCTCTGATGAGTTCCTATGTCTCTATCCTTCTGGTAAGAGGGCCGCAAATCAGAAGACCGTTTTCCTTACCTGCTCACAGCTTGGAGAGAAAGGAGAAGCTTCAATTGCAACTCTCTATCTGACTTTTCACATTGATTTGGGAACTCGCTAATCAGTTAAGAAACAGTTCAGTGATAGAGCATGTCACAGACACTGAGCAGATGTTAGTTTTAACCTTGATTTTTCTGGTTTTTTTTGGTCTACACAACTGTTTTCTTTAAATGCCTAGTGAAAATTTCCAGTTCCAGTGGGTTCTGTACCAAGTCCTAGCATATCAAGCTCTTGCTAATAATACACCCATGTTTATTTATCTGTTTCAGATGCTGATCTGTGACATATAAGTACAATATACTGCACAGATTTTTTGAAAAGAGGTGGCCTGCTTCAGCTTGTGATAAATCCTATCTGGGAATGATGCATAGCCTCAAAGAGGAAATTAGGAAAAGGTAAGCACCCTCCACAACCTGTACAGCCCAAGAGAGTAAGGCCTGACCCCTTGCAGCACCAAAACAACACCGCAGTGGACATGATTGTGGGCCTGCTAGGAACCAGCCAAAGTCTGCACAGGCCCCAGAAAAATATGGGGTTTATAGTGTTTCCTATGAGCAACTAAATCCTGCCAGTGTGCTGCAGAGCACAGTGCTGACACTGGAGCGCATAAGCTCTGTCGGATGTGAGCTGTGCTGGATGCAAGCTGCCCTGCACAGCTCGGTGTGTCAGCACATCGGCATGTACCTCTGCTGTCAGGATTTTTCCACCACCCTGGGCACCTGAGCTCCACACTCCAGCTAAGAGCTGGCAAGGTCCCTGTTCTTGGGAAGCTGTCATTGGCGGTACGTGTCACCAGGTGGCACAAGAGACCTAATGGTCTGCTCGTACCGCCGGGCATGAAACAGACTTCTTTCTTAAAATGTCTGGCTAGCTTCTGCTTAGTCCATGTCTCTGGTACCACTGTCAAGGGTATGCTCTATGATTAACGAAGGTTCTTCAGATTTCTTTTGGCACAGTAGTCATGCTTCTTCACACACGCACACAAAATGATTACATACGGATCAGATTGTGTCCGAGTAATAGAAGGTGCAAGGAAAAAGGTATTGAAAAGCCAGCTCTTTTGAGAGCAATTGAATCATAGAGGAACTCCTGCTCGTGTCAGAAAGAGTAATTATCAAAAGCCAGGGTCTCATGCACAGAAAAAACACTCTTCCAGCTATTAAACTGGGAACAGTTAGTGACATATTGAATAAGGGCTCTTAAACGTGTAAATGCGTCAATACAGCTGTGCATACAACCTAGCAGGGTATGAAGCAAAGCAGAGGCTGAAGAAGCTCTATCTAGTGAAACAGAATTCATTTGATCTCATTGCTTCTATGCATCTTACACGGTCAGACAGATTGATTACACTCAAATATCTTCCTTTTTAAGTGGTTCAGCTTCTTCCAGTTCCTCGCTGATGCCTGCTCCTCATTGATTTTACTTGTCTACAGTCACTAGGGAGCTAGATGCTTCATGGTCAGCAGCTCTGTGACAAAGATGAGAGAATTAGATGTCATACTGGTGAACCCCTTGGTCTCTGTACAGCCCTGAACTACCGGGTCAAAGAGTTACCACCAGCTTTTCATAGCAGTATGTCCAGCTTCTTGTGTTTGGGCACAGCAGTACAGCATGACTCCGTAGCATACAAGGGCAGGACTGAGCTGAGGACTGCTGTTATAACCTCCCCTGTAGCCTGGGATATTGCAGGGCTTTGCTCCATCTGCATGATATGATTTCTGATCTTAGGAACAAAACCAGCCATGCAGCAGTACTGAAGACAAAGAATAGCTGGAACAGCAAGGAATTGGGAAAAGGGAGGGAAGGGCATCTGAGGATGGACTTAGTACTAGTGCTAGAGATTGAGACAGTTCTGTGGGACTGCTGTACCTGCAACCCCAGCTCTCATTATTTGACAGGTCTGGAAACCCCCAGGCCCTGGGTCTACCATACTGGATTATTTCTCACTAAGCTATACACAACTGCATTGATATACCTCTGCTTAAACATTTTATGTCTCACTGGCATCTGAATTCGGACATATTTCAGCACTGAATTTACTCTTGCCTTAGTGTCTGGCTCCTAGAAAAGACAGACTACAGCATACCAGGAGAGACAACAGTTATTATCAGCCTGTTGCATACAGTGCCAGCGCTGACACCAAGATTATTTTGGCCTCAGGGAGCACAAGAAGGTAAGGGATTTTGAAACAGAGCTACTAGCATTAAGATAAAAGTCATATAAGGCTTTGCTATTTCTTTCTGGCTTTGTTCCTCCATACTTCCACCCAGCTGAAATCTAATGACTGTATGCTAGGCTTGGAAAAACCACAGGAGCAAGAAGGAGGTAAGGTTATGCCCAAGCATAGAGAAGTTTGAGACTCTGCTTTGAACTTGTAGAGCTCAGGGAAGGCAACTGGCACCAGGGTAATGTTTCCTTGTAACATAATGCCGTCTGCTGGGACTTGCTATTAGCAGATGATGTAGTTCAAATGAACTTGGGATAAATGAGTCCAATGGGGCTGCCTCACAGCCCTGTTAGCACAGACTGTGTTCTCATTTTCAGTTAGCAACAATGTATGGTTTAATAGAAGCAGTTTTCAGAGATTTTTCATTCTTAATACATTGCCATGGAGCATGACAGGGTATATACATCTTGGGCTATGTTCAGACTGGCTATTACTGCTGTAAGCTTTTCCCTCTGAAGTGAAAAAGAAGTGGTGTTGTATCATGACAAAGCCAATGAAACTTGCATGGTGACACTGCATGAAGTACTACACGTTGCCTAACAACATGCTTCCCCAACAATCAACAGAAGCAAAAATAGAGACCACAGCACCTGCATTCAAGATTGTTTCTTGAATACAAAGGCTGCTTGTCACACAGGGACTGGAATGAGCACATGGCTTTGTCATTGCTGATGACATCCCAGAAGAGGGACACTGATACATTGCTTTGGTTCCTCCACACTCCTACTGATGTGGGGAGAGTAGCACAGGGGCTTCAGAACTGTCTTGCTACCTTGCCAGGGCACCTGAGATGCTCAAAAGAAACTAGGCAGTATCAGGGACAGCACTCACCACAAAGGAGCTAGCTGAAGCCATCTTTGGGTTAGCTTACATGTGGTAACGGTAGGGACTAGTGTAAGAGTTAATTGGGGAATTTCACATGAATTTGCATAGCTGGGAGTAAAGTGTATCTCCATTCTTGTCTCACAGGTTGGAAGTAGCACTTGCCTAGTGTGCTGTCACTTCTTGTATTTGGGCACCTGATCAAATATAGTCAAAGCATTAAAAGAAAAGTAATAGAGTGTATACTGTGAGCATGGCTGCATTAGATTATGTATACAGGGAACTGCAAGGCTCCATAAACCTTAAGTATTAGTCAGATGCTGGGTTCACTGCTGTGCCACTTCTAAGTCAAGGACACACTGAACTGAACAGTGTATCTGTCTTTCCTGTGTCATCCCTGCAGTGGAGACAGTGTGATGAGCATAAACTTGCCAATGACATTGATGTTCTGACTAGCAAGTAGGATTTCCTACTCACTGTGATTCCCAAAGGTATGTTCTTGGAGGCATGTTTGTTTGCGATCTAGGTTTGCTGGTTGAGTTGAGATCAGTTAAATGATTGGGAGTGTAAGACGCTGGTGCCAGTCTTGTCTGAGTTCAAATCCTATCCTAACATGTGGCTGCCATGTAGCATAAAGACACATGGGGAGCTGGGAATTTTCCTGAACTGTTCCTGCAAGAGGTTTGTTCAGATAGATTGTGTTTGATGACAACAAACTGGGCAGAAACTACCCTGAATGCAGGTGTCGTGGTCTATTTTTAGTTTTTTTGGTCCCTGGGAAGGCATGGTTTTAGGCAACCTGGATGTTTGAGTTTTGGGGGGTTTTTTGACTCTCCAGCTGTTATAGATTGCTGCTGAGGCTTGGTTTGTGCCGCATTCCTCATGTGTGGTACTTACACAGTGATGTATGAGCTGGAAATCTCTCTGCAATGGGAACATTATGCTGGATGTGGTCTGATAACAGCCCTTTGGGAAGATGAGCCTTAACTGTCTCACCAGTGTCTTTCCCACTTTTGAACACATGTGTGTCGGCTGGAGAGTTGAATTCTGTTTCATGTGTTGAGGTAGCAGGCACATTTGCAAATTCACATTTTAGTCCTACTCTCTTTTCAGTACCTACTGCTGTGAGGTATAAAAATCTGGCTTGAAACTCTAATGGACATGCTGAGATAAATGTTTTTTGACAATGGTGCTTGGGAAAGGAATTGTCTTGCTCTGAATACCTATGCAATATGTTCTTTTTCCCATTTTGGAATATCCTTTCACATTGGTGTGCCCATGAGATTCATATCAGTGGTGACCTGAGTGGTGCTGAGTGCCTCAGCGGCATTAACTTAATTGCAAGAGGGTGGCTGAATCGTCTAATATGCTCTGTAGAGGTTTCAGTCTCTTTCAAAAACAGGGAATCCTGTTCCTGCCATGGGATGCCTACCATATTGAGATACACATGATGTTTACAGGCCGTATGTGCCAGGAAAAAATTCTTTCAGTCCTGCAATAGTCCTGTTAACATTGACTGTGAACATGACAGTTCTTTAAAAAGAAATTCAGGATGACTGTGCATCTTTCTTGTTTTGAAATATCTTTGTACCCAGCAAATCCCAGGGGAAGAATACACGTTAGTGACTTGTCATGCTGAATGCTTCAAGTTGATTAGATTTGTTGTTTCTGGATGGCTAATAGGTTGCTTGATGACAGCCTCATTGAGGTTGAAATCATTAAGAAAGAAAATACTCCTACAGCTTCTTGTCTGGACCATCTCAATTTCTGTGGCATGTTTGCAGTGTCCCTACAGGTGTGCGTTTGGATTCCTCCATCTTCACAAATGCTAAATTAAGAGAATCACTGAATTTATTTTTGGAGAACTGATGTTGAATTGATCCAAAATACTGCTTAATCCACAACATCCAGTGTATGAATATTAATGGATGCATGACTACATCTGGCTCATGAGTGAAGACTTGAAGTACTTCAGTGAATTAAACTGAGATTTTTGCTCTGGAGCATTGACTCCCCAAGAATGCTGATATTTACCATACACCTTGCTCCTGCCTTGACAAATATGTTTTGATTATGCTAAGACACAGAGCAGTTTATTTGTTTGGAATACTCCTAGGTTTTTGGTCAAGGTGCCTGGTGAATATATACCTTGCTTACTTCTGTTTTGTGGTCATGCAGGGACAAAACAATTAATAAATGACATTTACTTGGCCTAGCAGCTAACAGTCAATGTTAGCATATGACAGTGTGTGAGACTGCATTCATCAGACCACTAACTTGTTTAATATTTTAAAGCTCTAGGTAAGGTTTCTGAGTCATAGCAAAGAATCTCAAGGCTTCGTTAAAGAATACTGGTTTAATGCTGTCGGGTATGATGAGTAAGCAGCAAAGAGCAGGTGTTCCCCTCCCAAACACATTTCTCCAGTATTTGGGATCTTTATTATTTTCCTTAGCTGCTTATGAAAGGCACCTCTTCCCCACTTCATTTAGGCAGTAGAAGCAAGTAGTGGGATAATATCTACCACAGGACATAGGTGGCAAAAAGTTCGCTTCTTGTGCAAATTGTGAGTGGTCAGAAGTAATTGTAGAAGCTTATAAGTAAGTCATACCCCTGAGCTGTTTCTTACTGTCTCTCATCTATGAAATCAGCAGGGTTTAAGCTGAGCTGTTTACATGCCCTGGAACAGTTTGCACACAGACAGCAGCGCACTGTTGAGGGCTGAAGGCACAGCAGCTTTACAATCCATACAATTTTTTGGTTGTAGGAACGGTTTGCTCCAAGAATATGATCCTCAGAATGTCTGGCAGGCCCACTCAGGAAACACCTATGAAGTTTTCTTGAATTATAAATTCATGCTTTTTGTTGCCTCAAGCTGCCTGAGTTTTGTTAAGAGAGGAACAGTTTACTCATTACTGCATACCTGCAAACATCTCAGACTAGGTGCTCTTTCTCCTCAGAACTCTGACCTAGAAAGGCTGCTCAGATCACACCAAGCACACATGGTTTCATGCAGAACATAGCTCCTGCTGCTTCTGTTAACAACTGCTGTAAGGGTAATGCTGCCTCCCTCCTCACTCTGTAATTCAACAGGCTCCTGTACAGAGCACTAGCAGCGGAGAAGATCTGGCTGAGGTTCTCGCCCTTGCTTGCAAGGATTCAGATCACAGCTTCTGCCTCCCAGCTATAGCTGGACTTTCATATATTATGAAGATAAATCAGCTTTGTGTTCATTCTTCACCAATAGGGGAGAGGAGGCAAACCCCAGCAGCCCACAGACTTGACTTGCAGCAAAAGCCAGAAGGTGCAACGTTTGTCCATCCACAGTAGAAGCTTCCTGTGGCCATGGGAAATGTGGGTAGGGATTATGGACAGCATGTTGCATGTGGTTTAGGGACTGTCACTCTAGAGGTTCCAGCCATGGTGATTAAATTGGGTCTGAAATGGCACATGGCATGCTGCCTTAGTTGTACTGGGCCTGCCTGTGTTAGAAATTCTCCATGAGATCTTCTGGGGTCCCTTCTGTGGTGCATTTGCTACCTTATTAGTAACAGCCATACCTGTCATTAGGAGACAGTTTAAAAAAAATACCAACTTTTGCTTGTGTGATGCTTCAGGTATCATATGCAAATTGCTCAGACAAAGGGCAGGTAGTCAGTGTTACTTAACTGTGATATCTGTTACTCTTGGCATTTATTTCCTGCAGTTAACTGTTAAACAACAGCTGTCCCACTTTAATGAGCTTCAAAAAAATTACTACAGCTCATTATTTCTGTCTTTCCTAACAGGCCCATTTTAGAGGCCCTCATTTAGCAGCTCTTGTGATTCATGCCAAATGGAACTCATTTCCATGACTATTAGGATCATTTGTGGAGTGTTACACATAACACAGCACAGGTTTTTTGTGAGCCCTCTCTGAAGGATGGTTTTTCTGCTGGCAACGGTCTGTATCACAGCAGCATCAAGACCATTTGTGGATCTCCCTGCACCTGTGTGAACAGAAGAACTGCATAAAACCAAAGAGGTTAAATGAAAAGATCTGCTACCAAGAGAAACTTTATTTCTTGTGAGCAGCTTTCTTCTTGTCATAGTTTTTAATGTATTAACTCCAACACAAAAGTGCATAATAGTCGAACCCTTTGTTTTACCCCTTACAGGGGTAATGCATGCATACATCCCAAATAGAAAAGCCATTTCAGATGCTTGAGGAGGATGAAATACGAGTCTGCTGGGTGAGTCAGAGAGAATTTTGCTCTGAAAGTTACAAATGGTACAATCTCAAGTTTAATTATCCAAATACCTTAACACGTAGCCATTTTCAGGGCAAGGCAAAGCATATAAAAGCATTCAGGGTTCTGGGCTCCCCTCTTAGGATAGCAAAGAGGGCATTCAGCTCACTGTAGATTCTTGCCTAGGACAGAGCTGCCATCTTATCTCCTAACTGTCCCCAAACAGCTGGGGTAAATGTAACAGAAAGGCTACAGCTTTCTGCTAGTAGGGACGTGTTAGGATTCACCATTTTTGCAGCCCTCATTCTTTGGTTTGAGGCATGCACTGTACAAGTCTTTAACTTCACCTGTGCATTTAAAGGAGAAGCAAAGCCAGGCTAGCAAGTCAGACAGCAACAAGCTAACACAGACAGCAAGGAGGCAATTAGCATCATTAAAGGTGTTTACAAACTCGGGCTGAACTTTCTGCAATAACTTAATGAAACAAATTCACTCTAGTTTCTATCAAATCTTTCAGATTGCCTCAATCAAGACTCTGAGGGGTGTGAATAAGCAGCGATCAGCTTGGTCACTGTTGTGGTACAAAAGAAGAGATAGCAAGCTCTGACACTGCACGTGTGAATTCCAGGGACTTACTTTTACTCCTGCCAAGGAGAAGAAGGATGCCTTACATAACCTGTTGAGCTCCCTTTCAGACTTGCTATGATGTTATCTCCGAAGGCACAGGGACCAAACACAGACCACAGATTTATAGGTGCAAATGACATATGGTGTTATCTTGCCCAACAAAGGATTTCTCCCTTCAGTGCTTTCCCTGTGCTTTGTTCGCCTTTCACTGTGTTTCTCCAGAGCCTCCTGCTTGTTGTAACAGCCCTCGCCAAGGCCAGCTTTTCATTACGCTCCTTCCTGTAGACTAATCTGCTGCCCAGAGCAATAGGCTCAGCAAGTCTGGGGACTGAAAGAGGTCTATAATTAAATCCCTGCAGAGAAACTGCCTTTGTTCTTTCCCAGAGAAATGTCCTGTCCCATTGAGAAATGACATTGCTGCTGTCCCCCACCAAGGGGACACAAGAGGACTGAATGCTGCTCCAGACTGTGCCCATGCCTTGCTCCCTGCTTCCTCACCGGGCACTGAAGGGAGCGTGAGAGCCCAGTGGCCATTACCTCACCCTCAGGACGCCAAGCAGAAAGCTCCCCTGCCATTTCGGAGTTCAGGGTTACTTGGGTTTCTCCTTTCTTTATATTTCTCATTCAGATTCCAGGTGTTTCCATAGCATGGACTTTTTATAGCAGTGATGTGTGTACCTAGGCTGATGGACTGCACATGCCACTCTTCTACACGGCAAAGAACCGTGCTGTGAGAACCGGTCATTTTCCACACAAGGCTTCTGCCGGAAAAGCCCTTTTTCAGCAGCCTGGCAGGGGGAGGAAACGGCCAGCAGAGGGGGGAGAACTGCCCATTTTTTCCCTCTAGCTTGAGAACTACCCCTCAGAAGAGAAGCATCTTTTTTACAGAACTACCCGGGAAGCCTCTCCCTCCCGGAGCTCTGTAACCGCGCCCGAAGTGCGCCAGCCGCCATTTCAGCACCCACGCGCTGGGCAACGCCGGGGCGGGCCGGGCTGTGGCTCGGCTGCAGCCCGTGCAGGGAGGCGGAGCCTGCCCCGCGCCCCTCCCCTCCTGGCCGTGGTGCGGCTGCAGAATCTTCCAGAGAGCTGTGAGGGGCGGCGTGGCGAGCGGGGGGCTTCGGTGAGTGATCTGCCTCGTGTGTCGGTAACGGGCAGGGCCTGGAGACGGTTTTCTGGGCTGCGTGGCAGGGGGAGCAGGCAGGAGCGGGGGCCTTGAAGGCTTCTAATACAAAGATCCTGTATCTGAGTTGACTTCTGATGTCGCTGTTTTTGCTTTGTTCGTTTTGCCAGTGCAGCCTGGGCTTTCAGCTGGGTAGAACTTAGCAGTTTTATTTTAAAGGCAAGAAACTGGATTGGTCTTTCTATTTGAATCAGTGACTGACTTCTACAGAAGACTAAGTCTAGGCCTGTACTGCCCAGCTTCAGGTTGGTGTTTGTGGTTGTCTCTTCTGTTCAGAGTAAGGACTGAGTGAAGCAGCAGTGCTGAAAAACGTGCAAGTCTGAGAGGCATCTCCAGGTGAGAACTTGTGTGGCTCTCTGGAGAGGCAGTGCTGGGATCCAGTGGTAGTGATCTGGTCAGTGCCTAAACTGTAGGCTTTGTTCCTAGCCTGGCAATATTGCAAGTGATTAGATATTCTTTTATGATTGTCCAGAAGCAACATTGCCTGGCCATTTGCCCTTCTGGTTGTTTCAGAAGCATTAGGAATGCGTTGCTGATGACCAGAAGTAGTGCATTTCAGATGTGGGGTTGTGTGTCCTGTCCAGTTTCCCCCTCCACCCCCGAGTTTCTATGTAATGTTTGACAATTTATATTATGTAGGACAACTAGGTGGCTCTGTGAATCTAAAATGAGCAAACAGTATCTAAAGTGAGCAAACAGTTTTGAATGTTGGTTACGTGTCCTGCAAACATACCCATGTGGCTGCTTTCTTAATAGTACACGTTACCTTCTGGAAGTTTGCCTTGTGATAGGAACGTGGCTGCATGCAGTGGAGACACTCTCAGGTGGTGGGAAATTGAAAAACCACTTTTTTTTTTTTTTCTCACTTGGCTTTATGGCTTTGCTTCTGGAGTCTTCTCCTACCTCTGTTTCCAGGTTAGTTCTCTGATGCTTTTACTGATTATTAGAAAATAAGGGAGAACCTTAATTAATCTGTGCCATCTGTGCTTGGGAGCTAACAGGTGTGAAACTTTGAGGGAGAGCACTTAAGAAGACTGTTTCTTTTTGGTATTGGCCGTAGCCCTTTTGGCAGGCCTGTGACAGTGTAGTGGCAGGTGAGCTGCTCAGTCTAGCAGCTGAAAAGTTCCGTACAACGCTGATTGAGTAGGATATTTTTCTTTGCTTAAGCTTAGACATGACGTAGGTGGGAGCAGTATGAAACCACACAGTGCCAGGCTTCGTTGTAACATCATTCTTCTCAAACTGTCAGGTTTCTTTATGTCAGATTCCTCATAATTTCCTGCTGTTATTTTGGGGAGGTGGAAGCATGTTAGAGCAGGACAATTAAAAAAAAAAGTGTTTGGAAATTAGAAGTATCTTAGCAGATCTTGTGGGATTTGAATTGGAGCTCTAATGAGGAGGGAGGTAGTCATTCTCCCGCAGAGCAAAGCAAAAGACCTTTTAAAAGCTGCATGACGCATCAGGTGATTTATACTTCATGGACTTATTGTCATTGTGCTTTTGTGCTCATTACCCACAGTGCTGCTGGTACAGAGTAATTCTGGTTAGCTGTAAGTTTGCTCCTTCTTGGAGCACCAGCAAATTTGAGAAAAAGCTTTGCTGGCTATGTATAAGTCTAGAACAGCTGGCAGAAAATGGCTCTGGGAAGCAAGAACCTCTTGCTATGGGAAGATCAGGAGAGACTGAAATGAGATTAAGCCCTTCATCTAGTTTCAGGGTAAAGCAAAGTATGTAAAAATATCTTTGGTGCCACCTGGGAGTACCTGAATCCTTTAGCATGCTAGACTGCTCGATTTGTACTGGACATCTTGGTAATTCTTACATGCACTACTACTATGTGATGGGTTGGCCCTTGGCTGGGGGCCAAACCATTTTACCGTTCCTTTTTCCCTGTGTCCACGCATTTATTTTTATTATTTGAAAGAAGAGACTTGAAGTATTCTTGAGAGAGCCGAAACAAGCAGTAAAAGCTTGCTCTCTGCTTCTGTCTTTCTAATTACAGTCAGATCTCTAATGACTGATACCATGAGATGTAGTCATTTTTGCTTTAGTTCTGATCTCATCCTTTTAACGACCTACTGTAGCCCAGAACTGGCACATACATATAAATTAAAGGATGTGCTGTGAATTTTCAGACTTTTGTCACTGAGAATTCTTGTGATGGCAAACCAACTTACAAATGCCTGATGTGGGCTGTTGCTCCTTTGAGCTATGACAGTACTGATCTTTGCAGTCTCTCAAGTGTTATTCTTCAGAGCCAGCAATTCCTAATGTAGCAGGATGGTATACAGTCTCACTGG
>WKFP01013735.1:678547-763535 GCA_011057875.1 Pterocles orientalis
CCAGACTGTCTTTTCCCCCCCAAAAGGCTGAATGTATGTCCTTGAGAACAAATAGCAACATCCTAGCAATAACTATAAACGTTCTTCTCTTATCACTTCTCTCCTGAGCAGGAATGCAAAACATAGCTTCTTGCTAGCTGTTTATGAAGAGAAGGGAAAAGGAAAAAAAAAAAAAAATTAACTCTGCTCTGCTTAACCCACGACATACTACAACAGAAGTTGTTTCTTTTTCTGATGGTACCATTTTACCGTTCCTTTTTCACAGTGTACAAGCATTTATTTTTATTATTTGAAAGAAGAGACTTGAAGTATTCTTGAGAGAGCCGAAACAAGCAGTAAAAGCTTGCTGTCTGCTTCTGTCTTTCTAATTACAGTCAGATCTCTAATGACTGATACCATGAGATGTAGTCATTTTTGCTTTAGTTCTGATCTCATCCTTTTAACGACCTACTGTAGCCCAGAACTGGCACATATATATAAATGAAAGGATGTGCTGTGAATTTTCAGACTTTTGTCACTGAGAATTCTTGTGATGGCAAACCAACCTACAAATGCCTGATGTGGGCTGTTGCTCCTTTGAGCTATGACAGTACTGATCTTTGCAGTCTCTCAAGTGTTATTCTTCAGAGCCAGCAATTCCTAATGTAGCAGGATGGTATACAGTCTCACTGGGGCTTGGAGTTACTGTGCAAATTGTCTAGGTTATTTGGGAAACTGGGACTTGTTTTTGATTCACTGATGCTCCAGGTATCTTTGGCTTGACCTCAGAGCTTAGCTAAAATGTTAAAATGGTCATTTTTGGTAATAAATTACTAGCCGTGAGATCAGACTGGCCTACTTACGGGCACAATGTCTGTGAAGTCAGGAAGTCTATATGCAGTTCTGAGGAAAAATGTCACTAATTGAGGCAAATAGGGGGATATTAAGTTTATGTGCAGTGTGCCACTTATTTCAGACTAGGTTACCACGCACCTTTGCAGCAGGAGGATAGGGTTCTGCCTCTGGAGGGAGCCGTTACTGACTTGCACTGCCTCTAAGGGAATGTAATTAATGGGCCTCTGACAAGTTGACACTAGGATCTAATCTTTTGGCTGTTGGCCAGACTGCAGTCCATATCTCATGGGGTCTTTTGGCACAACATGTGGTTGCTCATAAGCACCTATCCAGAACTGTACTGGGATATCTGACTCTAGCAAGTGAAACTTTTCTGGTTTGAAGAGAATTTATTTTGTTGCTTTTAAACATTTATGGATCCTATGGAAATGCTAATTAGTATTAGGCCTAATCAGTGCACTTCCTTCCTCAGGTCTTCCCTTTGTCAGAGAATCTGCTTTATTCTGAAGGAGACTTTTGTGTGCAACAGGTGCACTTCATCAGCTGCGGAGAAGACCAAGAGGGATCACTTGAGCAGTATCATCTTTATATTAATGCTTATTTCCAGATGGAAGCTCCTGATTTTCTCATTAATTTATTCGCTATTAATATAATTCCTGTACTCATTCCAGAAGCCATAATGATAGTAAACCCCTCTTCCACATATTCATCTGACCAAATGCAAAACAGGCGAACAAAACTTGTTGGAATTGCAGATAAGCAGTTTTATAGGGTATATAAATAAAACTTGTGAGAACTGACTTTTCTGTTTATTCTGTATAAAAATGGCAATGGAACAAGTTCCATCTTGTTTGAACTTCTAGTCCTGGCATTTATTATTAATGTGATATGTCTGGCCACAGTGTGCCAAAGGCAGCAACATGCATTCCTGACAATATGGACTTTAAGTGCTAAAGGTCACAATTTTACCAATTTGTTCCTTGTTATGTTTTATTTTTAGGTTAATATATTTTTTACCTTAGATTCACAGGAAAAACGGCATTTAAAAACATTGTCCTGTAAAGCATCTTTCTTAGTGGCTGTTCTGATCCTTTAATTTGCCTATTTAAAGGTAAATAAGCCAAGATACTGAAAGTATTTCATCTGTGTCAAAATTTTAAGCCTCTACTTCATCTTCTGTTGTATTGCAAATATGGTTGTAGTCAAAGCAGAAAAGTAATTGCCTTTTGTAGCCTTTTTCTTACTTCGCTTACTCCATCAAATGTTTTAGTTAAAGAACTTTCAGAAAATTTAGAGAAGACTTGGCATTCCAGGCAGGTTGGGACTTAAATCTAATGGCAGAGCAAATACCTACAAGTGTTTGCTGAAGTCTGCCAAAGCAGCATTACCCAGGTTGGAGTGTCCGCTGTCAGTTCATTGAGCAAAATGTTACTGCTTCTGTTCTGTAGTTGTGAAGCCTCATGTTGCAGTGTTCAGTCCCATGCTCCTTTTTCTGCTGTCGGGTTGCAAGTATGGGAATTCACCAAGAGATAGGTTTGAAGAAACCTCTGTCCTTCTAAAACTTGTGGGAAGATCAGACAGACTGCGTCTGGGAATTCTAGTGATTCAACTTTTTCCTTTGAGTTTATTATTTTTTCCACTTTCCTGCTTATGCTAGCCTGCCATACCCTTGGCACTTACGGTGCAGTTTAGGATTCAGCTTCTCTCTCACTGGCGTGACATGTTTGTCGCTCTGTAACATACAGGTTTTTCACTTGTGCTGTGTGAGTGACTTTATCATAAAGTCAGAACTAAGAAGTATGCATGTCAAGAAGCTCCTTCTATAAAATATATGGAAAACATTGTGGAGGCATTCGTTCCAACAAGGCATTGTAACAGCAAAAAACACAAGACGTGGTGATAAATTTCACCCTTCAGTGTGAAAACTGACGTCTGCTGTGTGCACTTAGGTCAGAGTATAGATCAGTGATGGGGTACGGGCTTTTACTCTTTTGCACTATTTCCTTGCAAACATTGAGATACTGATCAAACGAGGTCAGGTTGCAGCATCTGGCTGTTTTTGGGGTCCTACAACATGGCTGAATAAATTATATTGGTTTAGAACAACCTTTTTCTCCAAGTCAGGTGATCACGAAAATGATGTTTTTAAAAGGTGATTCTGCTGACAGTTTGATGTTTAAAAACAGTTGGGAACTGGATTTTACAGGGTGTTATGGTAGCCACAGCTTGGAATGCTGTTTTGATTGCCTATATAATATTTTTTTTTCTTTTCTGAGCTGGTGCCACAGCCTTGTTCATCTCAGTTTTCTGTGCTTGTAGATCAAAAGACATTTTTGTAAAACTGAAGGGGTTCAGGAGTGTATTAATGGACTAACAGTGACTTGGGAAGACAAATGCCATTGCTCTGAATGTCCCCCTTTTCCTTCTTCACTAGCTTTCTATGCTAGGCATGAGGCCATATGGTATGGAATATCCCTTTGGTCAGTTGGGGTCAGCTGTCCCAGCTGTGTCCCCTCCCAGCTTCTTGTGCACCCCCAGCCCACTGGCTGGTAGGGTGGTGTGAGGAGCAGAAAAGGCCTTGGCTCTGTGTGAGCACTGCTCAGCAGCAAAACCAGAAACATCCCTGTATTATCAACACTGTTCTCAGAACAAATCCAGAATGTAGCCCCACATCAGCTACTATGCAGAAAATTAACTCTACCCCTGCCAAGACCAGCACGACTGGAACATTACACTGAACCGTGATTTGTGATTTCATCTTTGCATTGTGTAGCGTATGTATCTTGAAAGCATTTTAAACTGGAGGCTGAACAAGGCTGTGCAAGGGATGAAGAAGTCTATCCCTCCTCCAACTCCAAATAGTACTTTGTTCAGAGGAAAAGGTTGAGAAGTGGGAGGCCTGCAAAGTGGGTTATTGCTGTTAAATGATTTATCTCTCTTCTTTCAAACTTCCTGTGCATCATATTGGGGGCACTGTTTCACCATTGTTCGCAAGACTGTAGGAATGAAGTGATTTGGAAGATTTATTGTAATAAGCTAAAAACCTGTTCTGACTATTTTTCTGGCTCTCCTGTTGAAGTCTATAATGCAGTTCTGTTGACCTGTATTACTGAAGAAGCAGCTTAAAGGTTGGGCTGCATCTAGCGGAGTTCTCTTAAGAGGACCAGAGTTTTGTGTTGGGGCAATCGGTATATGCAGTGCAGTAGTCATTTAACCAGGGACAGACTGTCTCAGCACATTATTTCCATGTTATGCCCTTAAGCTACTTTAAAGAGTGTACTATTAAGAAACCAGTATGTGAAAGAAAATGGCTTTTTTTTTTTTTTGTTATATTACTTAAGACCAAAGATGTTAGCAAAGTCCAGGAACATACCATAGCTGATTAGCTGTTGCTCTTATTCAGTTATATGTGCTGTCACTTGCTGGGTTCTTTCAGTGCAGCATATTGCTTGTGTACATGTGGCACTCAGTGAGAAATGAGTATTGGTACTCAAAAATAAATCAGAAGTTAGCAAATGGCTCTCTTTCTGGAGGGAACTGCGAAATTCTGAGCTAGAGAAGGCAACACCTTTCGGGACCAGCACCCTACTTTAATTGATAAAAGGCATGTGCTGCTTTGGAGACAGAGACTGAGTCTGAAAAGGATGTATCCTTTTAGAAACATTATTGTATTGTAAGTAAGCGTCATCTATTATACTTGAAATGTGGCCTATTTAGGACTAGGCATTCTTGTGAAAAGCAGTTGCTCATTATATCCTATGGCCTATGATTCTGAGTGGAGAGGGGACCCATCCATGTCACCAGCATCATCTCATTCCACTGGAACACAAACCCCGTTGGATGCTATCAAAGGCAGGGAGTGGGATAAAATCTATTCCTGCTCAGTAAGTCAGTCCAGTGGTAGTGGTCTGCACCATAGCTGGGACACTGCAGCTGGTTTCTTTTCAGCTGCTGGGACTGAAATTTGATTTTTGTCTTCTCATGGAATGCATCTGAACATTTCCATACATATCTCTCTAGAGAGAATGTGTATTTAGTGTAACGTGTGAGATGAGTGTAATGAAACATGGATATCTTAGATTTTATTTACAGGATCCTCCAAATAACACAGTGCTTATCTGAAGTATTAAAATATTTGGAATTGGCTTCCTTGCTGTGTTTTTCAGTCCCCATTGTGCTTTTTCCATAGTCTGCATAGCCCTAGGCTGTTACACAATGCCCATTTCCATAGCCAACATTTTAATACCTCTGAGTATATCCCTTCTGTCCTTTGTGGTGGACTGCTTTGTCCACAACAGCACCTCTTGTGGAAAAGGCTTTCCCCTCCTAAGCATCGGGGTCTTTAGGCAGAGATTTTTAGTATTGTTGCTATTTCTGTAACTCGTTCTTGGGATATGTGAGGGGACCTGGGCTATCATACGTTACAGATCTCTTTGTACGTTAAGCTTTCAAAGTGTGTGCTGCAGTTCAGATCTGGCGGGAGGTTGGAAACCTTACATTATAATGAGTTAGAACAGCAAATAAAATTCTGGGCCATATTGTGTACTGCTGTGTATGTTAACTCAGGCTGTGCTATCATTTACAGCTATATCAGAGCAACCTACTTGGGGATCGAGGAAAACAGCCAGGTGTGGGGCATTGGAACTGAAAGCATGAGAGGGAGAGGGAGAGAGACATACACACACACAGACGCACTGAGTTTCCAGACTGTTGAAGATGGTTGCTAAGACATCTTCCCCATAATGCTGCACCTGGGCACTCTCTGGGAGAGGGCTGATTGTTGTGGGCCAGCATGAAGGACAACTGTGCTAACAAATTATTCAGATTATACTAGGTACTGTTCAAGCTTGTACCATGCTCCTGGCTTACTTACGAATATAGTCAGCAAGACTGCTTTATAGCCTGAGAGTCTGTTTAATGTGAACGTGCAGGATGGTCACAGCCTGAGTGATGTGGAGACTGATGTGCCTAAAAGTGGGATTTAGGCCTAATGTGTCTGAAGCCTAAAACAGGGATACAGAAGACCAGTGTTATAATAGCTGTGGAGTTAACTGGATGCTCAGTCACTCGGTGCCAGTGCTGCTCAGACTTTGCAGAGCCTTACTTGGAGGCAACCAGGTAGCCTGTGTTGCCAGGTGTGCCTTCGGTATGTGTACGTAAAGACTGGGACCTGGGGCCTAGTAGCTCTGATTCTGTGCTCATAGAAACAAACACTGATGGAGCCAGACCAGAAAGGATGAGAAAAGCATTATGTACTGAAACAAGAGTCTTTTATTCCAGTGCAGTACAAAGAAATAGGAGTTACTTTGCTTTGAATGAAAATGCTGAAACTGAAAAATAAAGCAGAGAAAATACATTTGTGTAGTACTAAGAATCCTTGGATATCAAAGCTGTGAAAAATGATAGCTATGATGCTGCAGCATTAAAATAAATATTTACATAGCTTTAAACTAATGTATTACTTCCTCGATTTAGTGTTACATCATTGGTAACTTAGCTTCCAGCAGTATAAGATGTTACTACTGATAATACTGTCTTAGCCATTAGTCTTTCAGCCAGTGGTTTCCTTACATTTAAAATACACTTGTACAGCAGCAACACTCTATACTGAGCCACCTGTCCAAAACCTCAGCAAAACCAGTCAGCCTCCTTTCTTCTAAAAGAGTGAATCTGTTCGATTCTGTTAATTACATAGAACTTTGGTTATGTATAGTAACACTGCAAACAGTGGGCCCAGTTCACGATCACATGAACTCATTGTATTAAGGTCATGAGAAAGTATTGTTTAAAAAAAAAAAAAAAAAAAAAAAAAAAAAAAAAAGATTGCTACATTGTCATCCTGCAGCACCAAACAATAGCTGCTCAGTTTTGGACTTCTGCAACTAGAGCACTGTTTTTCAACTTGAATCAGGACAGGCCATCTGTTTTCCTAGTAAATGTAGATGAGTTACATTTTCAAAGGTATCAAAACATACTGACATAGTGGTTTGCAGAAGAGTCAGTAGCCCCTTTTACAGACTCTGGTTTGGTTTTTTATAAGAAGTTAACATTAATTATACAGGTATTGCTGTGAACCAAGCCCATTGCCTAAAGGAAGCACATTTCTTGCCAAATTAAAAGTCTTTACCCAATAACATGTTTTATAATGGATTTTAATAGCTGCTGTTTAAGTTATTAAAATCACGTGTCTTCCTGCTTGCACTTTGTACCCACACAAAAAATAAACATGCAGTAAAATGTAGCATCATTTAGAAAATAATGTGTAAAAAACCATTCAGTATCTTATATTAAAGCATTTACACTGCATAGGCATTCAGATAAGGATATAGTATAATAAAACTCATCAAATATACAAGCATGCAGCAGTTGCCATATATTCACAGTTCTAGAAATGACCACACATTGATTTCCTCAAATATAAATTGGATTATCCAAAATAGATTTTTGCAGCCACCCTCCTTTGCAGTGGCAAATTATGTTCTCATGTGCATTGCAGATACTGACCTATATAACAGGCCTAAGCTATGCCACTGTATTGTACACATCTGTGATAAATATTGTGTTTTGAAATAGGAAGGATAATGAGAAGTTATCCATACTTCTCATAGTAGAACTTGGAGACTATGCAGTGCTTGAATTGAACAGAATATATAAGCATACTTATTGTATTCTCCTTAGAGAGTAACACTGCAACCTTGCCACGTATCTAGCTACTGCATAAGCTGGCCATGCAGTTTTCAAAATAAGTTTAGACAGCTTTTTCTATTTGATATTTTTATTCCATCAGAGGAGGTATAGTAGTAAACATATAATACATATCCTTTTACTCTGCAAAGTTTACAAAGGATTCCTGCTACTTTGAGACTGTGTGGAGAAATACAACGCAGTGCCAAAGTTGCACTTGGAGATTTAAAATATGTTTGCAGAGAGGTCGTCTGTCTTCATTTACTCTTTTGAAGATGGTGGTGTTATATATGATGGTGAGCTTGGATGATATTAACTGTCACAAAGTGACAGTACACAGATTAGACCCCTCTTGGCCAAATGCCACCAGGAGGGTAAAGGTGAGGTCATGGGGCTTGAAGCTGTGTGTGGTTTTGACTTGCTTTTTGGTGCCTAGCTTGGCAGGTTAACCTCTTGCATGACTCCAGGACAACAGCAAACAAAATACCTGGAGGCACAGCTTATGTTAGCTGTGCAAGGTTTGCAAAATTGGGCTCTAGATCCTGATACACGTTTCAGATGTGCCAAGGTGAAATTGAATTGAGAGTATGACTTAAAACCTTTTCCCCATCCAGGTATTTTTCCAATAGTGCCTGCATTCTGCTTTTGCCCTGACTCCCCTTGTCTTTATACGTAGTAATTTGTGTGTCTTTAAGCATGTGCATGTACTTCCTTTTTCTGAGCACTTCAGGTAAAGCTAGTGGAAGTAAAGTTGTAGGATGTTACAGCACCAACAATGGAAGTTGCAGGGATTCATCCCTGTGTACAAAGCAGCAAGGGATTTAGAAACAGCATGTAGGAAAAAGCTTGAAAAGGAAAAAGACAGAAAGGGAGAAAATGGTGACATTTGCGGGGGGGGGGGGGGGGGGCAGTATATTCCTTTCTGGAATGCTTAGTTTGGAGAGAAACATTACTCTGTTTTTTAAAAAGTGAGCTTTGGCACACGTGTAAGGTGGGAATGAAGAGGCGAGTAGATGTCTTTGGTATGTGCTATCAGCAACTGATTAATGTACTTCTGTGGGGTGGCCAGGAGTTGACTTTATGCATGAATATTCCTTTTTTCTAGTAAAGGATATGTGGCCCTTTTCAGAAAGAGCTGTACTATTTCTTGTCGGTCTTAAGAGTAGATCAGCAGTGAAAAAAGTCATTGTACTGGAGATGTTCTAAGCTCTTCTGGCACAGATATCCTCAAAGGAAAAAATGAATGTGTGTGTGTGGGGCGAGCCTCGGCTCTGTATAACGACATTTGGAATCTGAGATAGATATGGGGGCATCTGGGTGCTTTTAGTGTATCAACTGGCACTTGGAAAATGGGCTTACAGTTTATTTTAGTTGGCTTGCTTGCTGCCACAGATGTTGCTTTTCTGCCTTTCTCCAGATTTGTTCACTAAGATGTCTGTGGTGACATCTGAAGACGCAAATGCTGTGAGAAGTTACTACTTTTTAATTATTATTTGGCAGTAGGGTCTGTATAAATATACACAGACCCTCTTTTTTTTGCCTACCTTTTAAGCTGTATACATCCATAGATGGACATAAGACTTTGAATGCTGAAACCTTTGTAGAACATACCAAAGCTAGTGGTTCACAGATTCTTCACTGCAGGAGTTTAGATGTGGGTGCTGTCCACAAACATAACAGCATTTTGGTTTATAAATTTCAGCTTCATTAATCTGAGGTACTGCACTAGCCGCTAATTCTTTTTTCCAATTCTCATTTATTTTTTTAAATGTTGGCAAAACTCAGAATGCATTCTGGTTTTGATCCTGATTTCTTATGCATTTTACTATTTGTATTAGGTTCTTTGGTTTCCTCACTGAATCTGCCACTTATTTATCTTTCCACAGGGAAGATTCTTAGAATCTGGTTTGGAAACGTATTTGAAGAATCTGGAGACTAAAAGCAGGTGTCACAGCTGTCTTGAGTATAGCAAGAAAGAGAAAAAGGAGCTGTCCTGAGAAGCCTGACAGTTTGACACAAAGAGTTTGGTACTAAGCTGTGAGCCCCGGGTTCCCACAGGTATGCACCACCTTTTGAGAACTAATGGAAGTTGGATGTGTAAGGTCTTTGTAAGACGGGTGGAAGAGGCAGGTAAAAATGGGCAATGCACTGTCTCTTCTTTTCAAGGAATAGCCCAGGTTGCTACTAGAAATAGAGCTGATAAAGTTTCTGAAAAAAACAAAGTGAGTGAATAAATTAATTCAATTCCTACAGACAAGGGGTGTTTGACTTCTCACCTTTTCATGCTGAAGTTAGCTGCACATTTTGGTCATTACAAATCTGGTTGTATGGTAAAGAATGGTTTACACTAGAATAAAATGAGGCCACCAGAAGAATGTCTATTTCATTTGAAGTTTGCCAATCATTCTTCTCCCACCACCCCCCATAATCTCTTGTTCCAAATCTCTCCAGGTGAAGAATTATATGAGGCACCTGGAATTATGAGTTTGACCTCCTTTATTATGCTTTCTCCAGTGTCACATTAGGTGAGGGATCTCTCAAGGGGCAAAAGCATGTTGAGCAGCCAGCAGGTTTCAGAAGCAGCGGGTAACTGAAAATATTTTGTTTTCTTTGCTCCTCAAGCAATGACAAGTGAAAACCTGGACTGGGTTGCTGAGGAAGCAGAAGACAGAGGACAAGTGAGATAAGGAGAACAGCCCTCTGATCTTTAGAAAGAAACATCTGTCACTTCTAGAAGCATCCTGCTTTTCTGTCAAGTTTCAAGAAGAACATTGAATACAGGTATAGTGTCATTTGAAGAAATACAAATAGGGAATAACGTGGAGTAATTGAGTACTGAGCAAATCCACTTGAAAACATTTGTTAGCAAGTCAGTCAATAAAATGTTGTTCCACACACTTCCATTTGAAGAGCTTCTCATTTTATGTGTTAGATGCTGTCTTGCTTAGACAACGCTATAATGGTGCATGCCTTTAACGTAAAGTTTAAGCATTAACATAAAGGTTAAGCATTTTATGCTGTTGCAGGAGGAATGGATATGACTATACGAGATGCAGTGCCCACCGTGTGTTCATGCAACGCCATCATGATACATACAGTTTGTATTATTCACAGTTGTGGCCATGCAACATAGAAGAGCACAATCCTCTGGAATGCTACAGCTGTCAAACATTTTATATTGTATTCTGTTCTGTATCCTGAATCAGCCATCAACCTTATGTCTGATCTTAAAGGGAAAATTATGATGTTAATTTTAGAGGATTAAAAAGATTTCTTGAGTCTTCCTGCAAAATTGCAGTGCAGAATTTGTTGTGAACAAAATAGAGCTGCCTCAATTGACTATAGCAGAATAATGTGCAGCCAGGATTGAATTGTGCTCTTAAATTTTAATGTTAACAAGGTTTTCAGAAATAGGCCACAGTAGCTTGATTTTTTGTCCTATGTGTATTTTGAATTTAAGGGAAAACCTAACATTAGTGTGTTAATGCAGTTGTAGCGTGTGGATATGGAATAGAAATGTATTTTCATGAAAACCCAATTTAAATTATTGTGTTGAACCACTCAATACAGCTGGATTCTTCATTCAGCTTCTCTGTAAGTTCCTCATCTCAAGATAATTAAAACACATAATTCTCACAGACTTTTTCTTTCAAGCCCACGCAGGGCTAATGCAAACAGGAAGTGCAGTAGAAAGCTCCACTGTGTTATAAGACTGAAGTCTACTGACTTCAGCATCCACAGAGTATAAAGCACGTGAGTTGTTCTTTTCTTGTCTAAACTATTTTGAACGAGGTCTCTTTTACACGCTAGTTTGGCAAGCTTCTAAGGCATTTGTGCAAAGTGATGATGCAAGAGCAACCTGATTCAACACTATGAAATTAATAAATAACATCCAGCAGTAATGAAAGTGAAAAACTACAGCTAAGAAAAGCAGTCACTCTACAATATCAGTTAAGATACTTTACTCTGCAGTGTTAAAAGTGGAATATGTTTACTGGTGCCTTCAACTCGGGAGGTATGGTTGGGAATTTTACCTGTACCAAGAATTCATTCTGTTTTTTACATAGATTGAATTGCATTAACAGTGATTAAAAAATCATATAATATATAAGTAAAGAAACGATAAAAGTGGAAGAAAAACACAGTGCCAGTAATTACCATCTGGAAATATACTATACATGTAGTCAGTATTTTTGTATTAAAATGAAGACTTAGTTAATTCTGAAGTTCAAAATGGTTTTAAGATAACTTAGCGCTCTCTATAAGGCTGGTCTCAGGAGTCAAGTGCATGATATTCAAGATGGGGACATTTTATAAAGGACTTCATTTTGAAGAACTGGAATAGCCAGTTGATGTCTTTACCATCTTGATGAGAAAGTCTGAGCTATTTTCAGTAAGTACATACTAAAGTCACAAAAAAAATCCCTATAAATTCTCTGTCTGGATTTCTCTTTAGGGTTAAATGGCAGGTAACGTTCACACAGAGCTTGGTTGTTCCAGTTTTATGTATGCAAAACTTAACAAACTAGTAGAATTTAGGTAGCTAGTAGTATAGCAAATAATGGGTAGATCTGAAAAATAGCATTCTGAGGCTTTTTTACTTGTTTCTCAAGCTCACCGCTGAACCACCTGCAGTACTGGCCGGAATTCAGACTTTTATTTTTACACCTCCGCAGGACAGAATAATTCATCTGTGTTGTGGATTCGTTAATGGTGAAGACAGGAGTGATTTGTGAAATTTAGCTCTAGAAGTGGGTTTGGATAAAAATACTCTGCGGTTTTGATGTGCTTATGGTTTGGACCAACATCTCCCATTCAGTTTTTGTCTTTTTGTGACTCTAGCTTTAGGTACTAACCTGTAAACATCACAATATGTAGTCTTCTTACTTAGGAAGCTCGCTGTACACCTCAGTACTGGATACAAGATCTTTAGCAGGACTTACGTGAGGAACAGTTAAACAAAAGCTTGTATGAATAAGGCACTAGTAAATGTTTGCAGCAAACAACAATTACAGTCGATATTCTTTAAGAATAAAGCCGTTCTGTTTAGGAAATTGCCTTTAATACAACAAGAGTTACCAATGCCAGTTAGAAGGGCGTTAGAGAAAGTGCATCTTTTGGATTATGCCTGTGAGGTCTGTGAGAACCCACTGAATGCAAATACCTGTTGGAAACAGCCTGTGCAGTGATGATATTCATGAAAGCTAAAGCAAGAGAAAACTGGTCTAGATTCTGACCCTTGCTAAACCAATGTGAAAACACTGTGATGGATTTGCTCCTGATTTCTTTACATTGGTAGAAGGATCTGAAGCCAGAATTGAGGCTGCTGTGGCAAATGTAGTTAAACAGTGCTAACCCAAAACAAATAATTGCCTATAATCCCCTTAAGCAGCTTCAAAAGAGATTCTGATATTTTTTAATTTACTACTTGCTGAAGTCCAAGGATGCACTTTCTCTTTTGGCTCATGTAACAGACCAAAGCCTTCTGTACTACTTTGGAGCTGCTACCATTCTAAACAGTTATTCATCCATACTTTATACCAAATGAAACCTGAGTCTGCCAGTCCAGCTGTAGGCTGGCTGACCACTGTTTCGCATTATGAGTTGTTGAAAAGACCTCAAACTTTTCCATTCATAAAACCAGAACCTACTGCCACTTCATAAATATATTTTTGTGTATCACCTCTTTTGGGGAGTCACTGAAGCACCAGAATTTGTTAATCAAGCCAGTAAGAATGCATTTGTAAACTAATGGATCTGGTTAATATTCATGATTGTATTTCTCTGGGATCCGTGCAGTAAAACTACTACATCTGAATCATTCCTTTGGTTTACTACATGGAAGGTCAGTGGTAACTCTGCAGTCTGATTTCATTACTAAATCATGCTTTATAAACAGACAGCTTAGCTTTATCATCTGACAAATTTCTGCTCCACTCAGATCCTCCATTATTTGTACGAGATGCCATTTAAGATAATTAACACATTTCTAGTATCCATAATGCAAGAGGGAGAAAATTACACTAATCCATTCTTGAATATTATTGCCATCAGGTGCTACAATTAACAGCTCTGGACAGTGGGGTTTTTTTGTTTGCTTGGGTGTTTGTGTATCTTACGTAAGACTTGGTATTAAGTTTATCTCAAGCTTTAAGATCACCCATCCATGGTGACCAAAAGCTTTACAAATATCTCAACTGGCTTTTAAAAATGGGGTTTTTTGTTTGTTTTGGGGGTTTTCTTTAGCTTTGATTCATAAAACTAAATTAATTGGTGGTGTAACTTGGCTGAATTTTTTACCAGAAATTAATCTGAACTAATATTTATTTCTTAAGCAAAACAAAAAAACCCCAACAAGTAATTAAGTGCTGGGGATGTCTCTCCCATACTTGCTACATGTATTCTAAATTATATACAGATAAAAGAAAATACAGAAATTTTTCTTCACAAAGATCTTTCCTTCATAGCAACTCAGGAAATTTTTTCTTTTTTTAGATATTTGTTTCTTACATGAATGTCAAAATATATGCTTTTCTATGTGTGTGGCGGGGAGGCTAATAAATGGTGTGTCTTTATCTGAAAGTTAGAAAATGTTACTGAGCATTAGAGCTGTGCAGAATCTTTCTGTAAAAGTTGAGAACTTTAAAAATTTTTTGTTATGTCATTATTTTCAGTAAGATGATGTAAATCTTGGCAATTGCAAAAGAAATAAACATTCTTTGTCAGAAGTGTGCCTTTTGCAGTTATAACTAGTTTTGTGGTGTGTCTCTAGCTGGCAATTTGAAGTTGTGCATATGTTCTTACCTTTTTAGAATTTCCTAAGCTGTGCTTACTTTAAAATAAATTTGAACTTCTTTTTTAACCTTGTAAATTAAACCTTTTTAACTTGTTCTTAAGATTAAAATAGCACACTGGGACATGGTTGGTTTTCCTTCTCTTTTTGCCCACTGCTATTCAAAGTGTGCCTTCAGTAACATACAGCCAGGTGAGAAAAGTCTGCCTTTTGGAAAAAGTTCTGTGAATATTTAACAAAATGCAGAACACAGTTTGCTTTCATGGCTGTATTTCTTCAACAGAAGCAGAGGGACAGTAATGAAACATTATTACGAAACTAAGTTATTACAGCTCTGGCTGGAGAAAAATCTGTTGTCAAGCATTTATATGTATTTTTTTTAAAGAGCAAATTACACTTTTACAGAACAGTTGCTTCTTGGTGCAACTGTGTTGTGTTTGTAGAGGCACACTATTAACCCCAACTGAAATTGTGGCCTAAATGAAGGCATCACTTTCCTGTTTGTGCTGATATGTTCACCTATGTGGATGACATTTTAACAACAAATGCCATTTCACAATCATATTTTTTTTTGTAAAGTAAAATTTAGGAAAGAAAAAACTTCCAGGTGTAAAATCAAACAAAATTACTATGTGATCATGTAACAATAATTATTGCATGATGTTGTATAACCCTTGATCTTCCTAAAAAGCAGTGTTTGATTTTTATTTGCATTGGTTTGATTATGAGTCATCATGCAGCTAGTGACTCACACTTTATAAACATTTGATTTGGGGAAGAAATTTTCTAGAGATTACAAAAAAAAAATTCCGTCCTAGGTCTTTGCTATTAATCCAGGGATTTTCATTGTTAGATGAGACACGTATAATTGGAAATAAATATTATGTTGAATCCACATGACTGAAATCGGTTTATCTGAGAGGCTCTAGGGATTATGATGAATTTGATGAGGCCAACCCCAATCCCTCAAAAAATTTTCATACTTTTAAGAGATGAATGACTTACCGGTCATGTAACTCTAATGAACTTTAAGGCCAGTTAGAAGACATGGGAGAGTGTTACTCAAACTACATGCTGAAAACTAGGAAGTATTTGCACGACTGGGTATTTATTTAAAGGGAATGATTTATATGGGTGAAAGTTTATTTATTCCTTATGTAAACCTACCATCTACTTGTATGTCAATAATAACTGATCTTAGAATGCCATTTCATCTTGGTTTTGCCTCAAAGTTCATTCTAGCCAGGCTGCCAATTAGGGAAAGTCCTAAAACTGAAACAGAAAAATTGACAGGTGCTGTTAAATTCAAACATGGAACATTAAAAATAACATGGAAGCAGAATGACATTCAGTGTCAGAAGTAACAAATTTGAAAGTCTTAAATAATTCAATATAGAGAATATAGTTTAGACAGTTTTTATATAAGTGTGCTTTTTCCTAAAAACACCCCCAACCCAAACTTTTTTTTTTTGCTTTTTCTTTAAGTCTTTTGTCTGTAAATATGAAAGAGGGATACACCCCAACGTAATTCTTCATTGCCGTACTAAACAGTGAAATAGTCTTTCTAATTCACGTTGCTCATGGCAGTCTTATTCGATGCTGCTTTATTCAGTTTGTGATTAAAGCAGTTTGGGATTTTTGTTGGTTGTAAACTTTTGGCATAGTGTGAATACCAGTCCCTTTCAAAAACAGCCTTGAGTTGCTTAATGATGCTTGTGCTGTTCCCCGCGTCTGCTTGGTTGATAACAAGGCCAGCTCCAGCGTTCTGCGTAAAAGCATTTCCTACCCAATCAAAATTACCTACAAGTAAAGGCAGGAATATACAATGAGTTTCTGACATAAAAAAAAAAAAAAGCAGCAATTTCTCTAAAGGCAATCCAGCATGCTTCAGTATCATTTTCCCCAGTGCCTACTTGCCTACTTGGGCAGAGAGGGAAATAAGTTTTCTGTACCAGCAGGAAAGGAAAAACTCCTTAGGTACCGGTGTCTAGTGCAGATTGTTTCTGGAAGTTTTAACAGCTTCAATCCTTCTTAAGTGAAAACGGGTTCTGCTATTTATTCAAAACTAACTTGCTCTTCCTTTTGTATATATTGTATTATTACTCCATTTACTTTCCTCATTGGTCTTTTCTGTGCCGAGAATGAAAATATTTTTTTTGTTGTATAAACTTATTTTAAGTAGGTGAGATGGAGAGTAGTTGCTCCATAATGCCAAGCCAAAACAATAGATCTTTTACAGGTTACCCACTGACAGATAATATTTCAGGAAAGAAAAACAGGTTTTACTATTTTATGCAAGTTACTGCCACCTTTGTTGAAATCTAAGGTAATGAATGAGCATTTCAAATCCTGTTGATCACAAGGCAAAGAGGTGAATAGGATTAATGGAAAACAGGTAAACCAAGAGCTTTAGTTTGGGGGTTTTTTTTGTTTCACTAGAACGATAACTGCTTAAGTTGTACATTTATAACAGATGCAGTATTTTGGAGAAAAATGCTGTTACTAGAGGTCATCTTTTAAAACAATATCTGAACATCCATAAAACATGAAGGTATCTGAGAAATGTATACCCTTTCATGCTTCTTTCAGCAGCATTTCAGCTATTTCAGCGGGAAATGTTAAGAATTCTAAGTTGTCAAGGATGGTAAATTGAAGCCTCATCATAAGGGACATTTCTTCCTGTGCTTTAAAGTAAAAGATATACCAGGTCCTTAACACACATTTGTATTACTTTCACACAGCTTTGATTCTTTCTTTCTTTTATGTATATATAGCTAAGGATGTAAGGACAATGGGAAAGAATAAAACCAACTCAGCTAAGAATCCATGCCATGTAGACAAGTAAGTTATAAGTTACTGAAATTTGATCTGGCTATTGGAAGGAATTTAAAATGGACTGCGAAAAATAAGATTTGGATAGGTTAGGAGAGGTGTGTGTGTTTAGAGCCCATCAAGGTGAGCTTTCCAGAGTAGCTTTTGGTTGTATCTCTACGCTGCTTGGGATTCTCCGTTCTTCATGTGTGCGTGGGCACACTTCGGGGTTGCAGCCCTTGCCCTCCTTCACTGCCTCTGCCTTCACTGGCTTTAAGCGCTTGGCAGTAAGTCAGGGTGAGGAAGTAATCAACTAAAGCATTGAACTGCAGCACATTAGAATGGATGTTTATTCTCTTGACTTTATAAAATCTCAGAAGTTATTTTTTAATTCAGTAGCAGTTATCTTGCAGCTCACGCATGACTCAAGCAGTCAGATTTTTTTTTAAAGGTAGTTTTCAGCCTGCATTCAATGAGCTTTGGTAATGAACTTTTGCTGGGTGTCATGCAGCAACTTCATTTAAATACACCTTTAACTGAAAATAGCAATTAGATGTGTACCTAAATTTAGGAGGGTGTCTGAACTGGCATTACAGTAAATGGAACGGGACTTCAGAAGATGAGGATGAAAGGCATTTGTACAGTATTTACAAGGACTTCGTGGGGGGGAAGAAGTTTTTAAATTAGAAGAGGGCTCAAAGCTCAGTCTTCATCCAGGTTCCTAAAAAAATGAACTATTACTTTACCCTAACAAGCATATCAGCTGTTGATTCCTCATTTACAAATGGGTGTATTTCAGGCTTTTGGCTACAAAGTAGACTTTCTTGAGATATGGTTACTTACCAATGTATGCAGCTCCATCAGTCACCATATATTTGTTACGATTTAATTTGGGGAGGGAAGTGTTCTTCTGTTCTTTAAGGAAGCATGCACTCTCTTCCTCAAGGTCAAAGAATTTCTGCCATAAAACGGAATGGAGATCAGGTTAGTGAGAATCGTTCTATAATGGACAGAAAATATGTGGTCTCTACTCTTTATTGAAAATGAGTTAGTGCTACAGAACAGCTTCAGTTTTCATAGCCAAGCATTAACTTTGATAAAACACTGCACAGTGTATTTTTTACTAAATTCTTATAGTTTGTGATTCTCACTATGTCTTGGCATTCTGAACTATACAAAGTATATGGCTACAGCATACTAAAAGTGATAACAGTGCCAAGTAGTAAAGGCTACGAAATTAACAACCCCCCCCCCTCCCCCCATCCTTTTGTTCTGCATAATAAGAGCCAGGAACGTTTCGTTAGCTCATATTCTCATTTGTCAAGTGACATTAGGGTTTGAAGTCTGCTTCAGGATCTGGATTGTCAGAAGATTGGCATTCAGCAACAGCTGAATTAATACCTTTATATTACACATTGCATAGTTTCCAACAGGAAACTTGCTGATTTCTGAAACTTGGAAGCTTTTCAGGATGAAATCCGATACAGAGGGATCAAATTTACCAGACAACAAGAGGAAATGCATGTTTTACCCTAAAGGGTGAAGTCTGAGGGAGCTATATGCCCTCCTTGTCTGTATCACTGCCAGCCAAAACTGAGATTTCCAATAAAAATTTTAAGTATTGTTTCATCAAAGAAACTAAAAGCTAGACACAGATTCCAAAGCCAGAAGTAGAGAATAACACGATGAAGGAGAAATTAAATATTTACTACATAACTAGGAAATTTTGACTGAGGTGATGGTGTAGATCCTCAGAACAAACCTATTTCACACTCTGTTACTGATGAAAGTAACCAGCTGTACGTTCCACCCCCTTAAGACATTGAAAAATAGTATCACAGAAAAACCACCCCAGCACTGCGTGATCATTCCTGGGGATCTGTTTTCCATAGTGCAAACTCCATCTCTTGAACCAGTGCTCTTTATGATACAAACGTTGAGCAAATCCTTTTAGGTTATGGAGGTGTCTTTCAGAATAATCTTACTACTTTGAAAACCAAAATCATTGAAATGTAGTGATCTCTGTGCTGTGGCAGACTACATCGTGTTTGATTAAGTCAAACAAGGGTGTATGCCTAGCATACAGGCAGGGTTGTACAGCGTTCTTTACCCAGCTGATGATGTACGTAGGTTTCAAGCTGTTTTGCAGTAAACTGCTTGACTCTTGCAAAATGTGCTGTTATTAGAAATAAAATTCAAAGAGTGTGTTTTTGCAGTGCCCAAATACAGGTTGGTACTTCAGTGAGGTTTTATGATCAATAACTTTGTCAAAAAGTTCTTTCCTTAAGCAGTCTCTGAATTTCATACATTACCGCGTGCTTGCTTACCTGTCCATGGCATTGTTATCTTCCGCAGCTTAGTTTTTGTAATGAGTTCAAATACTAGCAAAATTCCAAGTTTTTTGAATTTAAAAATAAGCACACAACCCAAACCGTTTGAGTGATTGCTTTATGAAGGGCGTTAAAGAAGCTTATTCTCTGTAAAATGGTATTATCTGCCCTTTAAATGAGATTTCTGTTGTATATTCACATCTAGCTAAGCTGCATGGAGAAATCATACCTTTAATCATGGTTTTTTTAGCATCACTAACAATTACAGCATGAGTTTTTAAAAAACTAGAACAAACCATCTAGCATCTGTAAAAGAAAGTTGACTGGGTATTAAGGGTTAGTTCTAAGACAACATCAAGACTGCAGCTGTGTGCCTGAGGAATTGCTCTACAAACACGCACCCACCCCATAAATTATGTACTGAGCAAGCCAGAGATGCAGCTGAGTCTTTCTGAAAGGGTCGTGGATTTTTGGATAAAGGCAAAAGAAAATGCTCATGTTTTTCCTGGCTCAACAAAACAGGAATGGAGGCAGTTAGCAGCCACAGAGTGTCCATCAAGGATACTCACAGTAACTTCACAGGGGTGTGGAAAGTCCTGTGTGACCATACCAGTATTGTAGGGAATAGTCTACAACTGGCAAACAGGTAAAATATTCAGTACTAGGAAACAAAACATAACAAGCTGTCTTCTTCCCTGTGCTATGAGATTTAGCAGAAAGTTACCTTGATGTAAAAATAGACAAGCACAATAACCATATAAGTTTAGAGTTGTCAAACTGAGATAGATTTAGCAGATGTGCTGAATTGAAAAATCATATGTTAGCGTTCTGTTTGTATAACTTCGTAAGAGAGAAAATTTCAGATTCAGGCAGGAAAAGATAGAAAGCTTGAAAATGTAATGTGTTCTCCAGCAACAGCAGAGAAGCCATTAACTCCTTGACAAGACAGATGTATGGAAACCCATCTGCCCTCACAAACAGAGTACACAAATGGAGCTTAGATGGGCAAGTGAACCCGCACTGGCATTAAGTAGCACAGGCTAACGTTCTCCAGCACACGCCTTCAGCAGAAGTACTGTGTTAATAATACACCACCTTCTGCTAACATTTCATTAATCTTTTCCATCCTTATTTTAGGAGTTTTGAGCTTTAAAATTAAATTTTAGTGCTTAGGAGCAAAGTTTCATAGTTAATTCATATCACTGTTTACTCATAGGGCATTTCTGGCTTTCTGAGAATTAGTGAAAGGTTCTGGTTTTCCTTCCTCTTAGTAGGAATACACCTGCACAACTCAAAAATAGATCCACGTGGAGGCTCAAGAACCAACTTGTGCTGTAGATATACGTGTCTGTTCATGCCACTGCTTCCTGTCCTCCAGCTGTCTGAAGACACTTTGTTCTGGTTCATGTTTTCTGTGGGTTCTTCAAAACCACACACCTTTCCCTGTCAGCTCTGCACCCACAGAGCTGGGCCCTTTTTACGGCTCCTGTGAGAAACTGAGCATTCTTGCACATGAGACATATTTACAGGGTCAACCACACAAAACTTAAGAAGTATTGGAATTAAGGCCCCCAGAAGCACAATGGTGAGCTCTTCACCTTGAGTTCACCCTTTATTGATTCAAGCTTTAATCTGATGACCACATGTGGTTCAGTGCATAGGCCAGAGCATCCTGAACGGGCAGCATCCCTTCTTACCTAGGAAACTTGTAATAACCATGTGCATTATAACAAAAATCCTATTTCTAGATATGTGTAAACCCCATTCGGTGTCTAGAATAAAAACAGTACTTGTTTTTTACAATTGTTGTCAATTTTAAAAAGTCAAAATGGTTTAGTAGATTATCAATTTAAGAAGTTAAAATAATTTAGACAATTATTTAAGACTGTTACCTGCAAAAAGATAAAAACAATTGATCCAAGGTGGCTGATTCCCACTGTGCCTCAATTTCATAAGAACGAACTGTACCAAACTGAAAGTAGTACTTACCATACACTGTTCTCTAATACAAATGTAACATATATGGTATTTCTCGCTTTCCTGTATTGCACGTCTAATGTAGTCACATAATGGTTGTTCTAGTCTTCACAATTCTGAATTTCTAGCCTGAATTTAATGTAAAATCTTCATTATTTTTACTTGTACTTTGCACTTTATTAAAGGAAAAGCAGATGCTTACACAGCTGAACAGTAAGGTTACATAAATCCAGACTAAAACACATGTACTCTTCATCAGGCAGTATAAGCAAGACGTGTGACTACGGTTCATTCTGTTGGCTTTGCTGTGAAAGACCAGATGAGCTGTCCACCACACAGAGTGCCTCTTGGCATCATTCCATTTTTCTGTCTTAATTTCTCTGTCTGTTACTACTAGGAATAAATTCAGTTCCTTATATTTCCTATGTTATTTAATTAAATTTAAAGGCTTTGATACTGACAACAAATACTTCTCAGTTGTGAAGTTTTGTTTAATTTTGGGGGGAGGTGGGAAATGTCTTAGATTTCAGAGAATATGGATTATACTTACAACTTTCAAACTACAGCTTGGAACTTCAGTGCAAATAGCTTTCAGTGACGAAACAAAGTTAAAAGTAAGGGGATCCGTGTCTCTTGAGAAACTTATGAGAAGCCGTACTTTAATACTTCGTAAAACTAATGCTTCTCTTATCTTCCCATCTAAATATGGCCAGTACCTGTGAAGAAAAAATATAATATAGTCAGAGAACTTGAAAAAATGATGGATTTTTATGCAGTCAAGTCTAGACATCATAGAGAAAACTAAACACACGTGAATTTCATTCTGTTGAAGGAATGCCATTCTCATTTAAAGGAATTTTCACTAAACAGATCTGCCAGCATTCTTTTTTGTGTCCTTCTGCCCTGCACCAAAACTGTCACTGTGGGAACAGTGAGGTTGTGGGTGGTTGAGCGCATCTTTCATCTGTGTAGGTGCACAGAATGCTGCCAAAACACTTGCACAAAATACAGGGACCTTGTCCACTCATAGCTGGGAGAGTGACTCCTGGTTCACGCCTGTGCTCTTGCTGTGCCAGAGGAGCAGCAGAACGAGCTACAGCTAGAGGGTGCTGCTCACCCAGCCCAGACACAGGAACAAGAGGGCTCTCTCTTGGTTACCCGAGCAAGGGAACAGAACACTGGATCCCACCCTCACTGCCATCCTTTTTCCCTCTGTACTGGGACCATTCAGTCTGGGGACTGAAATGCCTTCTGTAACTTCTTGCTTGGGAAACAGGAGAGCTGCTGCTGTGCAGGGTGCCTGCATCCTTCAGCAGCAGAACAATATGGGTCGTTTAAGGAGGATGCTACTTTTTTTCCTGATGAGGATTGCAGAAATTCTGCCATGAATGGGGTGGTGGCTTCCACAGTGCTATTCTCACACTCGCTAGTTAGCTTTGTTTTCCTGACCTTTGGAGAGAGCAGGTCGGGACAGGGAGAATTAGATAAAGAAAATGCATGTTTTCTTCATTCCGGCAGCATCAAGGCGTTTGAGCTCTACAGTGCCAGAAAATAACTTACAAGCAAAACTGGGAGCTGACAAGGTAGGGGGAACTGTGGCAGTGCCTCAAACACAAAGCCATTGCTGTAGGAAAAATGTAGAGGAATTTGCACAGGTGGCTTCCCTGGATCTCCCTAATCCAATAGATTTCTGAATGCTTTAGGCATGAGAACACAGTAGGGAGGAGTATAGGAGGTAACATCAACTGCAGCACTGTAACAGTTCTACAAACTAAGATCCTTTCCAAAATAAAGGAGAAATGTGAAGGATGCATGTTGTGAAACTGAGGTTCCCACAGCACTACTCATGATTCTTTCACTGCGAGAGAGGCTGTACATAATGAGTTTATGGGAAAAACCCTCTTGTAGATTTGAAACAGCTTATGCTTGATATCAGTCAAATTACTGTTATTTTTTGGAAAATCTGAACAAAACAGCTTTAATTATGCAAAACTGGAAAAAAACACATAACCACAGGTTTAATTTGGCTTAACTGTGTTCAAATAAGGTGCATGGATGGAATGGTGAGCTTTACTAGATGCTCAATGCACTGCGAGTGTTACTGGGAGTAGGAGGAACCACTGGCTACTTTGCCTTCTGAGCTGGGAGGTTTTATTACACTGGCTCCAGTTTTGGGTCATGAGTGCTTTTTAATGCTCCATAGAAATAATGTGTTTAAAAATTATGTGGTTTTGTTTGTTTTTAGCAACTGTCAGTTAACCTAAATGTGGTAGAATTCAAATTCAATCTGTGCTGAATTTGGGATTTTCCTGTGTATGTATATTTCAATAAAATAATGACATCTCCCATGTTGTATACGGGTACTCACAAGGTTATTTCTCTCTTCACACACACACTCTCTTACGTTGAATATCTGTATGATATTGATAAAATGCCAGTAGCTGTGGCACCAAAATAGTGAATACAATCGTGTATAGGATTCATTTGTGAGCAGATTCTTGTATTCCTGGGTCCCAGTCACTTGCAGATGGTCAGACTAAACACTTTCTGATCTCCTTCAATAAGCAGATCCAAACCTTAGGACCCAGAACTGGAAATGTCTTCTTAGGTCCCAATTCTGCTCCCATTTAAGTCAATGGCAGAACTCTCACTGATTTCAATAAGAGCAGAATTGGGCCCCAAGAAATTGGTCCACAGTAGTAACTAATCTCCTGTGGGTTCATTTTCTCCAGCAGACCTTAGTGGCATTATGATAACGTGCTAGTCCTGGACACGGACACTCACCGTTTAGCATTGGTGTCAATGACGATCGGCAAGTAGTCCATGACAGCGATGTACACAAACTGCTTTGCATCATCGATAACACTGTATATAGCTTCAATATCCAGGACTCTGTCCTTTGGGCAGAAGAGTTTAGGTGAATTCTGTGAAGGGAAAAGTTCAAATATGTCATTTAAAATACATGATTTCTTTTCTCTTACCGTCATTCTTCTTGAGGTGGCAAGTAGTGCCCTTTATTTTAGTAGAGAATATTAACTGATACCTTCAGCTGTCCTGCTAGAATATTCAAAGGTACCAGGGAGAGTTATTTACTTAATTCCCCCTTGAAAGCCTTGCCATTTAGATGTAACTGTGGCTAAAATGCAGAAGACATTCAAGTCTCAAGTTCAGAACACACTAGAAAATTTACTAAGATTTCAAACCCAATATTCTGGATCCATTCCTGAAAACTAAAGAAAACAGCCAAAACCTCTTATGTTTTATCAGCCAGTCTGGAAGATGATTTTGTTGCTAAGCAACATTATAGTCGTGATTTCTGAGTATAACAAAAAAATTCAATTACTTTGTGGTATGTTGTTGTTCTATACAGCACAAACATTGAAAGTTAAATACATTTTCAAAGAATGAGTTTCAACTCAAGAAGAAGTCTAAAGTGATTTTGTTAAACATAATTTTTACCTATTATCAGAAACTTTTAAGCGGCTATTGGGGATGGTTTTACTCTTGTAATTACCTCCAAAATGAAAGACATTCCACAACTTTCATCATCATCTCTCTCTCTCTGTACTTTTTTCCAGTTTTGCTACATCACTGCTGAGATGGAGTACTTGCTTCCCAGTAAAAATACACACCCAGACAGCGCCTCCATGGGAATTGCTACTTGGATTTTAGAAGTTTTAAAATGTCATTTAAAACTAAAGTTAAAGTAAATAATGTTCTATAGAAGTATGAATGCATTCAATAGAACAGGTTGAAGAGGATTAATCCTTATAGATTACATTGATAAAAATGCAAGCTCTATTATCAAGCTTATTCTGTATCATTTTCAATGTCTGATTAACAGTTCATTTACTCCCAAGTAAATAAATAACCTAATTTCAAGAGCCTCCCTATCATTTTTTGAATGCAAGAGGAAAAGTGGTGAACATTACAGAGAAAGGTTAAAAGAATAACACTTGAAGTTCTTCAGAATCTTCAGTCCTGGCAAACTGCATGTATGAGCAATGTCACAAAAATCAGAATTAAAAAAAAAATGTGATTTGTGTCTTCTGCACCACAGGAAAAGGTAAACAACTTTTAAAAACCTTTCAATGACAGACTTCCCCACAAAAGTATACCTACTGGAATAACCGTTGTCCCAGATTGGTTTTCCAGCATTATAAGACTATCAATCCGGTTCTGTCTTGTGTAGGTGACAGCTGCAGTGGTCTTATCTCTATAGTTGAGTTTCCAGTCACTTGTATGAATCTCAATTTTAGTATCTGCTTTTGGTTAAGGACATAGCAGTAACGTGCATCTTATTCATATATGTTCCTATTGATGGAAATACCTTCCACAGTAATTTCTCCCTGATAGTATGTGTCAGGGACAACACAGCATAATGATGGACTTATTGCAGGGAACTCTGAACATCTCTGTATCAGTGAAAAGACATTTGAGATTCTTTCATAGTTGCTACTAGCACCTACCTATACTGGTCTCTGTAGTTCATAAAGGACAATATTAGGAGAATAAGGAGATGTTACATTTCTAAGTCTTCCAAAAATCTGTTGGGTTAAATCTTCCCTTCCCTCCCTCTCTGCAACTCATTTCAGAACTTACCGACACGAAAGCTTCTGATTTTGTCTCGTTCAGCTGCAGTGTCAGTTTATTTTGAGTATCGTACACTCCATATAGTCTCTTAGACCAGCTCGGAGGTAATTTATTCTTGTATCTTAATGAGCTATACAGGGCAAATATCCTTTGTAAATCCAGGACTAGGCAGCTACAGTTGTATACGATGACGCCAAGTTCCTTCATCTGTGAAATTAGAAGTTCATATCATTAGTGATGTTCTGGCTGATGTATCTGTGGGAGATGCAGCAAGAACATAGGAGTGTCTGAGGGGCATCTTCCAGAAGCATGCCTTGACCTCAGCAGTAGCACTGTCACCTACAAGAACATTCCTAACAATACTCTTCTAAAGGCAAATGCAAATGCATAAACTAAATCTTCCAAGTCAAGAGCGGCCAACGGGGTTTGTATGTCGGAGCTGCATGTCCCGACAGAATGCAACACACTTTATGGATGGACACAGTCAGGAGTGATACCCATTTGTCATAGGCACCATTTTTGTTACAGGTGTTGTGCAAGGTTTACTGCTCTTGGCTAGAGTGGGTTTTATTTATTTATTGTTTTGTTTACAGGAAAAGCATCCTTTCTGCTGGGTGGCATAGGAACACACGCTGCTACCAGTGACAGTTTCTTACTTCAGAAACAATTTGTTTTCTGTGAATCCTGGAAAAGGTGAAAGAAATGGACTTGTTATTTCTCTGCTGGAGAAGGAATATGACGTTCTGGCTTCAGAAAGAAGGATGAAAAAAAACAGGTGTTTAGTACTACCAGTAGCTAAATTTACCATGCTATTAAATCCAGCATGATCCCGTATATAGCATACCCCATTAGGACAGGAAAAGGTTGGGTTCTTAACTGGTATGGTGCCTCACCTAGGCTACTCCGCATCTCTGAGTGTCAGTTTCTTCACATGTAAAAATTGAGATAATGATACTCTGTCTCTCATGAAAAGTAGTCTGTAAGCATCAACATTCTCACATGTAAAGTGTGAGGAAAAATAGCCCAAGCAAATACAGGCATCATAGTACAATTAAATTCTTTAACCTTCTACGGACACTGTCTCGCTTCTCCATTTAAGTAAAGGCATGTCTCCTGCTCATCATAAATCTTGGTTTGGCAGAGATTTCATTAATTGCACATCCCTCGTACTTAAGTTGACAGAAATTAATTTATAAACATATGGCCTGGCTTCTATAATCAAAGTGCAGCCGCACACACACTCACCCCTTGCTTTGCCTTACAATAGCTCAGGAAAGCACAGATGCCATTGACCTCTCATTAGCTGCATTTCACACTAGTTCAGCCATCTCCAAAAATAAAGTGAGAAGAAAACCTGCATGTAGCTGTTGGAAAACAATATATAGGATAAATATTTAAAGGATCCATACTGGTTCTCTGCAAGAAAATTCTCTTGGTAGCGTGTCTCAGAAGGTTGCCTGGCACGATAAAGAAAACAAGGGAAGTACGAAATCTCCAGCATGCTCATCCTTTGAAACCAAAAAATCCCCGCCTGGTGTTATTCCCTTAGATGAGCTCTCCACAGTCACATGGAGTAGTTTCTGGTAGGACCGTATCTTTTTGTAAAGTCTGTGGGAACTCCGAACCCCACACTAATATTGTCTCAGAGGTGGTTCCTGTGCAGCTCTCCCGACCGCAGATGAGAACTGCTCTGCAAGAGTGGGCAGAGGCAGAGAAGCAAAGGGTAGAATTGCACCTTCAACTCTCTTTCTGTGGTGGGTGAGAGGAATCCCAGTACTCCAATGAAAAAGAAACTCGATGGGTGGCGCCTTCTTCAAGGCCCTGAGTTAGAAATGTCATATACATAAGAATATACGACACTTTGCAATCTCATTCCCAAATATTTACTGAATAGTTGCAACTGCAGGAACATTACCTAATATTCTTTCTGCCCAGAATATTTCTGCAAGCTTCTTTATTTCAGAAAAACTATGAAATCGCTCCATTAGCTTGTACAACCTGAAATTTATGGAGAGTTGGAAAGTACAGACTGCCTACTGCACTGCAGCCTTTCATTTCTGGTTAAGCCAGTAAATTCATTTTAGTGACAAATATAAATTATTTCAAGCTATGCCCAACATCCTAGTCAAACAGTCTATTTGGAATAACATCTTTGTTTTTTTCCCCTGGGTACTGAGCGCCTTTGAGGACACTCCTGTATTCAGTTCTAGGCTGTCCCTGTGCTCTATGCACTGTTTGTCTCCAAACATTTTTAACTATACATTATCACTGTTTTCACTGTGTGCTGCCAATACTGCTCTCTTAATTGCCAGGCATGCCATTGCAAAGGACTTGCTAATAGTATTCTGTTACATGTATCTGCATAATGTGGTTTAATCGGCTTTTCACGACTCTTAGTTGATTCTGACATAATTATGTGGTTCCAGTTTTCCTTTCATTTATCAGTCCCATTATTACCATTCCACTTTATCCCTTCCATTAAAAGTAAAGATAAAATAGTGCCCTCACAGCACACCAGAGGCTGCTAGGATCACATCTGCGTGAGCAGCTCTCCTCGGAGCAGGAATGCTTGCAGCATGTCCTCTCCCTGTGAATTAAGGGATTGCCCTTCTGCCTAAGTGCTTCCTCATGTACACAGATTGGGAGGAAGCTGGGGGCACTAATGGGTTTTTTTTTTTAAGTGCCATTTTTACAGATCACAAGCTAGCCTGACTGTAAAGCGAAGCCCTAGCCATGCCTTCCTGCCAGCCTCTCCCCACGAGCAGACGCGCACAGGGAGCAGCGTATTTTGTACAGGACCCTCACCCTCCCGTGGGAGCGGGTGTCTGCCGGAGGCGGGGGGGGGGTGCCTGGGCTGAGCCCTGCCCCTCACCCACTCGCAGCGGGGACACTCAGACGCAGACTGGAACGGAGCCATTTCCAGAGATGCATTTACAGGAATGAACGCTGGCTGCCCACAGCGTTATGTCTTGCAGTTGGCTGCTCTGGCAGCAAGCACCGATCAAAGCTTTGCCTGCTGCTGAAGCTGTGATAAGATCTCTCCCTGACAAGGAATCCCTGGTACCCAATACAGACTGGGCTCCTCCTTTCCCTCTCTGGGAAATCAGTTATCCTCTTTACCCAGCTGCCTGTTTTCATTAAGCTTTTATGAACTTACGTTCAAATTTGCCTGAACCTGGAAAGCAGATTCAAAGTCACTAGAAGATGGCAGACAGTGACTCCGATGCTTATTGTGCAGACCTCATTCCCTTAGGAAACCAGGTTAGATGTCAGCCAGTCACCTCACAGCTGTCTTGGTCTATGTATGATACATCACTCTGAAATGAAAACAATGCCAGCAATGCACATGTGCAGGCAGTAAAACCCCAGCACACTCCTTTCTGGTAGAACAGCCCAAATAGGTTTGGAGACCAAAAAAAAAATACTCTGTTTCAAGTAGCATCTTCCACACTGAGCCTATTTTCACTCCTGTACTCTGAGGTGAGGAGCAACTGCGCTTTTTCCAATTAATCCCAAAGCCCATCATCCCAGAGGCACTGCAGAGAGTGGGCAGCAAGGATGTGCCAGTGACAGATTTAGTATGGAGTGGTATGGCATTTAGATAAGGGAAAAGAATTTCTCTTCAGTTTGAGAGCTACTGTTACTAGACTTTTTGGTTTTTTTAATAGTCTCAGAGGAGAAGCAGTTAAAACTGTTTATATTGAAAAAAATCAAAATTGGGGTGTTGCTCCCTGGTTTGCAGTGAGTGAAACCTGCAGCTAAGCACCATCTGAGGTATCTGTTAAGGTAAAATCCTTCAGGGCAAGAGCTCTTAAGGCAGGGGAGATATTTCTTCATCCTGAGTTTTAAAAGCAACTGACACAGTAATGAAAACATCACTGAAAAATTAAGGTGAAAAAGATCTCAAGAAACCAAAACTTTAATAAAACTAAAGAAGACAAAATCTGAAATTAAAATAAAGAGCAATGATTTGACTACCTCAAAACAGAACTGCAATATTTGGATGTTAAAGTCACAGAGATGCTTGTGAGTGACGTTTTCAGGGCCTGTGCTGGGGGCTGGGGAGAGGAATGGTTTTCTGGACAGAGAATCCTGTGTCCTTTCATGAGCAGTTTTGTTAATTAAGAGCCACCATGAGTGCTCTTCTCAAAGGAAAAACATGGGGGCTGGCTTTCCTTGTTCTTCCCCATGCTATTTACATTTGTGCAGAGCCTATGAAAGGCTACCAAATCACCACTTCTTTTTCTTGCCATAAGGCAAGAATAAGGGCACAGAGAAGTGAATGGCTACACAAGACTCAAGAAGTGGTGGTTTATAACCCACTGTACAATGATGCTCTAAATACAGAAATCACTTCAGTTACAAAAAGTAATAAATATGGCCTAGCTAGAAAAATACTGATTTTTATGACAAGAGGAGGAATTCTTTACTAGACTGGAAAAAGAGCAGGATTTCACAAACAGGATTTTCCGCTTATTCTTTTCCCTTGTACATTTGTAGGCATCATATAAGAAAAGAGAAAAACACAGGAAAAGAGCCTAAACAGTATGGGCTGCAGGCCCAGAACACTGTAAGCTTGATAAACTGAGAAACAATGTTAGCAAGACTTCTCAAATACATTTGGACCATGGGTTAGACAGCGTGCACCATGTGTCCTTATCCTGCACTGTGCAGACTAGACAGTGTGTTTTATATTTACCTTGAGCTACACTCTAAGAAACAACCCCACTGTGTAGGCAAGGTAGTATTTGACCTACATAAGAGTGGCACAATCTGGTTCACAGCTTGCAATGCCTGAATTGTGGCAAACGTAGCAGGAGGCTTTAGAAAACTCCTTGTTAATTTATTTTAAATAGAAAGTTTTTTGTAATTGCTCACACTCAAGCCTGATCCTGAAAACGAGAGCTTTCCTCAGGTACTAGCTGCCATTTGCCCAAAAGCTCTGGCTACCAGCAGGTGCCAGGCATCCAATGCCTGTGCTACAGAAACTCTGGATTAACTACAGGTAGTCTATTACACACTAAATTTACTAAGTAGACTTTTTATATACAGGACCATGTATGCATCTCCCATTTGCCTGTATTTGAAAATATTATCCTTTCAAGCCTGTGATTTTTTTTTAACGACCAATTTCCAAATGAATGACTGAGCAAAAGCAGAATCACAACAGGGCAGAGTAATGGAGTTACAGAAAGCATGCTATACTGATTAATTAGTTACTAGGCCTAAAAGGACCTAAGATTTTTAATAGCTTCTGAAGAAAAATAATATATAATGTAGTCATTACCACCTTAGAGTAGACCACAGATATTTACAGTGGTGAACTCCTCTTTTCATAAAATGTGCTCTAGTTACTTGGTTGGCCTGCACGCCAAACATCTGTTCTTTTTCTCTTGGTTATCAGTCTTACCAGACCCCTCCTGCAAACCTTCCTCACATTTTCAACTGGTATCTCTTAGTGCACAGTGAATCTTCCAGTGATACATAGCATCCTCCTAAGGCTGCCTCTGTGCAGCTGTTCTTTACCTCTCACCAAACCCTGCTGAGCAGATAGGTGTGCCAGTCCCACGCCAGGCACAGGGAACAGCTGAGTGGTGCGGAAGGGAAAGAGCGTGCTGATGGGAGCGACCATCATCAACGCTTCACCAGGAATTGCAACCTACCCCTGTGCATCCTGTGCCCAAATCCTCCCTCTGTGCTTGGCTGGTAACACAGTGCAAAGGCCCCACAGCTGTGTTATTTTAAGTAATTTAAGCAAAATCCAAATCCAGCACAGTCCTGCTTCTGCTCTAAGTTCCACTTTTTCCTTTCCTTCCATGTTGGAAAGAACATGGGAGCTACACTTCTGTTGGGAAATACTAAATAAAAAAGATTATTATAAATGGTAGAGCACGGTATTCTCAGAAGTTAGTAAAACTCTGTCTAGCTTAAACTATGTGAGTGAATAAATGCAAAACTTAAATTAACAGTGTCTTTGGATGTCAGACAACATCCAGGGTGCAATAAATGTTCTTAACTGAATTCACTGTTATTCTGAAAATCCCAAACAGCTTTTGAAGATTACTTAAAGAATTCAAACAGATTAAACTTTGAGATTAACTGCTACAATTAAACTATTTTTCCTGTTTTCTACAGACACTTCTATTAAACAAATGGTATTTTGAAATTCCAGATTTAACTCTTAACCATTTTCCAGTGAATCACTTTGTGAGTCTTGCACATGGATATCCCTTGTGCCTGGCCTGTGTCCCACAGTTGTGAGGGTTTTACGTTGTTGTCATCTAAGGGCAAAGGTTATTTTTTCTGTCATCTTGGTTTTACATGATTTGAAAATAGTTGGCAGGTAGAATTTCTACTGAACTAGAAAAAAGTCTTTTCCACTTAACATGAGAACGCAGTCTCAGCCTGAGCTGGGAACTTGATCCCATCACTGAAAATGGAAAACTGTCATTCAAGCCACTGTGCTGAAAACAAACCTGAGCATGTGACCAAGAAGAGGTGATGTATTCGATAGAGAGCGCAGCCAGCATTGGCACTGAATGGCGGTATAAAGCTGTGACACGCTCTCACTGAAGGAAGGGATGTAAGTGGACAGACTGTACCCCGTTGGAACTGATAAAGTACATTTGAACTGGCAGCCACTAGCAGTCCACTGGTCTCTAATTCTCACCTTTATAAAGTGTATTTGATAGATTTGGCTCTGTGGTTCTTGCAGATAGAAGTCCCAGGGAAGTTACAACTTCATACACTAGGTTTACTTTTATTACCTAATAGAAAAAAGCTGCCATGATAAGGCAGAGGAGATATTTTAGGTTCTGATAACTTTTGTGTCCCATTCCTTTTTCTGCTGGTTCACAGGTCAACATGAAAATGTACAGTGAAGCTCTACTAATTTCCATTTCACCCTATATTCATTACATAGGTGCCATCATTATTTTGTGTAGCACCCTGATCTTAAGAAAACCATGCTGGAAAAAAAACATAAGTTCAGCATTTAGTTTCTGCTGAAAGGTACTGCCACTGAGATGCAAAACAGGCTGGACACCCAGGCAGAAGAGGAGCTTGCTTTAAAATGGTGTAGTTTAAAAACAATTTTGTGAGGAAGGGGTAGCAGTGTGTCTTCAAAGCAGAAAAAGAAATCCCCCGTGTCCTTGTTGTGTTAGAAAAAAAACCCATCACGATTTTGCTTTTTCAGCCATCTGCTCTATTGATATGGAAAACTCAGCAAAAATAAATGTTTGTACAAACAATACAGATAGGAAGTGTTTAAACCGTGGAACACTGAAAATGTTTATGCAGAACCTCACACAGCACTGAGTTTGGCTTTCTTACTGCTGTTGATGAGGCTCACTAACAAACCAAGCCTGACACATTGCTTCTTGTCAGAGCAAGCCAGAAAGCAGACCTGAATCAGTTAAAAATTCCTTGCTATACAGTCTATCAGCATAATTAATATCACTTGGCACAACCACAGCCTAATTTATCATTTTCAAATAACTTTTCAGCTCACAGTTTCATTACCCCCTCAAAGCAAGCACAAGTGTCTCTTTAGGGGAAAAGCAAACTTGCAACTGCAGGAAACCATTTTTCCAGGATCATGTTTGATTTATTTCTTGTTTTACTGCAGGAAATCTAATTACTGTGAATTTTAATTTGATTCTGTTTCTCTTTTGAAACACAGCTTTTTGTTCCTTATATCAAGGAAAAGTGCAGGCTGGGAAGAAAAGGATAGGGTTGTGCTGGCCCCCATTTCACTGCTGGCAAGCTGCATCCCACTTCAGTTCTGGTGTCATTCAGATGACATTAAAGAATTCGCTACTTCAGTGGAACCATAAAAAAAATCAAAACGTGAAGTAATAGATCCTGCTATCTTCTAGAAAACCTTGGACTCTCCCTTAGCATGCTCAGATACGCATACATCCACTGACTCTTTCCATCATTCCCCCATCAGAGCCTGTCCTGTCAGCCCTTATCTTGCATCCCCCTCACGCAGCTGGAAATCACAGCACCAGCTCTTAGTATTTGTTCTCATCCTATGCAATGCTGCAAGGGGCAACCTCCGTACGTCTTCTGCTGTTCAACACAGAGGGGAGAGTGCAAAGGATTGACCTTAGAATAAGGGCAATATTTATGTATAAACATTTCTTTCAAAGTGTAGTTTCTCTGGGGCTTTCAGATTTGTGGGCATCAGGGAAATGCAACAGCACGTAGTTGACTAATTGGATGCATTATTTATAACATTACTGACACACACAATGGGTTTTCCTTTTGCAAAATGAATAGGGATCGGTGGCATGCATGCTGTGGACACAAACTGGGACAATGACATTGCATATGAGTTATTGCTGTAACTATTGAGCCTTGCCAGTCTACCTGATCAGAATTAGAAACCTCTTCCCTTGATGTAAGCAGAGGACCAAAGGCTCTAATTAATTTTTGACTGAACCTTGATTAAATACAGTGTACAGGACCTTGAGGTAAGCTAGGAATGCAAGCAGTTTAGATAGGTAAGGTAATTTAGCAAAACAGTACACAGGCCAGGACAACAGCTAGCCTATCTGAAAATCTGTTTTGGAAATCCATACTTGCTCTTTGTCCTATTCTTTTGAGTAGCCACCTTAGATATTTGTGGGGCTTCTGGCTGCTTCAACATGGAAGCAATGCCTCCTGTAAAGATGTGGTCCTGGTATATGCTCCTAGGAAGAAAACTTGGAATTAAATTAATACATCATATTTGTGCCTCCTGACCCTAACAGTAACATTGGGAACACGGATTCGTGCTTCCTTAATTCCCTCTTTCTGCTAAAGCAGTATGTTGCACGCATGTTGTAAAGGTCATTTGGGTCATCTGAAAAGCTTCTTGGTACTTGGTGAATTAGTGGATTCAGCTGATGTGTCAGCTGGCTGCTACTACATGAACAAGAAGTAATAATGCATGCTATGGCTATATCTTCCTGAGAAAGAGGAATATTCATCTGTTTATTGCATAAGGTCATGACCTCAGTGTTTCCTCCTGTCTCAAATCACAGCAGATGCTGCAACTGTGGATGTAAAAATTGTTTATTTCTATGTGTAACACTCCTAATGCAAGAAACAGAAATATTGTGTGCCAAAGATGTCGGAGATTTAATATGCTGATAAAAGCATAGCTCTTATGTAAGTTAACATTGAACACAACGAAGAGGAAAAAAACACATAAAACAAGTGTAAAACAGCTTTTAGGCTTGACGCCATCTCCATCTGCAATACTGGGTAATAAGCACTTTATAGGAAAAGGAAGGAAATATCTGAAAAGACACCTGAAAACATGTTATTACAATTCAGCGTTAACACTAACTTCCAGGTTTAAAACTAGACAATGGAATTTATTTCTCACGATTTCTGTTTTAACCGAGTTCTTTGTTGTGGCCCATGCAGACTTGAAGGTAATAAAATATAAGCCACAAAGATGACAAAAGATGTTTTCAATACATCACCTTAATGAGCAGAACATACATCATGAAACTGTTGTACATGTCCATTGTGTGTATATATGGTATATGTAGGTTCTGTACCTATGCAGCAGATCTACATACAAAATTATGTGCTACCCAATCACAGAAATCTCCCCATACCTTTACATTTGAAAGAAATGCCTAATAAGTCTTTATATTGATTACAAAAATCTGACTGACCAATAGAGGAATTCTCATCATTTCTGCAATTTTCTGAAGATACACCTCATGTCTCTTTGCATGCGCTGCCTGCCCAATGTACTTCCCTCAAGCAAGGGTTAATAGTTTGCCACTGAGCAGTTCCACACAAACATCAGTGATTTCACTGTTTTGGTGGCTGCTGTTCACTTAGCAAAGTTAAGAAAAGTGACTGCATGATGATTTCCAAACTAGGCCTTGATGCTTATGACAACTATCAAAATCTGAAAAGCTTTAGCGATGCTGTTAATTCTGCACCATTCATAGGGAAGGAATGCTTTGTCAGAATCTGTTTTGTTCTGCTTGATGACTTATGGATATAGAAAGATGAGATTTTACACTGAACAGCAGAACCATTATTCTTTTCACAGAATGACTGAAATGATTGTCCTTCCTTGCCCTGACTCAGGGAGATTTAGGGCACCATATTTCAGCTTGATTTACTGCGTGTCTTTTTCACAGGACAATACTAAATCCAGTTTTCCATGAAAGGATTCCACTGATAAAGTGGTAGGTGTCCGGGCTGCTGCATTTGAGAGCCTTCTGGAGTCAAGGCAGTTCTGAATGAAGATATTTATCTAGAAGAGAACTATCATCTGTGCAATATCAAAGTGTACGTGCGTGGGTGGAACCACGTATGGGGAATACACTTTCATGATTATTTTAATGTTGTTATTTTAATTGTTTAGTTGAACAAGACTGATCTGATGGGCTATGCTAATAACTAAAACCCTCTGAGAGGAATCTGCCTCCATTCATTAACATCACTGACCAAGATCAGTTGCCAGCAAGTTCTTGTGGGAGACGACAGAATAGACTGTGGTGCATTAGCTCCCCCTCAGAGATTCAGCTGGATTTGAATGAACAAATCCTCTTTCAGCACAACATAAATCACATTTTTGGGAAAGTGGTGGATTTACTATCTTTCTTACATCCTTGTAAGCTTACTGATTATTTAAGAGTCTACCACCAGCTGTTGAGCAGTTGCTGGAACCCCTGGATCAGAGGATATAGCCTGTAGTGTTATCTAGGACAAACAAAACGACTGTAAAAGGCCATGCTGGTCTTAAGAGCTCTGACTCTACAGGCATGCCTACTCCTTAGCTGCTGAACTCCAGCAGTAGCTTCCCATAAGCCAGCTCTAGCACAGACGTGCAGCAAAGTTAAGAAGGACTTTTGCCCCATCCACGCAATGCTTGGACCTGAGAGCACCAGCAATAGGTGCAACCAGGTCAAGTTCTGCTGCCCTGCATTGTCCAGGCTGTTGGCAAGCCAGCTCCCGTGAAGAAACCATAAAACCATCCTAGTGCAGCACCTGCATTAACACACACTGCTGTCTCGGCATGTCTTACTATGTCAGGGTTTCTTAATGAACACAACACAAATAAAGCTACAGGACTTATATTTGAAAGTGCAACTGGCTGGAGGATCTGTAAATTCAGGTAGAGCCCTTCTGTTCTACTGATCCCTGCAGACAGGCCTTAGAGCAGTGTGCCTGCAAACCATTCTGATCACTGACCAATGCCTTTTAAAAAAAAATAATTATTTTTTTTAAAGGCAAGACAACTGCCCCATGCACTGTGATGCAGTTTCTGGGACATCCTCCCAAACAGTTCTTGCAATTGCCAGTAATTTGAACCTTAGGCTACTGAGTCCTCTCTCTAGGCCACAGATTCATGCAGGCACATCTCATCAGTGCTGTTTGTTCTCCACACTGCCTGTGTGCTCTAAGAGAGCAGCAGGGGTCTTTAAAGCTGTCCCTAGTTTTGCACACACTTGTATGGATGATTTTCCATCCTCTGTGCAGTGGTGCACAGTGTGTGCTCTGCCACTGAATTACCCATCCGAAAAACCCATCCAAAGATCTCAAGTCTGGTAATCCTAATGCATCAATATTATTTGTCAAGTATCTGAGAGACCACTCGTAAAACAGAACCAGACACACTCTCTTTGCAAAGTCTTCTATGGCTATTAATTCTTTTAAGATGTAGTGATGGCAGAGCAAATACTAAAATGCAAGAAAATGATTATGAGGTTAGTTTTACTGGAGAAAGAACTTTCTTTTTTCCTTTGGATTGTGGAGATCCAGCCACCTGATGAGAAGAAAATAGATCTCCAGTTTTAGAGATCAGAGAGAGCAATGAGCATACTCCTAGAGTCAACAGAACGCAAATAAAAATATGCAGCAAGCTGTGTTGTGCCCTCTCTTGCACTAAGTACAAACACACAATGCAGATGATGCATCTGAGGATGGAGCACAGCAGCAGGAGAAGTACAATAAATGGGAACAGCTTTCTAGCACCTCGCAGCTGGGAACCAGCTCTGTGTCTAGAGAAACCAGCCAAGCTGGGGAGGCACAAGAAGTCTTACTGACTCGCAGTGCAAGGTGAATACACAGCCCCATGCTGTTTTCAGTCACTAGATCACAAAACCAGAAGCCCACAGGGGTAAGGAGGAACCAAGAGCACCACCAGGCAGTCACAGAAGTACGTGCAGAACACAAGCGTAGCAGCCACATTGCCCGTGTTCTGGTCTGACTCTAACCAGCCCTCTGCTAGCAGTGCACAGCAATGCCAGAAAGAGACAAACAGCCCATTTGCTTCGCTGAGATTCATTTGTAAACGGCAGATAGTCAGCTGATAAATTTCAAGCAGAACAAGGCTAATGGGCAGTGCTGATTCTCCTGATTTACTGGATGCAACAGAGAAAAAGTGTCTCAGTTAAAGAATAAAACAAACCATCTTACTTCAAAAAATACAAACTTAGCAACATGATAAATGCATACTGCAAGTTCTGCACATTCCCAAGAGCAACACGTCTTGCATCCACCACCCCTGAAAAAAAAAGAAAAAAAAAAAAAGAATAGCTGTTCTTCTGAGATACGTAACAGTCATCAAACTGCTCTAGATTTGGTCAAAAATGGATACCCTAGCCTAAAGCTCTTAGTGAAAATAATAAATGTGTTTTCAGCCTGTTTTTTGAAGGACAAGCTGTAATAGGATCACAACAGAGTTTTCTCAATCCAACTATCTTTCTATGCAGCAAGAAAAAAACCCACACAAAAGGTGTTTAATTGCCAATACAGCTCTCTAATACCTACTTAGACCTGTTTTCTTCACATCTTGACTTATTCACCTATGTCTGAAGATCTGGGTTGCACTTTTATGTTAGCTTTATAACATTAGCTCCTTCTGGAAATAATCCCATTGAAATAAATCAGATTATCAGAATGAGTTTTTTTAAGGATTGGATCGTATGGCTAAAAATATATCAAAACTTTTTAGAAGCAGATATTCTCTGTCATATAAAAAGATATTATTTTACACAAAAATATGAATTTAGATAGAATATACTGGTATTATGTTGCATGTGCTTTCAGTCTAACATTTACCCATCTGAGCTTCATTGAACCTTGGTGGACGATGAAGTTCAAAGAGCTTTCTTTCATGTTAGAGGACACTTGAGACTGTGCTCAATTTACTAATAGCCGTAGAATACTGAACACCCCTGGGACAGTAAGGGCATTAAGCAAATTATTAGAAGAAGATGGCAAGGACTGGCAATGGTCTAAAGTGCACATTAGGGACAAAACTATAGTTCATACTAGAAGAACATTATATCAAATGGAAACTCTCAATATAACTTTTGAGTGAAAAGATGTAATTCCACTAACTGTCAGACAAAGTATCTTATCTCAAAAGGACCAGATGCACCATTACACAACTTCAAGAGACTCATTTAGATAAAAGTTCAGAAAAATTACTGATTACAGCCTGCTTTTTGCTCTATGCAGTTCTGCAAAGATAGGATGCAACTGTTGTTAACAGAAATTGCAAATGTACAGATCCTGTCCCAGTGATCAGTTTGGAGAGCTGACTCCATGATAGCAAGATTTTGGGGAAACTGGAAAAAATGAGATGATCATGATGTAGTTGGAGGTACATAGAAGTCCAGTATTTATTAGATTTTTTTTTTTTGTCTGAGGACAATTTTAATCACACAAATAAATAGAAACTACCTTTCCTTGAGAGAGGTACATAAAAAGAAGCATGGGTTGCATTTGCTCCTGGCAACATTCCAGAGATTCCTGAATTTTCGGAAAGTTTTTATTTGAATCTGTAGCCCCAGAAATGGAGACTAAGAGAAGAAGGAATAATCTCAAGGTGCTCTCAATAGCTGAGATAGCATATCATCTCCCAATTTATTTTCATTTCAGAGTAGGAAGAAAAAGAGGTTAGGTTTTATCAGTCTATTTGTCACAGAAGACAAGAGGAGGAGAAGGTGATAGAGAATAATTCTAACTGCTGCCTTTGTCTCCTTTTTTCTATGTAATAAGAAGGAGAGCCTGAACAACTAAATTGAAACCCACACAATCTCTCAATCCAGTTCCGTCCTGTCTCTGGTGGTAACAGGGAAAACGTGCAGCAACATTCCAAGTGCTCCTGCAGCCATCCTGCTGCAAGCCTTCCTCTAGCTGAGTCCAAAAACCTAATACATATTAAAACAAAAAATGTTGGCCCACCAGATTTCAGTTAAAATTGGCACACACAAAAAGCATATTTTTTGACCGACTGGTTTTTGTTTGTTGGTTGGGTTGGGTTTTTTTCCGTTTTTTTTTGGTTTTTTTTTTCCTAATAACTACAGGGTTCTTAATGTCAGGAAATTCAGAATCCAATATGCTTTCACTGTAAGTATGCACTAGATTACTCATGCTTATCATAAAAGAATAATCTTGCTTATCTACTGTATCAACAGATGCTTAATAAACCTTTTTTGAATAATTAATCTTCATAGATCTCAACATCTCACACAGCTAATTTGATTGTTGATTCAACTGAATTATTAACAGAATAAATGAATTGGGCAATTTATTTCTTATTTTTCAAATGTAATTGATAATTCATAATTGCTACAACTTTCATGTACTGTAGGAGTCAATCCAAAAGAGGAATAAGTACACTTTACATAATAATAAAAAAGTAGTCCACAGAGGGTTCGCATTCATGCACTGTCAAATGTCTTACCTAATCCAGTATTTTGGCCCTACTGTATATTTACTTAACATCTTAGTTGCTTCAAGTAAAAACCTAACTCAGATAAAACAGGTCACTGTTTCCAACCTGATAAACAGTGCTGGGACAGTTTATCTAATTTTCTAATTACCTTAAATTATGTAGATACAATCAGCAGTTTCTAACTTATAACAAGAGAAGGACGGAGAGAAAACCACCTGAGAAGGAAATGCTGCTGTTTAGTAGTCCTGTCAGATACCCTCCTGTCACACGGGACACCTCAGAAGGGCTCCAAGGCACTGCTGAGCGTCAGCAAGAACAAATCATTGATTCTTTGCAATAGAGATTATTAGATAAAGTTCTGCTATTCAAAACATTGCCTGAACTCATTTCATGAAAGAAGCAAGGTCAAAAAATTCTACTCATAAGACCAAGCTTAATTTACCAAGAATTTATATGTCTTCACAAATAAATACATAGGTGAAAACATAAGGTATTATTTTCCCACTCCTGCTTCTGATGAATTTTTAAGATGAAGAGAAATCAAATGTCTTTGTGAAGTCTTATTTTGTATTGGTGAAACAAAATACACAAGGAATCAAACAGACATAAAATAAGTGGGAAAATGAGAGCAAGTTCACATGGTTGGGGTTTTTTTGGCTGTAAAAAAATTACATTTTATGGCCTGGTTGGTTTTATGTCTCTAAAAAATTACATCTTACAGCCATTCAGCTTACACTGGTCTGAATTTAAAACAATCAGAAGAATGAACAATCCAGAAAATATATAGCCTTAAGAGGGATCTTAAAAATAAAAATCCTCTACCAGCTGTTTTTACACAGCTAACTAAGAGGCAAAGTCATGGCTCTACCTGGGAACATTTCCTCAACATCAGCTGAGCCAAAATTTAAGCAGGACTTCTAGAGATAATGCTTTTAAAGATGTCACAGGCAAGACAGAGTAAATGAGTACCTGCAGCGGATCTGGATATTGGGATTTGTTTAAAAACCAATGAGATGAGAGCTTTTGCAACTATTTGATTGTCTTTCACACCTTCCATCCCTGCAGGGAGGTGGCTGCTGGCCTGGGATGCTAGGGCAGAAAGTTGGGTCCTTCATTGCTGCTTGGCTGCTCACAGCATCACCAGCCAGTGTCCCTGGTGCCTCCCCTGGCTCCCATCTCCCCACAGCTCCCTGATCTCCAGGATCTCCCCCACTTTCAGGATCTTTCCTTCAGGCAGGAACTTCACCTTCTTCTTTTTGGTTCCCTTTCTTTTTTCCAAGACCACTTCCTTCCTGCACTCCTTATTTTCTGGCACATCAAGACTTGGTTTTCCCCCAGTGTAGCTTCCACGCATAAGCACAAAGTGCGAGCAGCCTCTGAACTGGTGATTCTGGCTCATGTGTGTGTCTTCAGTAACTGGAGGACTCTGGACATGCCACTTTCGTTTAGTGCAGGAGTTTACAATCAGATTCTACTAATTACAGGGAGGAAGCAGCAGGCTTCTGCTTGAGAGCTCAAGTGTTCAAATTTGGACACCACCACCTCTCCTCGTCCCTCATCCAACTACCTGCTACCTATTAGTATTCATGATTTAAGCAATTTTTTTGCCTACAAGAGTATTTAATATTAGCCCAATTCCACTTCCAGTGAAGACAATGAGATTAATTTTACTTGTTTCAGTAATTTTCAGTAATATAATTTTCCAAAGGCTGATTATTTGTTGCACACAAACATATTTTTCTGAAGTAGTACAACCAATCCATTACAGTTCTTTGCCCATTGGATTCAATTATTCATGTGTGAAGAAAACTTTTCCAAAAAACATTGTTAGCACAAACTGTTCCAGAAGTGTTTCTTGTGCTGATTAAAGGTTCTGTATGTGCTATAAACCTCACACTCCTTAATAGAATTAAGGAACTAAATGCACTTTCAAGCTCTGCTTGAACTGTTGGAGGGAATCATGGAACAAAAGAAATATCTGACACTTCGTGTTAGCTCTTGCTCTGTATTAATATTATGTATTAGAACAATGTTTATATAGCCAATTTATTTAAGTACATTAATAAGCTAACTGGTCAAGGAACTAGAAACTAGAATACAGCACCACGTCCACCTCGATTGTTATTAGTTCAAACCACAGGCAAAAACTAATCAGCATATGTACCTAATTTTAGGCATGTTTGATTGAACCATTTTTCAGCCAAACATTTTAACGTAGACACACATAATTTGCTGAATAAAAACAGACTCAACATATCTTTATCTTAAATATATGTTTAAGTGGGTTGCACAGCTATGGCCCAAATATATTGCTTGACTTGTTCAATGCTTGCAAGACTAAATTCTTAGTAGGTGAGAGCCTGGGAACTCTGGGAAAATACTTGATTAATTGCATCCATTACCAAATGCATGTAAATGAAGTGGAAGATGGAAGTTGTACAACTGATCACATAGGTCTCCTATGTGAAATAAAAAAGTTCAAAATGTGATCTAAAATGTTATCCACCATTTTCTTCTTCTAGGACCTCCCTCTCCGTAGTCATATTTTGAAGGCAGAATGGCATCACAAACAAGAGACCATCTCTCCAGAAGTCTTTCATCAAGCTGGTAAACCTGAAAGACTTGTTTATGCAGTTTTAGCACCATTTTATGTTTACAAAAATTTACCAGAAAGAAACTAGATTTGTAGAAAGATTATTTCACCGATAAAATTTTACACAAAGTTTATCTAAGAGAGTGACACCTGTCTAAGAAAGTGGTAAAACGCTGGCTGTTCATAATGTGGAATTTTCAATGGATTCTGTAATTGGGCAAGATTTGCCATATATTGCTAGGAACAGAAAAAGACGCATCCCTAACACAAAATCTAGACTTATTTGAAGAAAAGATCAAAATATTTCACTATGAATGAAAAAAAAATAATTTTTGTAAAATCCTTTGTTGTGTTTGTTTGTTTGGTTTTTTTGGGGAGTCTAAACAGTATTTTTCATTTGACTGTGGGTTTTGACTTCAGCCTGAAGCAGATAGCTGGCATAGATTACTTCAGCCAAAATTATTAGTTTTGGAAGACTTGCAGCCTACCTGAAACACAGTTTTACTTGAAAAGTAATGATCAAACTTGGTAATAGACTCTGCTGTTAGCCTGGCCCATAATTTCTAAACTGAGACTCCAGCAAGTATGAAAACTTTGACAGTGAAGGCACAAGGATATACGCAACTTTAAATGTTATTCTCGTGCAATATACATAAGCACGGACATAAGTCTTTCCCTGATGCAGAAAATTTACCTTTAAAGGAAATACTGGTATTGCCTCTTGTCAGTGCTAACAAGTCAAGAAAATTGCAACAAGACTCAGTAAGGCTCATGTGAGATTGATTTCTAGTGTCCAGTTTGTAAATGTAGAGAAGAATTCTTCACAAAGATTGTAAAAGCAAAGCTGAGGCCTTTGGACATGTAAGTCCTGATGTTTTCTGAGGAGCTGTTAAAAGTTAAATTACTATTTCAGCTTTAGACTCAGGCTCCCAAGAGAAGAAAGATGCTAACAGATTTTTATTTTTTTTAATGCCCCCCCTACCCTCAAAGAGACAAAACAGCAGTAAACTCCAGTTGTATCTACCACAGTAACCTTGCGTATTTATTCTTCAGTGTGCTGAGGTGCTATGTGCTAAATGCTCTGTACTGCTATGTCACAGTAGTGTTTTTACATCTTTAGGCCCCTAGCAGGCAAGGGGTCAGAACTCTCTGGGACTGCAGCCCAAGATAAAATACTGCGGAGACCTGCTGCATCTCTAGAGCAACTGCTGCACCAGCCAAGTGGGTGCTCCTGTATGAACCATGCAGTGTGCTGGCCTAAATGTATGCAAAGGTTCAGTACAGAGGAAGCAATAAACACACACATAGAAACTACAGGGGAAGGCATGTGAAGAGATACGACAATCAGGCACCATTAAAATCTTTAAGGTCCCTTCCAGCCCAAACTTTTCTGTGATTCTCTGATTTATTAATTTGTAACTCTGGGGTAAGAGAATTTGGTACTCATATCTGACGTTAACAAGAGCCAAGCTTCTAATTTCCTTAGGGTCTTCTGAAACCACAAAGTACATTTCTCAACTAACTGAAACCAGATTCTCTCTGACTGTAACTCAGAGAGATTTATTTCTGCTCTGTACAAATATTCTTCTGCGCTTCATCTTTTCACTACATATAAAAATGTACTATTATATGACAATAAGATGGAAAAAAACCCTCCAAATGCATGCAGAAGATAGTGAGAAAATGAAGAGTGAGAAATTACATTTGAAACGTTGGCCCACAAAGGATCATAGAATCATAGAATGGCATCAAAGAACTGGGACCATAGTTTAATGTAGATATACTGTCAGAGTTAAGATTTGCTTCAGTATGAGAAGACCAAGTCTATAAGAAATTGCGGCACTTGTGATGAAGGTCATAAACACAAACATTAAATGTAATAATATGATAATCTCTGTGGTAGATGTGCTTTTCTCCACATTTATTATTTTCACTGGTACTCAAAACTACAATTAGAAAAGGCTTCGAAGCTAAAACAGAGCATGAACTATTTATAAGCTAAATAGTTCTGTGAAGAGCTCTTTTGCTTATGACATATGAACAGTTTAGCTCATGAGGCATGGATAGGGTATAAACATTTCATTTCTAAACTATACAAAAGCCCAAAGTAAACATTCTTACACTGACTGAAAACACAACATCCTCTTAGCCAAAACTTTCGCTGCTTTGCTAACAACATCCTCTTTTCTAGGACTTTTCCATTAACACACAGAGGAACAGCATAAATATACTCACTTCAGTCTTTCTTTACTAAGATGATTTATTTGTTTATGTTCAGACTTTCAGCCTCTTAGCTCAAAACAAACCTTAAAAACTTCAACAAAACCAACACACACCTTCTTCACAAAATCATTAGAACTTATGTTCAAAATTATTCATGGGTATCCGAGATTCTGCTCAGATTTAGGAAGTAAGCTTTTTTACTGCGACTAACAACTACCTAGGACCACTTCTTTTTCCCCTCTGTCATGCGTTTCAGTTACTGAGATCTAAAAGCACAAGTTCTACTCCTTAAATATGACCAAGAGCAACCTCACACAGTCAGTGGTACACAGCAGAAGAACACGACGGCCGTTAATAATTCTGAGACTGTTGTGGAAAGATAAAAGCTACAGATATGTACAAGAAGGCAAATAAGCTGCATTACTGATAAATTACTTATTCAAAATGGTCGTAGACTGTAGAGAATCCTCAGCACCGGTTGTTGGCAAAGAGGTCTTAGTGTACATCCTTCAGCTCTTGAATGAGGAATCAAAATATGGAATTATCTCTAATATGCACAACTTTTTGGTACCCATAAATCTCTCCCTCTCTGAAGGTGGTGGGTATTTCAGTACCAATACCCACTATCCATTTAGAGATCTTTCCAAATTTTTGCTTTTCCTTATTTAGATAGCAGATTAGAAGGACTTGGTCATGCTCACAACATTACCATGCAGTTTCCATAGCAGTTTGTTTTCTGACAGGTTTTATTACTGTTTGGTTTGGGTTTTTTTTAATAAGTAAACTAGAACTTACAATCTTCAAACAACGAAATCATCCCAGAAATCAATAAAGACAATCACATTTTTCATATTTAACCCAAAGCGTAACTGTTAAGGGTAGCTATTCCAATTAAAAGAATTAAAATTTATAGTAATATACTTCTGCCAACAAAGAAGAGTCATCAAAACTGTGTCAGCACAGCCAGCAAACTCTCAGGAAAGCAAGCTATCCATCTCCACTTGCTGGCCTCAAAACACTACTTTTTTTCCTCACTATACCCTCAAAGGGTATAAGGTTACTTTTTCAATTAAATTACCTGTCCCAACGATCTCCAGTCCAGGCTGGCACTTCCAATATACACATGCTGTTTATCAACAATCCAGAAAGATGACTGAAGCCGGCCTTCATTATACGCTGACATATTCATATACAACACTTCAGCACCTAGAGATTTAAGGATAAAATCATAAATAGTATTGTTTAAAATAACATAATTTACATTAATATATTAACTTCCCATTTCAGGGCCTCAGCTTCCAAAACCAGTGACGGACGTAATTAAACATACCATTAAGGTTTAAAATCAAAGACAAACAGTGTTACACTCCCACTATTTAAGACCTTAATTAACATATATTCCAGTAAAGCAGATATTGGGAACATTGCCGTGCATTATACTGTTTACTTAATTTTCTTCCATTTTAGAACAAATCATTGCTGGTTTTTGTCTTCCAGCACGTTAAGTTCCTAAAACCAGTTTATTTTTAAAGGGCTTTTCTGTAACTCAAATCTGATACATATGATAATAATGGCCTTTAAAATACAACCCCAGTTACAACCCCTTCCTGAAAAGCAGGGTTTCCTGCTCCTTTGCCCTGTGCAATGGTTTGAGCAGGCAGCCTACAGTGGGCTGTCTCATGGAACAGACCCAGACAAGAGGAACACGGGGTGAACTAGGGAGTGAGGAAATATGCAAAGGCCTAAAGTATCATGAAACTGCTCTTAATCCTGCTAACCTGTGACATTCAGCCTACCACTTGGAATGGCACAGTTTTAATAAGGATTATAGGCCACTTAAATCAAAGGAGCTACTTGTCAGGTAAAAGCATGGTTGGCTCCATCACATCAGTAGGAATGTGTGAATTGGCCCCATCAGTATGTTTGCAGGACTAAATCCAAAATATACTTAATATTAGGGATTTCTCACATCATTATTGTTCTTTCAGTGCTCCAGTGTTTGTAAGATTAGGTGATTAATCTGAATTAATTATTGCTGAGGGTAATTTGAAGTAACCCACTCATCTTCACATTTGAGTCATGACAGTAACTGAGGAAGAGGAGTGGCAGCAAACAGCAGCCTGGAGGGCAGTAATGGTACCAGCCATGTTCCATTAACCATTCATGGGATCTTCAGCACCATAAACTCCAGTAATAGTTGGATATAAGTCACAATTTCAAAAGAATTCCAGGATACCTAGAGAACTAAAATACATTTCTTTTCATCTAACTTCCTATTTCTGACCTCCTAAGAAACACTTGACTCGCAATTTTAAGCAATAGTTACCAGTGCTAAATATTTCTTTTTTTTTATTACAAAACCTGTAATTCTCACTTGAATGAGTGATTCTAGAATTCAGACATGAAGGAAAGAAGAAAAATCAGGTAAGGTGCCACTTTTCATGAAGCACCAAACACGCAACCTGGGATTTTGAGCAAATTACAGAATTGGGTTCATTGTACAATTACATTTGCTGCAGGCCAGTTACCTTTCCAATTTTTTTTTAAGGTATCACTCAATCTTATTAATCTATGCTTAGAAACAAAGGTATGTTGCAGTTTTCCTTTGAACGTTTTGCTGCTGACTTTCAACTCAGGCATTAATGAGCAGAACTGTGCTAATTAATGAGATAATGTGTGTGAAATGGAAAAGAAACAGAAACCCACTACAGCAGGTGTTAAACGGTTTAAATTGTTTTCTGATGAATAAACAAACAAAAGCAACTCCCCCCTACTTGATAAGGTAAACAGCTCTGTAGGGTGCTAAACTTCTAGCTGCTTATCTGAAAACTGTGGGAATTTAACACCCACAACACACCTACATCAAATAGGTTATAAATGAGATATTGGGATTTTTGTATTGGAAAGGTACAATGAGCTTCCTTCTCATAACCGAGAGCCTAAAACAAACACAGTTGAAAACCATGTTTGAAATATCCAATGCTGATTGCCAAAGTTACAACAGGGAACTATTAATCAGTAACACTAATGTTAAAAATAATCATCAGTAACCTGACACAAAAGTTGTAAAACCAGAATTTGTGGTGGAGGATAGTTTAGACATGGGCATAAGCAGTGGGTTGGGACTACCACTCTAAAGTATAATCTAGGCTTAAATTACAAAATAGTGAATATAGCAGTGCAGGAGATACTGCTACTACACCTACCATTAAAATCAAAACCTAGAACCCAATTTTTTTTCCTGCTGGAACAGCCAACTTGTAAGGCTGAGGAAACAGTATCTCAAAGTTAATTAAAAAAAAAAAGTCACGTGTTGAAAGCAGCAGCTGCTGTGCAGCCTGCTAATGAGCCCTTAACTTTTGATGAAAGGAAACATGCATCAGTATTGATAATTGTCTCTGTTCTAGAAGCCCTGGAGATGTTTTGTTAAAATAGGCTTATCAGGCCTTCAACACAATCCATCATGCCTAGTGTGGTCCAGGTCCCAGGGGGAAATTAAATTGGACTGATCAATATGTGAAGCCATAACAGAACTCTTTTTCATGCTGCAGTCTCAATTACACAAAGCTGTGGGTCTACTGAGTTCAACCAGAAGGCAAAATTTGTAGGCTTGATTGCTAATATAGATGCCCAGACTCTTAAAAATTAAATCTAACAGTTTTATTTCACTGAAGATTAAACTGCAGTGTAAGATCTTAGAGAAAAGCAGCGCTGTCACTCATACACTCAGGTGGATTTGCCTGTCCCATAAACTGCATTGTGAAGGCTGGGTCAGATTGCCCTCTTCCTGCAGGAAAAAAGACCACCGCAGGGATAAAAGCATGCTTTAAGTAAAAGACATTTCCCTGAGTACTTTTTCTTGTAGGGGGGCAAGTCTTGACATCTGTAAAAGGGAGATGATAAGATGCAGTCTGGGATGCACAGAGGGGACCTTGCCCTTAAGATCCTGGACCTTCTCCATGTGATGGGAACACAGCCCCTGAGAGGTGCCAGGCTGCCACTCAGCCTCTTGCTCTGTCTCATAATGGAGGAAGAATTCAGAAGACAATAGTAGCATTGCAAAAAGACTGATTTTCATTCATTTCCCCAAGAAATCCAACGTCCAAAGGAATCCCAAAGCAGAAGGATGGCACAAGCAAGTGCCATTCACCATTTCTAGCCTTGCAACATCCCGTTTGGTCTACCTGCCTTTTCCCAGGCACTCCACTAGCAATGCCATGAAAGCCACAGGGCAAGCTTGACTTCAAGAACAGGAGCTTAAGGGTAAGACCTTTTCTACGTATTTGAGTCAAGACACTCTAATCAGTTAGCAGAAGACGTTACACATATAAGGTCTATTATGAAAATTGCATGTCATGGAGAAGCGAATCTTGGCGCAGCTGTGTTGCAGCATATGCTAGCTGTGGATTTTGCTGCAGCTCAAGCAAGGTCGCCAGGTAGCTGTACAAACTGGGACACTTCCTCACGGGAGGCTGCAGGAGGCTGGGGCTCACAGGGCTGCCACTCAGCCTCCAGATCCAGGTTTATGCAACAGTCTGGAGAAGATGCACCAGGAGGCTTTGGATCCAACGCCTGCGGGCAGTCTAGGATATTACCAGGTTGTCCTGATACAGAGGCAACGTCACTGATCCAAATCACCTCTCTGATGAATATGTTAAATCATTTTTTGAAAGACAACCCAGAAAGAGCAACTGTTAATGCTGCCATTATCACAGCTGCCTTGAAAGCAAACATGCAAATTCTTCCTGCAACAGTTTTCAACAGCACCAGTTACAGACTAAACTCACTCTGGAGTTAGCAAACATAACGCCCAAGAAACAGAAGCTGCATTTGCTTGTACCAGGGCTAAAATTGGCCTTCTATCTTCACAACTTTCCTACTTTCACTACAGTGTTTTTAAAACCAGAGAGAAAGAAAAGTGGGAAAGGGAGGGATTTAAGGATTGAGAGGAGAGCCAGACAGAGGTGTCTGGGAAGTTGCAGCAACAGTGACGGGCAATTCACAATGGGCAGAGCAATGATGAGAAAATCACCGAGAGCCCTGACCTCATTAGCCGTGACAGCAGAAAAAGATGCTGCAGCAGAAATAGGATGGCAAGAAATGGGGATATATGATCTGATGGCACATGTTGGGACTGTGCATGATACAGAGCCCTGGGAGAAAGGGTCATGGAGCCAGGCTGGGCTCTGCTACTCCCTGCTAGGAACCAGAGAGTTGTAAAGGTGGAAAAGATGAACAGGGGCTTTGAATGCCTCTCTTTCGCTACTGTGGGAAAACAGAGCTTGTCAAGCACAGGCTTCAGAGGCACAGCAGGCGATGGAAGAGGGAGCACATTGGGGCAGGGGGAGCTACATGGAGCCATTGATAAGATGGGTGAGTGGGGAGGTTGCAGAGGGATTGCAAAGTAGAAGGGAGAGCAGGATGCAAGGAAGAACTGGGATATGAAATGAGTTTGGCCAGTGAAAGCAACACTTCTTATGGCTCTCTTGTATGTTTGCGGTTTGAACCTGAGAAATGCTCCTGCACCACATCCAATCCACTGTGCATTCCAGCCACCGTTCCCCACATCACCACCAAACTGGCCACAGTAGGAACAGCTGCCCTCCTCTACTTATCCCATTCTTGACAGTCTTTCCCTCTGCTCATCACCATGTCCATACCCATTGCACACGACACTGTTTTTTTCCCCTCTTCTGATTTTGTGTATTCCCAAGCGAATACTCCAAGTAGGGAGACATAGGAAAAGGGGTCTGAGAATGTGAGCCATGGCCTCTTCGTTTCACTCCGCTGCTGGCAGCCACTCGGCACACAAAGATACACGTTTCGGTCTGCACCTTTTGGAGGGTGGCCTCAAGCCAGAGTCAAAAGCAGACTTAACTAGTCCATACCATGAACCCTAGAGCTCACAAGCATATGCACAGTTGAGCAGATCTGGTGCCTGAGCAGCACGTATGGCCTCTCTGGGAGGTTACCACATGGGTGGGAGGCAGCGCAGGCAGCACTTCTGCCATAGAGCTACTGTGCTCTTTCAGCTAAACTGAGTTTTCAGGGCAGTATAGATGCAGTTAATATCATGTGCTAACTCAGAAGGATCAACAAATGATCCTTTATTGCCCCTAGGTCTCAAACTGATTTTTTAAAATACAGTTTGCTCACTGGAATGTGGATGTGCACACATATAGATATATAAAGCAAATGTCTCCTTCCCTACACTTTGCAATAGACATTTTCATTTTATTTCTTTGCTTTCAATTACAAGTCTTAGCACAAAGTGCGCCTATGAATAAACATTATTTTTATCCTACTGAGACAAAAATCCAGAGTTTTCCACACCCTGCTCACGAGGGACAGAGCAGCTGCCTCATAGTGGGCAGACACAAGTGATCCTGGCAGAGGATCACCTCCCCAGGAATTTTCATGCTTTTTTCTCAACTGATTGCAAGAAGTCTGGAGCTGTTCCAGAAGTTCCATTAGTGTGACCTGTCAGCACCAAGAAGAGGATAAGTACAAAAGCAGAGGAATGCACCACTTGACAACAAAGTTGTTTTTACTATGTCTCTGAATGATTAAAAGACAAACTAGACTATTTACTGTTTCTGTGCTCTTCATGGAATATTGGATTTGAAATTCAATTTAAAAGTCTGCCTGGCCTCAGAAGGATTAATGATTCAGACTTCTTTTAAAGAGAGAACACTCAAGGACTTTTAGGGAAATCTGTGATGGTAATACCTTAGCTTTGAATCAGCTGCTTTGTTTACATTGCCCTCTGCTCCTCACACACACCCCCTCTTACTTTTTGAAAACTACCAGGACTGAATCCTGCCACTCTGGGATTATGTGCTATTCATCAGGCCAAGCCCATAGTAATTCTGAAAAAAACAGTATCCACTAGAAACCTTGCTGCCTTTCCTTTAGCAGCTCCATATGCAGCTGCCACACATATAAAAAGTGAAATCAGAGTTACTCAAAGAAATTATGTTCTAGTACAAGGCCAAGCAACCCCCAGAAAGCCTTCACAATACAACTTATGTTCACACCATCATGGCCTGCCTTAAACTGTAACACTCAAATTATCTGCATGACAAACCTGTCTTCTTTCTGAACGAAGTTCTCACTCCCTCCCAACATACAACCATCTATGAACTATGTGCACATGCAGCTTCTTAAACAACACTAGCCCCCAAAGATAATACTGCCTCTAGCAAAATAAGGCTCTTTCTGATGTAGATATTTTTCATTAAAAATTACTGTAATGCTTACTGCCTTCTTTTACAGCATCTGAGGTCACGATACAAAGATTATTTCGAGGCAGTCAGTGCACAGAAGAGGAATCTGTAACTGCAGCTCTATGGGACCCTCTGCTCTGTCCCTGGAGAGACACAGGTGCCTGCAGCAGCCACTGGAATTGCAATGGACAGGCCCACACGCTCAGAGCTGTGGCGTGGTTGCTTCAGGGAAAACAGGCAGAAAACCCTCTCTGTACCCCGTGTGCTGCCACCACTCATCTCCACTGGCACGCTCCCCAGCCAGCTCACGTGTCCATGCTTGGCTGGAGCTTGGGGGAAAGGCTGCTATGAGAGAGCTTTCCTGAGCAGACTGTCTGCAGTCAAGGATCTCCCTGCGGAGCTGCGGGTGTGAGAAGACAGAGGTCTCTGGCGCTGCTGCTGACTTCCCAGCCCCCTCTGCAGGCACTGAGCCAGCTTCTCGCCTGGTTCCCTTCCCTTGCTGGCAGACTGTAACACGCTGTTGGGCTCTGTCAGTGAGAACAAACATCCTCTACACTCACCACTGCCTTTTTGCTTTGCTTTTCACTCATTCAGTGGATTAAAATAATTTCCATGAGCCAGCACAGCTCCAGAAACTGCTCTGTCCACACAGCTGAGGAAGGCAAGAGCTGAGTGTGGGGACAGGACAGCGCAGGAAGAAAAATAGTGAGAAACGAGCCTTACAAAACCCAGCTCTGACTGAAAACAAAGTATTACAGAATTACAACTGGCATGGTTAAAAAAAACCTCATAAAACCCCCAGTAATACTGTCATGAAGAGGTCTCATTTTCAGCAACCGTTCTCTTTCCCTCCACCACCTCCTCAGCTGTGCCCAAGTCGCTTTTCCACGGTCCAAGGAATGAACTGGATGAGAAAATGGGTCCAGGTTAAAAACTAATAAAAATAAAATGATTGTTTCAAATGCAGAAGAATTCACTAGTCCAGCTCAACACGTGGCAGTAAACAATTTTTTCTGAAACAGCTGAAGGCGCAGCGCAAGCGTGGGAATGAGCAGCTCGTGGCTGGGTGCAGCAGGACACAGAAACCATTTACGCTGGTGCTGCCATTTAAAGGTAGGCTCGCGTCATGGCTGCTCTGTTCCTCTCAAAATCAGGCCTCTCAGAAATTCCAGGTTGCAAGCCCCAGTACTTCTTTACCTTTTACCTTGCATAACCATTTGCCACATGCAAACAAAGCGGACAGGAGAGCGATGCTGACATTTGCTTGGGATGACATTTCTCACACGCTCACACAGGGGTCCCGCAGTGACACAGAAGATCCAGAAAAGACCTCTCAGAGATCCTTGTGTGTGCAGAGTTTGCTCACTGGATGCAGGATGGCAGATTCTTGAGAACTAAGGAAAGGTCAGAATTAATTTATTTCAATTGCCTGTTTAACTTCAATGATATCTTCAGAGCCAGTTAGTTCCCAAGGTAACATTTATCTAAATACGCCCTTCCAGCAGCTTTGAAGACGTCAGACGCTGGCCTTTGTTGCTAGTCCAAGTAATCAAAATACCGATTTCTCAGCCAAGTGTCCAGCTGTAGACAGAGTTCAGCGTAAGGGTGTTACAGCCCTCACCCACGTGAACGCATTTTGCGCTGCCTGCTGGGCCCTTTCGATTTACTCAGCAGAAAAAAACAGATGTGTAACCAAAATGCTTCCTACCCCATGTCACAGGAGAGATGAAAGAGAGGCCCGGCAATATTTCTTTGTAATACTTAATCACCCAGCTACGCGTAATTCCCAGTTCACTGACAAAAAGCCAAAGGTTCATCTTAATTGCAGAGTGGGCAAACCATGACAAACATGACAGCACAGAGATAAAAGGTGTGCTCTTTACCCACAGAATATTTACAGCCCTGGCACACTCTACTTGAGCTTCTCTATGAATAGCAGGTAGCTCAGTTAATTAATCACGTGTGGGCATGTTTAATTAACCTATACACAGAATTTTAGACCTCAAAAAAGGAAGAAACTCATAGGACTACAGACCTCTGGTCCTTCCAAAGATGGAAATCCAGTTTCCAGAGCAAAATCATGGCTTCCTCATTTTCACCTACAAGACTGAGAGCTTCCATAAATCCCTAAAAGCACTGAGATTCCATAAGGAAAATGATAAACATGTAGTGAAGCCCATGTTAAAAACCCCTAGCATTTAGAAACAGGATTTGAAATCTGATACCCCTTTCTCTAATACAGAATATATAATAACATGGTTTTTAAAAGTAGATTAACCTTGGGTTTTTATTATTTGCACTTTTCTTTCTTCCCACTTTTTCTTAAGCCCTGTGGTGTGTACTTGACTTCTTATTTAAGATTTTTAATTGTTACTGCAGAATTTTACATTTTACATTTTCCACCAGGAAACATCTGTTCTATTAACAAAGACACATCCATGTCCCACATCCTTGGAAGGCACATGCTGCCACCCAGTAGATATGTGATAAGCAAGTACCCCACAAATGCGAGCAGCCAACACTGCAGTTCATTGCATGGAACAAGTCAGGAAAGATGACATGCTTCAACTCTACACTTTCCCATCTGGATTTTGCCTCTGAAGGCGGTGGTTTCTGTACTATATCTGCTATAGAAACCCTTACTGTTTAGGACAAAGTTTAGGACTCTGATTTTAGACTATCTTTAAAACAAAAAAAAATTTAATCAAGTCTGTGCACGAAAATTTAGTGTAACTTAAAAAGATCCAAACAGCTTTTCCTCTCCCTCTAATAATTTTATTGAAAGTAGAGAACATTTTGCTGATGCAGCAAAAATGAGAGAAATCCTCATTTTGCACTGGCTTGACTCTGATATCGGTATTTTTAAATCAAATTTTTAGTTCTTTTTGAACTGTTTAAGGTATTTCATATCAATAGCAATTGATTATTTTAAAGAAACTTTGAATGAGAGCACTGACAATCAGTTAAATTCTTTCCTCTTAGCAGAACTCACCATTTCTCCAAATAGCATTTTCTGAGTATAAATCTGTTTTGTGAGTCTGATGATTCAATACAGTCTGTATGATAACTAGTGTACAATAAATTTTGATAGAATACTTTTTTGCCCTTCATTATTGGAGAGTAGGCTGCTCATTTACTAGATGAGGCTATAAAAGAGATTGCTTTAGAGATTGGGGAAAGTAATTTTCTTATTTAGTCGATTCAGGCGACAAAGCCTATTACTGCTTAAAGGAAGACTATAATACTATCAGTAAAAGCATTACAAAGTTGGATCGTGGCTTGCTTTCTTTGCCTAATTATAATTGCATACATTTTTACTATAAAATGAAGCTATTTTAAATATGACAGATTAGTAAACTCACACACTGCTTACCCCACTCCCCCTTCAAAGACTCTTTTCTTTATTTGGATTAGCATTATGAAGCACTGGATTTGTGTATATACTTCCTAGATGAAACATCCAAGAGTTTAGGGACATTTTTTTCATCTTAACACATGAGGAATTAGAATCACAACCTTCTATGAATGAACAAGGCTAAATCACTACCAAAGATGCAGTGACTATTTATACCTATCTCTCTTTTTAACTTATCAACATGCTTTCATTCTGGTATTTATACATTCTAAAACCATCAGTATTGGCAACAGGCACTTCTAAATGTGCTTACTAGCAATAATAACACTTGTGCAATCATTCCCAAAATGCGGTTCTTGGACATCTGTAGCTCTGCTTTGGGTTTTTCAGTTCCCTTCCCATAGGAAGAAATCTCAGTTCTGGAAGGAGTGAAAGTGTACAGCAGGGCAGGCGAAGAGGTGAGGGCAGAGTATGCCTCCTAAGAGGCCAGTATGATTTGGTCCTAAACTACTGCTTTTTATTTTTACAATACCTTCATAATAGAATCAAATTTTTTTTTCTGCATTTTCATTAACTGATTCTTTGAGCAGCCCTGGAGTATTATCCCCAGGTTACCGAACACCAAGAGCACTAGCTGACCTGGCCATGGCCATACAAGCAAAGCAGAGGCACAGCCAGAACCAACCCGAGTCTGCCAGCGGCACAGACATTTCCTTTTACTGCTACTTCTCAGTTCTCTCTCACCGTCTTTCCCTATCTCTTTCTTTTAATCCTGTCCTGCTGTTCTGCCAAGTCAGCCTTTGACTTTTCTATTTTTTTCATATTATTCCTATCTCAATTCCAATTATCTTTCTCTCCTTTCATCTATGTTGTCACAAGCCCATCAAGAACATGCTTTACGTTTTGCCAGCATTCTTTTCTGATCTCTTCCTAAATTAATTCCTGAGTTGTCTGTTCTTGCCTTTTTCTTTCATCTGACTGATTCCTCCCATTTATTTAATTTTCCCCACTGCTTTCCCCCCCGTGTCATTCTTCCTTCCTCTCCTTCACTCTCTCCTACTTCATCTTCAGTTCATCATTTCTTGCCCTTGCCCCCTCATTCATTGTTTCATTTACCACATATTCATTCAGATATTCATTCACACCCCCACTCTCCAGTTACTTGAGGAACATATTTTATTCTCTAACTGCAAAAGCAGGGTGATGTATTCCCTAAACCTTCACAAATGAATTTGTGGAAAGGAAAAAAAAAATTTTTCTTAAAGGTTTTAAGGCTAACCACTGTTTTGGGGTGAGAAGTTTGGTCCTAATTATGGGTATTAACCCATGATATACAACCCAAAGACAGACAGAGGAGATTGCTGGTGGTTGTTGCAGATTTTCTTCTTGCTTTCTTACTCTAAACAACTAAAGGTGAGCTTCTGTTTCTTATCATAGGTCTAAGGATCGTAAGAGAACAAGGCACTTTTGCAGTCTCCTCTTTTATAAAAGCACGTAGAACAGACACTGCAAGTCTGATGTAGCAGACTGAAGAGTCTCACGCTTGATTTAGTATAGTTCTGACCAACCCATTGGATGCATTTTTGAGGGCTTCAGTGTCCTGGTTTGGTCACCCAGATACTTCATACATTAAAATGGAGACATTTTAAAGAGGTAAATGGACATTCCCCAATGTCAAAAGCAGAAAAATCCACATGGTGCACTAAGAAAAAATAATAAACACATGAGGAAAAATGCTTTGTCTTTGAGGAAATACATCAGGGAACCAGATCAATAGCTTGTCAGCAGCTTTTTAACACAGACTGACTTTCATCCAAACAGCCTATTTAAAATATAGAAAGCAAAATAAAAGGAAGCCACAAGTCCATGTTAGCTGGATGAAAGATGCATGAAATATACAGTCAATAAAAGTGCCAGCACACTGAAATCATGGAGGATTTTAGTGACCCAGGGGGACTAGACCAGAAGTATCATCTTATTTCTTCAGTGTAAATATCAGCAACTGTCTGTGAAGGACAGGAATATAGCTATATTATTCCCCTGTGACATCTTGATCTGATGGAGAACAAAGTCTGTAGGACTTCCCTTTCTCTCCAAACCACACAGGACAGAGAGAATTCGTCTGGGGACACTAAGAGACAGGGATGGACCAGTTCAGAGACACCTGGGATGGCAGCAGGGTACAGGACAGGGGCTGCATAACCGGACTGCTTGCAGCTGCACACCGGGATCCCTGTGAAAGCAAGGCCAGATGCAGCATGTGCACTTAGCGACAGGACAAGGTAATGACTTTAAGCTGAAAGAGGGTAGGTTTAGATTAGACATTAGGAAGAAATTTTTCACTGTGAGGGTGGTGAGGCACTGGCACAGGTTGCCCAGGGAAGCTGTGGATGCCCCATCCCTGGAGGGGTTCAAGGCCAGGCTGGATGAGGCTTTGAGCAACCTGGGCTAGTGGAGGGTGTCCCTGCCCATGGCAGGGGGGCTGGAACTTGATGGTCTTTAAGGTCCTTTCCAACCCAAACCAAACCATTCTATGATTCTATGATTGATATAGTTAATATTCTGTCCAAAGGAGGGAAAAGATGCTGAATGTGCTGTTCTCAAGCATAAACACTAGAGACAATCTGTAGGAGTGTGAAATAAGCAATGGAAACGATGGAGAGTAATGTAGAGATGTAGTTCTGGGGACTTTTCTTCCGGTTGAATTACTTTACAACAAGTAGTTGTTAGGCTTCATAAAAACTCATAACACACCAAAGTGCTGCAGAAGCCTAAGGTTATTTTAAAAATTGATACAGATTACCAGAAAGATCAGCATTAGCATGATAGTGGCAACTCCTTGTTACAAAGATAAAGCTTGGTTACTGACGCTGTATAAACCAGCAAGATTTGATCACATGGATTTACTTCATGGTACAATCATGATGTATGCAACAACCCAAGCACAGGCACAGCTGAGTAGCCTTCCCAAAGTGCTCACCAAACAAAAACCAAATGGTGTCAAACAGCATCAGCTTGGTTTGGACATTTCTTAACGCTCTTAGATGCTTTTGACAACTTCTTATATAACTTTGAGCACACAATACTTTAATTGCTGAGTTGAAGCAGAAGTGTTACGTTGATTGAGCCAAGCAGCAAAAAAGCTAGAAGAATGTAAAAACACACATACAGCTTTAGGGATCCAAGTGTCTGTGTCGTGTCATTTCAGATTATGGTCTTCTCAGAGCTGCCCAGGTTTGTAGTTGCTTGTCAGTCTAGATGGCATAAGAAACTTGAACAAGGTGAGAGACCAAAGACTCACCATCACTGGGAAGGCTGAAGCCTTCTCCCAAACCGTAGCAATCAAAATTATACCAAATCGTACCAGAAGACTGCTGTCACTGACCAAGGCACAGTTCTAGGAAGAGAGTCAGGCTTCAAGTGGATATGAAACATGTGAGAACCTATGAATGGACAACATAAAATTCACCAACAATAAATTAACTTGCTTTCTTTGGATTCCTATGTAGGACCATCAGCCTTAATCTCTTTTCAGGATGAGATAGTGCTAGAGCTTTCACATGCAAGAGAATGCACGGGCTGCCAAAATTTCTGCAAAGGGAGCAGAGCTACCTAACAAATGTTTTCTGAGCTCAGATGGCCCTGGCAGCTCTTACCAGCTCTTGAAGTAACTGTAGGTAGGAACTTGCATGCTATCCATATGTTTTAAAAATGTCACAACTAATTTTTGCTAATGCCATCCGTTATTGGTTCCTCTGTACTAAAAAGTGTCAGTGACTCAAAGCAACTACTGCCGTACAGGAAGAATCCATTCCACCATGTAAACTATCAAGCATGATTTGGATATGATCCCTGTGCTATGAACCTGCTTTGCTGTACCTGACTAGTTACTACCAGACAAAAGCAATTTGTCTGTTCACAAGATGGCTGGATTACCACTACCCATAGATGTGTTGGAACTTATGAAATACAAAAGCGCCCATTTCTGCCAAATCCACGAGCACACAAGCATTAGTAACAGACTCAAGTGCAAGGACATTTGCAAGCTGAAAGGATATAGTAAAATACTGATCAATCTACTGTGAAAGACATTTTCAATTACAAATTTCAAAGCAGAAGAATTATGATATTGTTTTTGTTAAACAACTAGCATCTTAAAAGTGCCTTACAGTACATCCAGCCTTAATTCATCAAGAAGAATGTAATATTATTTACTTGTGGATCCTTAAAAAAATGGATACAGATATTAGAAAGCACATGATTGCTATTTCATAGTGCAAAAATACGCATTACCAATGGGAGGTAGTGCCCCTGGGAACACAGCCATTCCTCTCAGCAAAGGTATCCATTTCTAAGTAAAGTCTACAGACACAGACATAGTAGAGTTTAGAATTAGAATTTATTGCTTGGACATCTGGCTCTGGTGAGCACAGAAATTGTTGGCTTAAGTGAACCTTTTTCCTTCCCCCTCTTTGCGAAACAAGCCAGGACAACCCAAAGCCCTAGTTGCCTTCAGAATTTAAATTACAGTGAGGCAGGGGGGTTTTGGGGTTTTGTTTGTTTGTTTTTTCTATTGATTGTGGAGATGACAGCCTCATACTGCCAATTCTCTCACATTAGTGAACTCTGTAAGGCAGGCTATGACTAAATCCTCTTAAAATTGGTGGGCTTCCGACTCATAAGATAAAATAAGCTGTTTCATATTGTAATTTATTATGGTGCCTAATTTGGGGACACTTGTATGTCCAGTGGAAGTTTTATTCCCAGATTAGGCATCTAGTTTCCTACAGAACCTATAATAAAAACTGGACTATCGGCAGATTTTTTTTTTTTTTTACCTAAAAGATATCTAAACTAGGTAGCAGCCAATGCCAATGGAAGGTATGTTGCTTACCGCAGCCCCTCATTTGGAATTGCACAGAAGGATCAATTCACCAATGAAGTTTCAAAATCCTGTCCTACAATCAGAAGCTTAAAATAATTCACACATAAGGGCAAAACATTTATTTCAAAACATATCTAGTCGCAGTAGAAGGGGCAGAATCTGAGCAGGGGCCCGAAGCCCGGTTTCTTCCATGCCAAATGAATGTGTGACTACTACCGAGTCAATTTTAAATGCAGACAGAGATGAGAACACTTTCTGCAAACTGTTAGAGCTCAAATACGAGGGACCAACAGAGCGCCACTACAGAATACCCTCTGTACTTCCCAATCCTTTGTGATTGCAAAGTCTGTTTTACAAAGTTTAAGATTTTCCATACAAACTTAAACAGTTTGCTTTCTGTCAGATGCCTGATATGCTAGACAGCTCCTCTTCAAGTTGGCAATTTAGAAACCTTCAGACAGAGCTGGATTTTTAACCTCATCTTCTGCCAGTCAGGCAGACATTGCTTGTCAAAGACATTCTGTGTATCTGTATGTGTGTCTAAGATGTAACAAAAAAGCTAATCACCTACTCTTTTCAGCCACGTTTCATAAGGCTGGACATGTCTCCCCTTACATTGAAGTTGGGATCTAGCTCCCCAACTGGAACAAGCCAGAAACATTGCATACAAGTTCTCATGGGATTTAGACACAAAATTAACATTGAACATTTCCTTGCTATCAGGGCATTAGTGGATGTGTGCACACTTAGCAACACAAACTGAGGTAGGAGACTTTAGGTGTCTAAACAGAAAGATGTTTACCCCAAACCCAATCAAGCAGGAGTTTCTGCATGTTAGTGTTGCCTAGATGTTAGGTAGACACTCAAATGCATGAATCTCTGACGCAAACCTGGTACCTGCTTCTTTCGTTTAAGATGGGATGCAGCTCATTTTGGGAATTCTGCTTGCTCTTTCTCATTATGCAGAACTCTGTCAAGGTTATTATGCAGTTTCTAAGAGATAAAGAACATGAGATCTTTCATCTTGGAATTGGCTTTAAGATTGCTTGTCACAGGCTGAAAGTTGTTGAGGAAATATCAGGAAACACTCTCCAGCAGCAGCTAATAATATCTGAATCAAAGCATGCGTCTACTCTGTTGTGGGTACCCAAGGAATATAAAATAATAATAAAAAAGAAACAAGGTCTGATTATTAATAAATCAAAATATAAAAACTAATTTAAAATCAGATGTCAAAGGCCTTGCCAATACAAGTTTCATAAGCTGCCTTTTGAACACACTCGTATTTTAGGGTATGGCTTAGGCAGAGTTTTAGAAAAATATCACCATTTAAAATCTGAAAGGCATGGAAGAAGGGATTTATCCCCCTCTGTTCTCTTCCACCTTTGTTTAACTCTATGAAACTCAGATCAAAATTACTTGCTTCCTTCAGTAGGACTCACCCCTAGTCTACTGGCCCTCTTAAAGGATACTGCTTACTTGTTTCTGAAAAATTGTAGGGAAAAATTAGTCTATTTTTGGTATTTCTGAATTTTAAAAGAGCAGGAGCTTATCCCGTTTTCAACACCCTTCTCTCTCAAACAGTCTTGGAGAATCCAAACTAGGAAAGACTGATCAAGAAAGCAATGGAGTGCAACTTTATTCAATGCCTTAAGTCAACCCATCAACTGAACTTCAGCTCTCAAAACCACTCTTCATACTCCTACGGAGCATGCACCAGACAACATTACTTTTATGGTACATTGTGTAAAAATTGGCCGTCTGGACAGGCAGAAATCTCTTCAAGACCCAGCTTCAGGAGTCCAGCTTTCCATTGCATAAATGAAGTATATTTTCTTTTTGGTCTTTGCAGTGTTTTACATTGCTTCTCAACATTATCTTCACATGAAGAGGAATTAAAGGCTTACTTAGAATCATAGAAAAGCCCAGGTGAGCAGGGTCCTCAGAAGATTACCTGTCCCAATCTGTCAAGGGAAAGGGAGCCTATATGAGGCTCTCTAGCACCCTGTCTAGTCACATCTTGAAAACCTCTGGTGATAGGAACAGTGATTATGAACTCTGCATTCCTAGGGCTTGCAGTACGCAAAGGCTCTATGTTAAAAAAAGTGCTTAACTCACAGCTTGTTTCATAAGGAGAATGTTCCCAAGTGATCTCCATCTTTTCTATGGCATAACACAAGTTTTTCAGTCCTTCTGTAACGTTAAAAATATTACATCTTTTTCCCTTTCCCTTACAACTAGACAGTGAAAGGGAACATGGTTTTGGCCAAAGGTAAGAAGAACTCATGTCCCACAAGCATCACAGCTCTAAAACTGTGCAGCACCTTCAGTGTGCCAACAGTAGCAGACAGAATAGGTGACTAAACACATTTCATCTGATATATATTCATGCTGTCCATCATGCAACAATTTCATCAAAAGTACAGGAAAACCCAAACCCACTGTAAGTTCCTAGGCATTACATGAACTCTGGGCTTTCTGGAGCCACGGCAGATTAATCTAAACCAGGTTCCAGTGGTCCTACCTCCCTTGCCAACCCCACCTATGTGGTTTTGATCTGTATTGTACCCAGCATTTATGCCTGTGAGATCATACACTGAGTAAGGCAGAAATCTAATCCAAATGACAATTAAGCCAACCAAAAAAAAGCAGCCTGTAGCCAAATCAGCTCCCTGAACTGTCTTACCACATGATCACTGGTGCAAGGAAGAAGGCAGAACAACATATGGTTGGGAGGGCAAAGAGGAGGCTGGGATCGTGCAGCTGCCCAGATATAAACAGATTAAATTTGTTATGGAATGGTATCTGTTAGTGTTTGTTATCTAAAGCAACAAATAAAAGCAAAAAAGCTTCCAGTGCTCCACTTTCTACTCATTTCTTTGTCTCCCTGCAGTAATATGGCTTTTTAGTTTCTTTGTTTTGGTTGCATCTGGTTAAGAGAGAGTGTAATCCTGGGCAAATGTGCACAAACTGCTCAGTAAGGAACAGCTGCACGTGCGATCTAGTGATTAGATCCTGCGCTAGCACAAAGACTTCCTAATATTCTCCAGCTTCTTTGCTGACATTCAATAGCTATTAGTTGAATTAGCTGATTTTCTTTTTTTTTTTTTTTAAATCACACTGTGACATAGGCAGGCTCTTTTCATATCTGCCTCAGGCAACACTGATAAAACAAAAAACATTCCTTGTAAATACATGAAAAATGATTTGTGAAAAGGGACTACTGCGAAAAAGCAAATAGAAAAGGGATGAAGCAATGCAAATTGAAGAAAGGAAATCCATTGGCATGTCTTAAAAAGCATTAAGAGTGACAGCTAAAATAAGATTGCAATTAGTAACGGATTTAGATTCTGTACACGTAAGAAATGATACAACCACCTGCTAATTGGAGACAGTACTATTCAAATGCTACTGAGGAACAAAGACCAGAACATAATTATGTGCAAGGAGTGGGAGGTTTACAAGAAATGTTTCAATCTAGTAGACTGAACCACAGCTGAGGAAAGCGTAAAACAATAACCTTGAAAACAAGCATTAATAAGCTACTGTCACAGCACAAGAAGGATAAAGAAGAACATGTTTGTTTACACAGTGAGCCAAATTGCGCCTACAGGCAGACCTACCTTTCACAAGAGAGTCACATACATATGTGCACAGTGTTTGTATACATATGTGAAAGTGAAATACAGCTTTAACGTAACTATAGAGAAGTGTGACTCCACACCCTAGGACTGCATTTTACAAAAGGTCCTATAGAAATAATGTCATAGATTATAGCCTGTTTAGTAATAATTTTGACAACATGAGCTTGGAGAAATCATGTGTGGCTGATTTTTTAAATTATAAATATACATTTTTTTTAATTACCACTATAGAAAACAAATGCTCAGATCTGGCTTCTGATGCCTGTGCTGCTATTAATAATTGCTAGTTGTCACTGAGAGACAGAAACAGCAAGCAACCTCACCTAACAGTGATGTTGTAAAAAGAAATTCATTAATACTGTATTTGCAGAGCACTCAGATACCACAGTGAGAAGCAGCATGGAAAAGCCTATGAGGAAATTAATCATTCTGTGTTCAGTGCAGGATCTGGCAGATGTGCAATAAAGAAAGCCTGGAGACATACATTAAATATGAGACAAAAAAAAGATTCTAGCCGTTACCAGCAGAAATAATATCCCCTGAATGAGCATCATCTGCCTTAGGAATTAAATATTTGAAGTATTCTCATACAATACAAGGGAAAAACTTCTGATTGATGTGGTAAGATTATAGCAAGTACCAGCTGGGTATTCTATGCAAAATACAGAATCTCATAGTGTAATTAAAGTCTATCATAAATATATTCTCTGGGACTAGTATCTCCTCATTTCTGCATGCTTAATTTTGCAGCTAAATAACACTCCCACAGTGCAGCAGTTATTAGCAAGTGTCCATTATCTCAGCACTCAGAGGCTCCTGTCACCGAAGCTCTAGGTGTGTTATGTATTACCGCAGTAAATCAATCCATGTTTCACGCTGCAGCTGCTAGACTACTTCTGCAATCAAGCTACCCTCTTTTACAGGTAGCTCAAGAGAGTCAGGATAACAAAGACATGACAAAAAAAAAGCTTAACAGTGGTGACAAACTTGCAGATTCACAGCTGGCTCAGATACCTGGACTAACATTGCAACTGCAAATTACTAATTTTACTTTAATCAGTTCAGTTCTGCGCTCTCATCCACATAAGTTATTCTTTATCTTACCCCATCAGCTCAAATCTTTCAACTTTCTCCTCTGTTAATCAGTAGGGACGTCTGCTGGAGAGGAAGGATGTGTAGGGAGGACTCTAGGATGCACCCCTGGGCTGGAAAAGGTCTACCAAAGCTGCTTTCTACAGTACTTCAGAAATGGGGAGAAGAGGCAAGGGGTCTCCATGCATGCCTGTCTAGAAAAATGAAAGATGTGCTAATATAATCTGGCTGGCAGAAGCCTTCTCAACATCTCTGCTGAGATGCAGCAGTGCTGTAACATATCATGGTTCCTAGTACAAAAAAAATCCAACTGCTTGAGGCAATATGGGCAACCAAGTACAGTTCTTCAAGCAACAACATGTAAACTCATACTGCTGTGTCAAGGCTGCTCAAGTTAGAAAGAGCACACTACCCGAGTATGGAGTGTGAGGTAGATAAACACGGGCTGCAGAATGGCAGCATCCTTAAAGGCTCCCAGGCAGTAGATCCTGGGCTGACACCCAAATTATCCCTCATCCTGACCCCAGGAACCAGCCTGCCCAGCCTGTGGGCACAGCTTTCAGAGTCTGCTGAAAAAAAAGGCAAGGTTCTTCCACCTTCTCTGCACAATAGCAAGTGTCTCTTACATTTAGTAGAGACAGCCCAACTCTCGCATACAATCTGCCCTGGAAAGAAGAGGCTCGCCGATGCTTACTTAGCAAGGTAACGGTGGGCTCAGGAACGCATGAAGCTCCCAGAGCCCCAACAGGCTATGCATGTGCTTTCTCTTCATGCTGCTGCCCCTGGCTCAGGCTCCAAAGCATATTTGGTGCTCAGGAAGAATCAGCTCAGTTTACTAGCTGATGAAAGAGTTTGCTTGGACCTTCCTCTGCCTAATTCAGACAGATACAGCAAGTGGGAACTTGGGTCTGTTCAACCAAATGTGTTCTCCACCTTCAGAAGCTTCAAAACTTGGCTAAGCTATTGATATATTTACTGCTTTCTTTCCCACAAGAGGAAAGTTTCTATTAAAAAAGGTATTTAGCATGCTTTCTAAGACAAATCTGACCAGTTGCAGGGGAAAAAAAATAATTAGTTATCATCAAGAATATATGTGTCCAAATGATGATGCACAGTTCCCTTTCAAGGATCAATTCTAACTGATTTCTGGGGATGCGGGTGGCCAGTGCCTCAGAAGCAAATAGACTAATAATTTTAGCAGATAGATCTTCCAGGACAGCATAGCAAAGCTTAATGATATGTTTGCCCTCAGCTAAGACAATGGTAGTAGTTAAAAGTAATTTTTTTCTCCAGCAGACATGAAAAAGGCTAACATGGATACGTTTTCTATTTACTGTGTTATTAGTATTATTGAACTAATGAAAATTGGAGCAGTATTTCTTTTTAAGTTGTCCTACCAGTTAGCTTCTATTCGACACAAGCAGGACGTACCTTGAATCTGCTGTTCATACAAGGTCTGCTCATTTCAACATAAAATTAAGACAACTAAATCTGACTGAATGTTAAAACTAACTTATCTCTTTTCAGGAATACAGAACCAAAGAAAGACATACCTAGCTTTCCTGATGGTAAAAACCAAACAACAAACCTAAATGCAGGTGAAAGACTCACAATAGAGCTGTCAATCACTATGTCATAATCAAGACATTTTAACAAAAATATCAGAATTTGGAGAAATAAGCAAACCAAAACATGGAATAAGAGAAAACAAACAACATTCATAGCAAGAAAATCAAGAAGTTATAACATTGATCTTTGAAAAGGCCAACAGTACACAATAATACAGCTACAGGGTTCAAAGACAATGATAGCAAAACTCACAAGAATTACTATATAAAATTACTTTCTCCTATTCTTTGTAGCTCGGAGTACTCAAATATATTGATAATTTCATTTGAATACTCTAGAAATTCTTGTCTTAGAAATCTGACAAGATATAATAAGGGAAACTGAAGCTAATTGTAAAAGGTTACGTTCCGTTGGTTTGTTCAAAAAGCTCACAGGTCTGATCAATTCACACATAAACCAAAGGAAGTGTTAAGGACAAGCATTGCTCCCTTTTCTAGCTAAAATTTTCGTTCATCTTTTTTTGAAAGAGGGTACTTTTTGATATTAGGTGCCCTCAATAAATGATAGCTAAAGTATCTATTGCCAGGTACATCACCACAAACATACAGGTCCTATGTCTCATCTCCTCCGACTGGGGAGAACTTGGGACACTAGAATCACAGGGAAAAGAAATCACTTTTTCAAAGGCTGTTTTACTGACATTGATATTAAAATACCTATTTCTTTTTCAACACATCAGAAAAAGATAATTCCTTGCTTCACAGACGTCTGACAAAGCTGATGTATTCTTACTGGTTATCAAAGGCCCGATATCACTTTTGGTTACACAACAGAAACAATCAAAGCCCTGGAATAGACAGTGTCATGGAATGACAAGTCTCTGTAGTTATTACATTTAAATAACGTGTCAGTCTTGATCAAAGATGATCTCTTTAAGGGACCAGGACTTCCATTAGTAATTTTCTTTTATTTGGCCAGTCAGGACATTACAAGGAACTTAAACAAATAAAAATTGATTTTTGTTGGGAAAGGGTGTTCTTTATTCTTTACCATAAACAGACACGTTACGTTAGGGTGCTGCTACACATTGCAACTGCTTTGCTTAATTCATTTTTTAGAATCCCCTTTGTGATCCATATAGTAATCTGTGTCGAAAATAATCACCATCAAAAAATATATATAGGGGTTTTTTGCCCTTTGAAAAATGTTTTAAAAAACTGAAAACAGTTTCAGATTTTTGATAAATACAAACCAGAGAAAGCTGAAGGATTATATGGTAACAGTGTATTTTATACATCATCTGAGCCTGCATTTTAAGTGTAAGGAACATTACGTAGCGGTCAGTGGCATAAAAACATAAAGACCTTGGTCTTACCTTTTGTTTTCAAGTCGTTTAATACCTTTGATTCCACGGGCAGTATGTCACTCACTAGTTTTATCTCAATATTTCGGGATGCTAGTTCAAGCAATTTTTCAAAAAGACGCTGACCCTGGGAAGAACATTAAAAGAAAGCAGAAGGTGTAAGACACAGAGTTGTTCAAGCAGTAGATCAACAAATTAAAGATGTATATTAAAACAGAAACCTATTCCACAACTGCTGAGTGAATATGTTCCTAGATATGATTAAATCTACGCTAAAGGTTAGCAACTCGGCTTTTTCTTGGAGAAATACTGTTTTGAAGGCCAAACTTGCTTCTTCCTTTTACCAGACTGTGCAATACTATTGATGACAGGTGACACGCAGAGAATGAACTGTCCAGGTTTTTTATGCTGTTTAAACCTATTTTTACATTAACTTTCTTCTAAATAATTACATCCTGTTAAATCAGGATAAAAAGTGCAAGGAAAAGAGTTAATTACAGTTACTCTGTATTGAACAAATTTTGTAAGTGTTTCTAATCATAGTACAATACATTTTCCAGTGGTCACATGTTCATCTTTATTTGAGCTATTCCAGGAAGGAAATAATAATGATTTTTTTTTACACTGTTATAACTTTACTGTTTAAAGCCTATTTCTAACACAGGAAAAAAAAAGTGAATCTCATACAGAACTAGATATTTGTTAAAACAGAAATCAAGGTATTTGTTTCACATAAAAAAAATTTAAATCACTGCATTTTTCCACATCTAAAAAGCAAAGAGAAAGTAGACCTTACAATTGCATAGTAAATGTCTAACTTTTAGATTCAATATTTTGACTTAAAGAAAAATGCTTAGTTAGAAGCATCTAACTACATGATGTCAAGAATAAAATATCCAAGGTAGCACTATTGTCCTGTGTTACTACAACTACAGTTACAGCCCGTTTGCTTACAGCAGCAGACATCAAGTACAATTAGTAGTAAAATACACAAAAACTTTGGGTTTAACCAGATAATAAAGTGCCTGCCCTACCTATACAGCTCACTTTAGATTCAGTGTAATGCTGGCCTCATGGTAAAGCTGAAACAAAAAGCAACAGTCATACCAGGTTTCAGACAAACAGGTAGAGTATAAAGCTTTTCACCGAACCATGTTAGACAATTCTCTGTACAAACTGTTACTCTAAAAATCTTTAAAGGATCTTTCTATTGTACAAAAATGGCCGATGCAAAAGCAGCTTGGGATGATGCAACCTGACAGGGCACAGACTATCACAGCGTAGACAGAAGCCCTCCTCCCACCTTGCACCCAGAAGCAGCAGAGAGTGGAGAGCCACCCTTTGCCCTGCAATTGCCTGCACAGACTGACACGTTGAGCCTTGCTGGGACTTAAGCATGAAGCAGTCACAGAAAGCAGCTCTGGGAAGTAAAGTAGCCCTGGCTACGGTACAGACCTTTTTTTTAATATTCACTTATTTTGAATATGTGTGGCAAAATAAGAATACCTATCCTCCTAAAAAATAGCTTTCTCAAAATTACAGAGCAGGCAGAGGCTGCAATGGAAACACAGAACTGATGTTTATGTTTTACTTTTGCAATATATGCCCGCTTTCTTGCTCAGATTCACAGCATCACTCCCTGCTCATCCTAAAGCCTCACAGGAACCTAAGAGTCAACAAGATACTGCCGTAATGAAAGCACTACACAGTAGCTAACAGAACAGTAAAACAAAAACATGCTTTTCATGAAGCTCCAAATGCTGCTTATGCTCAGATTCAGCATTTCTTGAGGTGAGGTGGTCCCATATATAAGAAATAATACCCATGATGTAACTCACACACCCAGAAGCCCTCACTGAGTTGCTGTGCAAGTCAAGGGGTGTCTTTCCCTGAAATTCATCATGAAGCTAAAAGGATCCTTAATTCTCACATCAGTGGTTGTGCTGGGGCTTTCAAGGAGGAGGGCAGATATTACCAGAGATAAGCATTAATGAGGTAATAGTGTGGAGGGCATGGATGCCACATACAGAGCTATGCAGCAGCTCCATCGTGATCCTCGGGGAGGAGAGGGGCACTGACCAGTGTTCCTGGATGCCCTGGTCCTCCCAAGAGGGTCTCCCACAGTTGCTGCAGACTGCCACTGCTGGACTCCAGCTGAATCTAGGACCTGCAATCACTGCGCTGCTGTCTGCCGAATTCCCAGCCCATGCCTCACCTTGTCCCCCAGCTCCCGTGGGACAACAGTATATCAACAAATATTGTTTGCTGACATGCCAGAGCTCAGACATCTGTTGACCACACTCCTTCTGGATTTGCCAACTGGAGACATCACCAGCTTAGCGTCTCATTAGGTTTATCTCTGCAAAAAGTGAGCTATGAAAATTAAGGACTAAAAGGTTTGCATGACATAAACTAATTAAATATATATTTTATATATATATACACATACACAGAGAGAGAGAAATTGCTGTTCTGAAAGGTTCTATGTGTTGATTTAATTTACTAGGTAGAAAGACAAACAGAGGCACATTGTTTTTGTTTGGGTTACCTGTAAAAACTGATTTTGACTAGAAGCATAGTAGAAAAGCTGTAGCATACAAAAATAAACATGGAAAAAGCATTCATAAATTTGATGGAAATTGATTTGCATTATCAATATGAATTAATGTATTAACTGTTCTACTAAAAACGTGCTTAAAAAGTTAACACCTAAAGCTAATAAAATAATTTGTTTCAAGGGATGGTTCTTTACATTTTTTCCCCCCAAGGTAATTATTTTTGGGCAGTATTGCCACTTCACTTCTACCTGCACAAGATTTTATTTACATATGATCTACAAAAGCTAAACAAACCTGGCATTCCGTATTTGTTTTAGTTTGGACAAAAAAGAATGTAGCAGCTTTTCCTGAGTTTTACCTCATCTTAATATGCTCTGATGTGACCAAGACAGCATCCCTCATGGACCACCTGTCTGTCTCTTACAGGCTATGCTGTCAGCTGAACAGCCCATCCTAGAAGTGAATAGATCACTTGGAGTGCAGCCCTGCATTCCAATGAAGATATCTTCTCTGAAAGTACATCTCCTCCCATCAGGGACTCCATTCAGGGACACCACAAGTTGTGCATTTATAATATCCTTTTTTCGTCCAATTCTGGTAAAACCTCAAATCAATAAAACATTTAAAGCATCTCTAAGTAGTGATGGTTAAGACTAGGAGTGCACTCACCACAAATATCTGTGTTTTTACAAAAAACACCACCTGATGCCAGAACTGGAAAGAATTCCCTCCATCTCATCTCTCTCTGCATCATCCCTCAGCAGGAATTCACACACTCAACAAGGCTTGGTCTAGCGTTGTGGTTTAACCCCAGCCAGCAATAAGCCCCACACAGCCTCTCGCTCCCTCCCCCCCGTGGGATGGGGGAGAGAGTTAGAAGGGTAAAAGTGGGAGAACTCGTGGGCTGAGATAAAGACAGTTTAATAAGTAACGCAAAAGCCGCACACCCAAGCAGAACAAAAGAAGGAATTCATTCACCATTTCCCATCAGCAGGCAGGTGTTCAGCCACCTCCAGGAAAGCAGGGCTCCATCAAGCATACCAGCAACTTGGGAAGACAAATACCATCGTCCTGCACGTCCCCCTCTTCCTCCTTCTTCCCCCAGCTTTCTATGCTGAGCATGACACCACATAGCATGGAATATCCCTTTGGTCAGTTGGGGTCAGCTGTCCCAGCTGTGTCCACTCACAGCTTCTTGTGCACCCCCAGCCCCCTGGCTGGTGGGGTGGTGTGAGGAGCAGAAGAGGCCTTGGCTCTGTGTGAGCACTGCTCAGCAGCAACACCAGAAACATCCCTGTGTTACCAACACAGTTCTCAGAACAAATCCAAAACATAGCCCCATATTAGATACTATGAGGAAAATTAGCTCCACGCCAGCTGAAACCAGCACATCTAGATGCTGTAAACAACTATGAAAAATTCACAACTTGTTTTTAAAAATCTGTACCTACTATAGTAAAGCAGGGTACTAAAAATTCTTTCTCTATTGTTAAAGAACCTGGCCTTCTTCCCCATTATTATTAATTTTAAACTCAGTTTCTGTACTTTCTGATATGTTTACTTCCATTTTTACTGTTTTCTTCTATGAAAAGTAAAAAGACAGGACAGAAGGTCTGAAGAGTTTTGTCACTGCTGTCAGCACATTTGAATGCTTCTGTTGAACACAAACCCTCATGCTGTCATTCAGACCACATTCCTTTGTGAGACAATGGCAGGCTGCTGCGTGACTATGTGACAGTGATCAGAATCATTTCTATATACCCAGCTTGTGAGGACTGAGAAATAGTAGCAGCCGAGTGCTTTGAAACTGCAGTGTGCTGCTTTATACCGTATCTGCATTTTAACAAACGACACGGCTAGAAATCTGCCTATCCTCATGAAACATCTCTTACACTTTTTACTGGGCTGTTTCAAAAAACCTACTGAGAGTGACAAAACAGGATGTAAAAAGTATATATCACATGAACAAACTGACATTCTCGTGGTAGCTTTAAACAACCATATCTCTGAAACGTCAATCCCAACTGTACCTGCCACAGCCACCTGCTGAATTTAGAAAAAAAAATGAAGTTTTCATTACCAAAAGGCCCTGAAGTTGCCCCCAAAGCAATACCTTAGCAGTCACTAGGCAGACTGATTCTAGCCTGGCTGATTTCCCTTGTCTGCTATTGTCTTTATTAGCATGCATTCTTCATTAAAAATAAAATAGAAAAGATATGAAGACAAAATGCTGTATTTATTGAAGTACCCTAATACAGAATTATTGTGCTCTTCAGTAACTTAGACAATGTGTAGCTTTTCCTTTCCACAGAAATAAAACTGGTTACTTCCAGAATTTTCTTCTGGATTTATTCTATATAATTCCACTAATATTTTTTAAAGTTGTCCTATATGAAGCCTTTGGGCATATCTGTAAAACATCACTAAAATCATAACATGCTGGCAAAAATCAACAGAGCAAATATATCAAGAAGCCCTAAATTTAACTTCTGTCATTTAATGCAGAACAGAGAAACTTAAATGCTCTCCTCAAGTTCTTCTAGAAAAATAGCTTATGAAAAGGGAGGGAATGTCAATTTTTGGAATTTCAGTCAAAGTTTAAAAATATTTCTCTTTACAAACTCTTTTTAAAAATTTCTTTTCTACACCTCAAGCTGTACTAACTGCTCTGGGTAAATACCACCACCTGAAGAGAAGAGATGTTTGGGTAAAGACGTGCTTGCAGAAAAGAAAACACACTGCAATCTCTATAGCTGATTGTAGCCAATTTCTGTGCCATAACTGTGGCAGTACCAATAAACCATGATGGCATTAATTCTTATTTGTTAAACTTAAAATTAAATTTGTGAGGAAGGACTTGCTGGAACTATAAAAGGTCATTCTCTAAATTAAAATTTCTAAACATGAGCCAGAGAAAATGAATTATGAAAATCACTAAATTGGCACAATCTTATGTTCACCTCTCCCTTCACTGCAAATGAATCAAAGGCTATCCTCAAAAATTGTTTCCATTGTCCTCCAATATCTCTGAATATCAGATTGCCACAGGAGAAGTCACACATTCACATTCTGCAACAATCTCAAACCTCTGTATGACTACTACCCCGTGATCTTGAAAACGCACACAGATGACATCACTAAGTCGCCATAAAACACGGTTTTCTTCTGAATGAGAAAAGCAAGTGTAGAAAGGCTACTCAGTAGCATGGTTTACTTGACTGCCTGAACTGTGGAAGCACACAACAATATAGTAGCACCACATGTTTGCATTTGAAGACTCCAGTTTAACAAGACTCATGAACCCAGATGGCTGAGCACAGCAGTGGTGACCAGGACAGCCCAGCCAGCAATGACTGCTTGTTTGGATTTATAACAACAAAGCATGGACAGGCAACTGTCAAGGACACTAGGTAACATAACAACAGACAAAAAGGAAGAAAAATACAGCAGGACACTCTGCAACTTTATTTATGCACATACGTATATACATATATATATACACACACACGTATGTCCAATATACATTTGGGTAAAATGGATAACATGTATACATGTAGATTATATATATATAGGGCATATAAATTTGTATGTGTGTATGTAAAATTGCAGAATTTCTTGCTGTATTTTTCTTCAATACATATATTGGACACACATATGAGAGATGAAGAGGGACTCTTCAGGGAGTGTAGTGACAGGACAAGGGGTAAGGGCTTTAAGTTGAAAGAGGATGGATTGAGATTGGATATTAGGAAGAAATTTTTTACTATGAAGGGAGTGAGTCACTGGAACAGGTTGCCCAGAGCAGCTGTGGATGCCCCATCCCTGGAGGTGTTCAAGGCCAGGTTGAATGAGGCTTTGAGCAACCTGGGCTAGGGGGAGGTGTCCCTGCCCATGGCAGGGGGTTGGAACTAGGTGATCTTTTAAGGTCCCTTCCAACCCAAACCATTCTATAATATGATATGATATGATTCTATGATATATACTTAATGCATGTCTGTACGGAACTAAACAAACACATATACAGAGGATGGAGCTAAACCTTGTAACTAATTAAAAAAAGCAATCTAGCCTACTCATCTTTTCTCCTTCAAAAATTAACGTCTGTTGAAGTGCTCTTGTGGCGAACCTTGCTTTGCAATACGCCTTGAATATTCATAAAATGGAAATTGCTAGCTATAGAGCAGGATGTGGGTCCATATGGAAAATGGTTACATCTTTATTTTATGATAAAATAAGAATCATTCAAGGAACAACTAGCACTTACTGCTAAGCACCATACTACCTGGAAGTTTTGCATCTCATTCCCTTACCTTTCATAACACTTTTGCTATTTTGGGGCAAATGTCCCTGAACTCAAATGGTAAAGACTTGAGGACGTTCAACTTGTACTTCAGAAAATTACTAGATCACAGTTATTGAAGATCCTCTGAAATTTCACTTTCATTTTACAAGTGGAGAAAGCAAAGGTAACGGCACAAGCTTTCTCCCCTCCTTTTCACTCCCAAGCTTTGTGTACAATTCCCTGGGGCAGCGACTTGCTAAAAAATGCTGCCTCTTGGCAATTTCTTTAGCAGTTAGACTGGCCGATAACGGTATAGTGTTTTAGGATGAACAGACAAGCTTGACAGAAAGATCTATCAGCTATTCAGCCCACACTGCTATACAAATGAGGAAATGACTGGAATATTAATTGCCTTTAAGCAGAAGTAATTACTCACTTTTGTAAGACTACTAGCAGGCAGAAATAGATAACTAGAACAGAATATTATGAAAAGTGTTTAATTCTTCTGGTTTTAGTAGTGCATTTGAGGATGAAAGAGCAAATCCACTTCTTACATGTCTCTTCGTCCTTCCCCTGCTCTGACATTCAGTAGTATCTTACAGGTTTTACTTTGCATGAGAATGTGGAACACTGAATGGATTTGATGCTTAACTACTGAAATCCCAATTTCCAGTTTCTATTTTTGTCCTCTGTTTGGGATTCTTTAGGCTCTGCTGGTTTTGGAGAAAATAACATGTTCAATATTTTTCAGACAAAATATTTTTAAAAGATTCATGCACATACCAATTCACGCACATCCTAAAAACATCTAAGGCACTCTCTCTCTTTTAATTCATCTACTTGAATGACAGTACATGGTTTTGAATTTTCTTAGGCAATAAATTCAAATAAAGCTTAGCTGCATAATTACATTGTGAAAAATCTCAATATTTTGATAGTAAATTTATTCACAATCTATATTCTAATATTTATAAGCATCTAAAAGGAAGAGTTTGAACTACATTTTCCATTTGGCTGCTCACCTCAGATTTTCACCCTTTTAAATGGACACGTAGCAGATTTATTCTGAAGAGAAGTTAATATATGCCATTCAACTAGGCTACAGCCTCTTTCAAAAGAAGTAGAATCCAGTTCATGACTTGAAAACACAGGCTCTTTGCAGTACTATTCTTTAGTTGCTCAGAATACCAGTCTTTGTCTATCACCTACCAAAAGGCTTTTTTTTTTTTTTTTTACTGCACAGCATCAACAGAGCTAGAGAGGAAAGTGAAGAGTTTACGATGCAGTAAAACAGAGTTGACTCCTTACAGTTACTTGGCTGTCATGTGGTGAAAAGAGAAGATACTCGCAGTCTACCAATTCTTTGATATCTTAGTTTCACACGTGACACTAAGTGGAAACCTGCCCTTACCATATTTCTAAGAGGATTGCTCTCAAAAATAAAGTTTTTGTTGGCACAGCGTAGTTGTAATGCGTGACTGTCTCATTCACTATGATTTATGATTTTTCCTACTGCTCTTAATTGCTGAAATATTGAACACCACTCTCTCCCAAGGTTCATTTTGAAAACGTATGAGGAACCATCTGATACTGCATTGTTCTTTATAAGAATAATTCTATCCATCTGTTTGGCTGCAGAATTAATGCATGTGCTTGCTCTTTTACTTCATCAGCTGCACCATACAGAAAATAACTGTATAGATTTAAGGATATTCCCAAATTATGGAGGCGTTAATACAGGTACAATTTTGCAGGTTTCTTAAGATTACACACTGTCACCCTTTCCTAAGCTGGAAGTGATATGAATATGTGTTGGATGCATTGTGTAGTCCAAGTGCGCCATCACTCTCAGAAAATTGTTGTATTGGCAGCAAAATCCCCTAAGAAAGTGTTTTTTTAGACTACCCAAACAAATAGGCCTTTTGCAGAGAAGGGCTGTAGTTCTAAAAAATTAATAGTGCAACAAAAGAACAGATTGTTAAAGTCCCACCCTTTTGTTAGGCTAAAACATACCTGGCATGCTGATGGATGACTGTGATTGAGGTCCCACTGGGAAGATACTATGTCAACAGACTTTTCAGCCATATTAAGCAAATTCATCCAGCCTTGGAAAAGAGACAAATGGGATGGTGCACTATCTGAATAGTTGATCCCTTCAGGAATATTTTCCACAAGAGCAACCCTGAGAATAGATAAGGAAAAAATAACCACTTAACAAACGCACTTTCCTTTATTAAAAAGTTCCAAACTGTAAAGAATGTCAGGTTTTGGGCCTGTGGTTCAACATCTGCTCCCAGGGGCTCTCAGCAGTGTGCCACCCCACAACTCACTCTGAAGTTGCTGACTGTCATGCTCCACACTTCTCAAAACAATAAAACGTGGAAATAACCTACTGTTAATGCAGCAAAACCAATTAAGCTTTTGAAGCTCTGCAAAACTAGCTTAAATGTGGAAAAGCTTACTTATAACACAGTAAGTGGGAACCAGTCCTTAAGGTGAGGATGGGAAGAATGAAACAATCTCTTCTTGATTTGTCACTGTCATCTCTGCATTTAATTTCTTCTTCTCTCTAAGCAATGTGGCTAAATGTATACTCCCTGGCATTCTCTTCAGTCTGCTTTTACACCTGACATTTTATTACATTGCCATCTCTATATATGAATTCTTCCTTTCCAAGTGCTCCAAGCTACCTAATTTTTCTGCTTTTGTTTTCCCATGTAAGGCTGTAATTGTGATCCAGTGGTTAAGAAAAGAAGAATTACGCCCTTCTAGCTCCCTGCTCTTTATGGAAGGCTCCTTGATTTTACTGTCTATATTATTCAAAATGCTTGCAAATTATGTTACATACATTCACGTGGATCCAGGAAGCTAAATAAACATTGTAGGAAAGTCACAGTTCAAAATATGCCCCTTTGCTTCAAGGAAATTATGTGTTTCATTCAGCATAATGCCTCACTGCTAGATTTCCTTAAATTGCAGCAGGTAAAGCTCCTCTCTACACTCAACAGAGGAATCTTAAAGATAAATGCAAACCAAACACGTTTCCCAATTCTGTCTTTAGATAAACAGATTAAATTTTCAACTTATCCAAGTGGCACTTCTGTAAGTGCTCCCAACACCTGCCACTTTTACTGTGAATCATACAAACCAGATTTAGGAAAGCTGTATTAGGGACTTGGAGAATACTCCTTTTTCTTGCATCCAAGTACATCAAGTATTTCCAGACTGTTTCAATACTTATTAATAGCATTAATTATCAACTCCAGCAATACGAATATAATCTGTAAACTTTAAAAAAGTAAATCATTAATACAAACCTCTACTCAATCACTTTTTGACTGTTAGAAAACAGTTAATTCTGTTAATTCAGTTTATCCTACAGGGTGACATGGAAACTTTTACAGCTATTTCAGAATATCAAGCATATTTGTGAAGTTAACCCATTAAAAGACTGAAGATTAGTACTCTTGAACAGTGTAAAGAAAACCCAGCAAGAAATGTGACAAAGTAAACCTGTAGTAATTATCACGTTCTTACACTCCTGGCCTGGCAAAAATCAACCTCCAAAACCAAACAGGCACAGTTCCTCCTTCATTAAACATTCATATATGTTCTCTTTTTCCCTAAAACCTTTCAACAACATACATATCACTAAGCTACAATTACTGATGACATTCTCCACAACATACTTTGAACACACTATTCATTAACTGCACTATAGTGACAGAGTTGTAACACCAGTAAATTGACTGTAAAAGGTTAAAAACAACTTGATTTTTTAATTTATTCAAAGTATACTTTATTCTAAAACATTCTATCTACCTTGTTTACCAACTTCTCAAAACAAGTGCCCTAAAAATTTAGCGTCCCTATTAGTCTATTAGCAATGCCATACTTTTAAAAATATTTTTACTCTAACACTCAAGGTTTTAGACTTATTTCTGCTGCGTCTATTCCTGTTACAGAACTTCATAAAATGCTTTGGATCCCATCTAAGCCTGGTTAACTATTTTTCAATAGTTAACATTACTAGTCATACAGGGGCACATAGCCATGTATATTCCCAGAGCTGTTTTGTGGACAGCTGTAGCACGGCCACATTCAAAGAGGAAGAAATTGAAACACAGAAGATAAAGTGATCTCTACAAAGACATAAACCCCCACCCCACATTCCAGTGGCAAAGATACGAAATGAATCCATGTCTTGCTGGCCTTTTCCACCCCCCACCCAATCACACATAGATACAGGAGAGTGTTATTTTTGAACATTCTCCAAAGACATCCTTCATATCAAACAATTATTCAAAAAATAATCTGTCAAATGTGGTTCTGATTTAGCTAGAATTTAAAAGTGCATATTGTTCCCTTAATACAAGATATGACCAAAATTTATCAACATTAGAATATTGCCTGACACACGCAGTGTTTTCTGTTTGGACCTATGCAAATGAATATACAGGACCCCACAAAATAACTGATAGGATTGAATCTGTCAGGGTCACTTCCAGTGGCTTGTAGTGGTGTTTCCCATAGGCTCTAATATCTCCAACTGCAATAAGCTTCTTAACATGTTAATTTGAGATTAGGGCCCTGATCCAGCCAAACATACATGCTTATTTCTAATGCACTGACTTCACATTATTTAGGTCCAAAGTAGGGAGAAATGCTGTATCTATATATTATAAACTCAGACTCCAGAAGCGACTGGAAGCTATCCCTTAAAGTGTAATGCAGGAAGAGCTGTGGATGCAGGTCATTGCTCTGTAGATACGTTTGGATACAGATACCGTCAAGATATGCAAAAAAGTTGGGCTTTTCCTCCTGTTCCACAGGTTAAAACCTTTTACTTATTCAAGGAAAGTAGAAAGGCAAATTTCCTGGGCAAAACAAAATGCACTTCCCTCTTAAAATGACCCTTGTCAGAGACAAGGTGCCTCTTGGTAAGGAAGTTTGTCCTGACTGCGGGGCTGAACCTGCTCTTCACTAGGAGACCAGCTCCCAGATTTTCAATCTGCATACCATTCAGCAGGTTACAGCACTAGCACTAAATAAGGGATGTGACTATGCAAATCCTGCCATTTTATAATTTGGGTTTGATTATGCAATAGAAGCCAAATGCACTCCAGTTAGCAGAACAGTTATTCAGAACAGATATTATCTGTTAATATATTTCCTAGTCTTTTGTTTAACCAAATAGTAAGTACTTTGTGTTCTTTAGCAGACAAAGACATTTAATCTAGCTAGGGCACTACTTAAACATTTTCAGAGTTTAGATTTCCCTTTAATAATGAACTGATTCTGCCAACCCCCCATAAATATATTCCCTTACCCACGCAAAAGCTCAAAATCAAGATCAGAAGTTAAAACAAAGTCAACCACCAAGTTCCTAAACTACGTGATTTTGCCTTCATAAGCTTTACTTTTCCTTTGGCACAATAGCAAAGTTCCAGTGCCTACTAAAGAAATAGTTTTGTTAAACCTTCTGTGCAAAAGTTTGCATTTGCAAGCTCCAATTCCATCAATAAAAGCTAAATTTAGCTTTCATTTTTGTTCCAATATGACCCACAAAGAGGTTTTTAAAATAAGTTATAACAACAACTTTCAGGAGATAAGGTCATTCATAGTCCTTAAGGAAGATCGGACACGGTGACATAATTTATTCTGTAAAAATAGCATATTAACAAAGCAAAATAGAACAAATGTAACACAGTGATTAAAACAGACTTTTCCTATACTCCAAATCATGAGCAGATAACCTTAAACCTGTTGGATGAGGTATCCTACCCTTCTCCAATTTCCTAGTGCTCTAAGTATTTCATCTGATTAACAGCAACATGGGCTACCCTTTTCAGTTGTACAGATGAATACTCTCAAACCTGCCTCACACAGACTGAGAAACTTGAAAGCAATGTGTTATGATTTCTGTGAAGTTACAGAGAGAGACAAGGGTCAAAGACAAGATTCAAGCTCCTCTAACCTAACAGAAATGTGGTAAGCAGAATAGTAGTATTTAATGCCTACCAGAGAATAGACCTTGATCTCAGTGATAAGACTCTGCTGAGAATTTAGGAATTTCAAGTGAATTCTGTCCCAGGCTAAGGATTCTTCATCGCCTTTGACAGTTCATTTGTCAAAAAGTAAGGTTCGTTTCTGATCTCACACCATTTTTTTTCCTCTGAAGGAAAGAGAAATACTCTTAATTTAGCACCTGGGTTAATCAGAATAGAAAGGGAACTGGGTCAATGAAAATAGGCAGTCTATATGTCTGTCCCTTGAATAAATTTGGGGTTCTTGAGGCAATTGGCAAAAATTTATAGGTCTGTTGAAAAGTTTAGCTATAATGTTTACATAAGTATAAAAGGAAAGTTATTTTGACAGTCCAAACATTACACCATATTAACATTATATAAACTGAAGAACACTATTCACTCCAGTTTATCTCAATCCAGAGTCATACACTAAAGAATATCCAGGTCATATGCACTTGAGTGTCTCTACATCATCTGAATTTACTCACCATTAAAAGGAAGAAAAGTGATAAGAAAACACTGGAATGATTTGTATAAGACAATAAAGAAATGAAAGATGAGCAAAAACTAACTTTATCATAAGGCTGCTGTATTTCAGACAAAGGAGAGAAAAAAAGGAAACAAAAGAACAAATGAGGAAACAAAAGAATAAAAGAGGAAATGAGGAAAAGAGGAAAAAGAAGGGAAAAAAAGAAAACAGAAGAAAAGAAAAAAAGAAAAAAAGAAGTAAAAAAGAAAAATAAGAGGACTGGGACAGATGCATGCATCCTGCCCTTACACCAGGGTCCTAGTTACAGATACCCTCTCATGACCCCTCTCTCTTTCTCAGTCCAGAAGCCCTGGAACCACCCAACACTGCCCTGAAGAACCACTGTTCCTCACAGAGTTCCAGCTCCTCCTTTGTTATAAACCCAGAGTCTTATCCATTCAAAGCCTACCATCTCTCTCAGACCAGTGCTTTCAAATGAGGCTTTGGCCATGTCACTTTCAAGACTTCCACCTTCTTCTACATCAGATCACTCCTACCACTCTTCTCCCTCAGATCTACTCACTAGCTGTCATGCTGGCCAAGGCCATCTTCTCCATAGCGCCTCAACAGAACCACAGCTCCAGCTCCTGTTTCTGAAAGGGATTAAGAAATATCCTTCTAGACAAGGTATAATTACTGTTTCAAAAGCATGCAGAATAAATGATCTCTTCTGGGTTCAGAGCAGAAGTGTCCTAAAACAAGAGAAAGTATGGCACAACTTATTGATATATTTAGATATTCCCCTTACAGTGAGGACTTAGAAGATCAAGCCCTACAATTTTACTGGAGATCAGACTCCAAAGCATAAAGATATGCAATATATTTGGATAACTACACAGTATAGCCAGTAAAGAAAAATTAAACTGTGCATTATATGTAATATTTACTCTGTAAGTAATGGCATCTAATTCTTCCAGCATGATGTCACAAAATCTGCTAGCTATCGCATACTTACATTGTTGATTTCAATTTCAAATAAAATATTTTTGACCCATTAAAGTAAATTCATGACAGAACACAATGGTTGAAAATTAAATAGAGAGTAGATAAGATTAAATTCAAAGTGGACTGTGAACTCGGACTAATTACTCAGAAGTACCTGGATTATTAGCATGTAAGTGTCACAAACTCTATAACAATCCTGACACTGACAATCTCAACTGGTGAGGTGTGTGTGCATATGCACACTACAAAAGCTCTTTGCTGACATTTGCTTGTCTGCTTTTTGAATTTCATTCATGAAGACTTTGATGTTCAGAGACAAAAAACCTGGGATGCTGACTGCTTGGTTCAAGACTATGCTTTGAATTAGATCTGCAGTGAGTGCAGATATGTTCAGATTTATGGTGTTATATATATTTTTTTCTGCAGACACGCAGCACTGGGCTCCAGGTACAGAGCTTTATCTGAACGTTTTTGGAGTATTTGATAGAGCAGACTAGTGTGATGCTTAGCTCTCTGTGCCTCCCTGATGAATATGTATTTTCAACATGATTCCATGCACTCAATAACAAAACACTACAACGAGCATATTTACACTTATTTTAAGAAATCAAGTTGTGCTGGAATTTTAGAGACACATAGCACCAGCCTCTCTTTTGAAGGAAGTTTTTTAATCTCTTGATTGCCTTTATATTCAGAATCTGGCTGGATATCATTCTGGAAAATAATGGTAACCAGTCAAAAGATATGATGGTAAAAAAGTAAAAACCTCTTGTACAGGAGGGCCAACTACATGCTCTAAAGCAGACTTCCTAACTTCCCTGTCACTGGACATGTGAATTGCAATCTAGTGGGATAAAAGGGGAGTGGCTTAAAAGGGCTGATCATGTGCATGTAAATGGGACATGGATGCCATCTACCTGGACTTCTGCAAAGCCTTTGACATAGTCCCTCACCACATCCTTCTCTCTAAATTGGAGAGGTGTGGATTTAAAGGATGGACTGTATGATGGATTAGAAATTGGCTGGCCGGACGCAGCCAAACGGTTATGATTAATGGTTCTGTGTCAGGGTGGAGGCCAGTCAAGAGCGGTGTCCCTCAGGGGTCCCTCTTGGGACCAGTGCTCTTTAACATTTTCATCAATGACATAGACGATGTCATCGAGTGCACCCTCAGCAAGTTTGTGGATGATACTAAGCTGAGTGGTGCTGTTGACACACTGGAAGGAAGGAAAGCCATCCAGAGGGACCTGGACAGGCTGGAGAAGTCGGCCTGTGTAAACATAATGAGGTTTAATAAGGCCAAGTGCAGGGTGCTGCACTTGGGCTGGGGCAGCCCCAGGTATTTACACAAACTGGGGGAAGATCTCCTTGAGAGCAGCCCTGTGGAGAAGGACATGGGGGTCCTGGTGGACGAGAAGCTGGATATGAGCCAGCAGTGCGTGCTTGCAGCCCGCAAAGCCAACTGTGTTTTGGGCTGCATTAAAAAAGAGGTGGCCAGCAGGGAGAGGGAGGTGATTGTGCCCCTCTACTCGGCTCTTGTGAGGCCCCATCTGGAGTACTGTGTCCAGGCCTGGAGCCCCAAGCACAGGAAGGACATGGAGCTCTTGGAAAGGGTTCAGAGGAGGGCCACTAAGATGATGAGAGGGCTGGAGCACCTCTCCTATGGGGAAAGGTTGAGGGAACTGGGCTTGTTTAGCTTGGAGAAGAGAAGGCTCCGGGGAGACCTCATTGCAGCCTTCCAGTACTTGAAGGGAGCCTATAAACAGGAGGGGGAGCGACTGTTTACGAGGGTGGGTAGTGATAGGACAAGGGGGAATGGTTTTACATTAAGACAGGGGAGGTTTAGGTTAGAGATTAGGAGAAAGTTTTCCACCCAAAGGGTGGTGGCACACTGGAACAGGTTGCCCAGGGAGGTCGTGGATGCCCCATCCCTGGAGGCATTCAAGGCCAGGCTGGAGGGGGCCTC